>ONZQ02000009.1:370430-401031 GCA_900312665.1 Cephalotrichum gorgonifer | reverse complement strand
GTTCAATCTATACTCCACTTTTAAAAAAAAAAAAAAAAAAAAAAAAAAGACACATTGAAACAAGAACAAGGCCCCCTTGCCACCACCACCATCGCACTTGTGGAAGGAGGTCCGTGATGGCTCTGACGCCCGGCGGACAAGGCTAGGATCCCTCCCCCCGGGTGCCGCTTGAGCCGATCTTTTGGGGCGGGGCCTCTAGCAACAGTTCCGTGGTTGCGACGAAAGCTCGAGTCCGAGAAGCCCCGGAGTCTCAACCTTTTCGGCACTCTGTGCCGCAAGCGTGCAGAGGCGACGGGCGCCACAATCCAGGATGTGGATTGTGGATGCGACACACGCTCCCCCCGGCTTTCGGCCTTTAATACTAGGCGACAAGGATTCCAAGTCTCGGGGGACAAGTACGTACTCGTACAAGCACCTCTCGTGAGACCCAAAAAAACGCGATGCGACGTGGTGATGGGCGGGTTCTGTCGGTGTTCACTGTGGTTGCTTTTGTTTACGTCTGTGTAAACAGCAGGGCATTCCCTGTCGAAACAATCGAAGATCGCTTAATTTTAATCTGTGCTCATCATTAGTTACGGCGTACGTACTTGTACAAGTACCTCTTGGCGCCGTCGCTACTACGTTTCCGTAGATCCCATTCCTCCTAGCTCCTCGCGATAAGCAAAAAGCTCGGGCGAAAAGCTACTACCCTCTCTACCAAACTCGTATTTCTCCCCCAAATAATCCCAGCTCCGGGTACTTTACTATAGGCCACTGTTCCCCCCTCCAATGAACTTGAAACGAAACGATAAAGAACCCTATCTCACTCTCGGTACTTGCACTCGGAGGACATTATTTCGGATTGAGACTTGGGGGTCCCCTCGGATGTCCTTTCTCAGCTATTTCGCGTCTATAGTAGCGTCGCCTATGAAATCTACCCCTTGTTCCTTATTTGGTCGTGTATGATCCATCGGGTGCTACTATTTTATTATACTTGCATGCTACTTTAGTATGCGTACAGGTTACTGCATAAAAGTCTCAACTGTGGGGGTGGGCGAGTGGGGTCCAGTTCAATTGGGCGGGTCGAAATTTTTCTTTTTCCTTTTCGCACTTTCATTCTTCCGCTGTCTTCGCTGCGGTCATTACGTGACTAGATGAGAGACAAATGCGCAGAAAATCGCAGGTTCGTTGGTTAATACGCATCATCGCGACTGCGACTTCCACCCAAAAAGCCACGATAACGTAATTTCAAGGCCTCAATGGGGCAAGTCGCAAACCCGGAGTGAGAAGGGGAACGGAGTTGCTCTCCGCCGATGCTGCAAGGTTATGAATAATAGCTGTATGTACTCCGCATCCCAGTACTGTGGAGTAACTCGGTACGGGTACATAGACTGAGTGGGGGTCGGCAATTTTAAAGCATTTTGGCTAGTTAAATACCTCTGGCTGCATACTAACGTATTTTTTTTCCACCTGGGGTATAAGACGTATGCATAGCTGGATATCCGTTTTTATGAACGTGTCGATTTTCCCGACGATAGGGGGTGACAGGATCAGGTCTTATACCGGGTGTTCATAATACGAGTAATAGTTAACGACTTTGTGCTCGGGAAGAACGCCTGTCGGTCTTAAACTTTCCTTTCGGTCTGTACTTGTACGAGTAATGAATACTCATCCCGTAAGAGTAGTATTCGTGAAACGTCACTGGTCATGTCGCCCCGAATCCGCATGTCCCCCCGCGCTGCTCGATCTCCAGGGCGCAGCGCCCGACTCACTCACTCAGCATTGCTTCTTGCTCTGCGTGTCTCGTCATCGGAGCTCGTGCAGGGCCCTGCTTCTCCCGAATGGCGTACCTGCTTGTCTCTCTCGCGAACAGACTTTCGATAAGCAGCTTGATGGCGATAATTCGTGCTCTCCACTACTATCACCGGCCCCTTACGCTCGTACTACGAGTATGATATATGATATTGCAGAACTTAGTGTTGTTCTTTCCGGCCGCCAATTCGGGGTTCATCTCGTCATTTTTACCTCGCGATGCGTTCGGCGTTAGATACGAGTACGGGTCGGGTTTGCTGGAAAGGAGCGTGGGACAGGAAATGCCAAACCAAGGCACACTGTACGATGGCCCCACATCCGCATGGCACGGATGGATACGTACACGCCCCCTCACGGGATAAACATATGTATACTTGTGCTCTTATGCTCGTCCCTCCCACGCACGGTCACGGGCGATCGAAACGAAACAATAGCTATCCGGATTTGGAGAGCACCGGTCCAATTGACAGAATGGCAACCATGGGTAAAATGCCAACATCCCTGTTGATCCTTTTGCTTGGCGCTCGTCACAGAAAGAAAGGATCTGGGGAGGGGAGGGAGCAAGTAATACCATCTCGTAGTTAGTACGAATATTGGGGGAGTAGTATCGTCGATCGCACGCAAGTTTCTCCCTTACTTGCAGAGCAAGGAAAGACCTTGCCGGACTTGCAGTAAGCGAGGGAAGAATTCGAGGCTTTTTTGGGACCTGGACACTTTTGGCCATGACCAATTGTATCACGAGCGCTACTGCACGGAACCGGGAAGAAGAGCTTCCTTTTGTGTGTAAAGGGAATTCCATGGGGGGGATCTTTTGTGGATGAATTTTTTTGGGCGACCGTGGGTGGCTCCTCCGGGTCGGCCCCGCAGAAACGCAAAAACTTCCGGAGCACGAGCATTATTACCACGAGTAGAAGGATTTTTTGGTACGAGGACTCGATGATATTAGTACGTTCCTTGGAGGAAGATGATCCTCGATATCAATTCAGTTGCTTCACTTGTGTGCACTTGCACACACTTGTATCTGCCCCAATGGATGGGATGCTCGTAGCTACTCGTATTATGAGAGCGTATTACATACAATCACGAGTACGAGTACAGGTTCAGATCAGGACGGAAAATAAAAGCCGCCACCCCCCCCCTCACCCCCGACCATATCGTTCCCCGCGCCCCCGGCCCTGGAAATCCTGACCGCCACCACCGGCTGTACATACTCTGACAAGATTGCTCCCGCATCCAATGCCGGACGCCGGACCGTCGGTGAGCGAACGGGGGAGGCGGCTCGAGCTCTGGTCGCAGAGCAGACCCCTGTTCCCACCGCCACCGAGATGAGGGGGAGACGGGGGCGGGGCTCCCCGGAGCCAAGGCATACACGCAGTCAGCCATACAAGTACTCGTATACAAAGTAGTGTGAGGCAAATGTTAATAGAGGGGATTGGGGTGCGAGAATGAACCGGGGGTGGCCACTGTCGCGGCTCCTCCTCGGCGTTTGGAGTTTTACGCCTCAATCTCCTAGAGGCTGTTACCGCTGATAAGACTAGAGGAACCCCTACGACAGAAATGATAGGCAAAAAAGTGGATATTCTCTAAAGGGGCGTTTTGTTTTCCGTGTAAAAAAAAAATCAAAATCACAAAAAGACAATAGTCTGGCACATACAAGTAGCTCGGCCTTTGGCGGAGGGGGGGGTATGTTCGTAGATGTTCGTAGCGCGGCTCCGGAGACTTAGGTAATTGCTCTCACGTTTATTGGTCCGGCACAACTCGTAGATACCAAGGTTTCTTGTGGCTTTCGCCAGTCTCTTCTCTCTCTCTAAACTAACCGCAGCCCTGACCGACTAAGGAAACTTTCCGAGGTCCCCCGAATACGCGCAAACCGGACCGCGGACCCCCACTCTGCCCACGCTCACGCCCACTCCCACGAAGCGGAACCTCACCGCCGATCTCACGCACTTCGAGGTTGCACTAACTAAGACAAGACACTCCCGAACCTCCGCCCCGAGGCGAGGCGAGGCGGAACGAAAGGGGAAAGGAAAGAAGGAAAGAGAAGAATCCTTTTGCCCCAGGAAATATACTTGTAATTAGCGCTTCACAAATGGAGAACCTTTGCTACGTCTATCAGTACTTGGAAGACTTAGATGAGACCTACTAATAGTTGACTAGTACCGAGTATCGTACGGGGGAGGAGGGTGTACGTTTTTGTGGCCACGAGCCTTCGGCTCAATACCCCGTACTACTCGGAACGTACTTTGCACTAAGGGCCGGTAGCCTACACTCCCTGTTCGACGATGAAGAAAAAGGCGACACTCGGCGTTCCGATGCCGAGGAGAAGGGGGGGGCAGAAAGTTCGACCCCATCAAATCTTAACGAGTGAGATAATAATTCTCGCGCCAGGACGTGCAGCCGGATGACAGCGGATAGCACGGCGCCTGCGGGTATGTCGGCAAAGAAAGCCTGTCTCCCGCGATACTTTGCTGGGGTGTGTGTATGTGTGTGTCTATGCGCGCGAGTGTGTGTGTGAGCGCTTTTTAGGGCCCCCCCTGTTAGGTGTCAATATAGCGCCGGGATCGTGCAGGGTGTGTCGATGAGGCGGCCGAGGCTTTTTTTTTCTCTCTCTCTCACTTCTCGATCGACCAGGGGGGGTCGGAGGGGCGCACCTTGAGGTGGCAGATGATGATACGCGGCGCTTGCGGCGCGGTCGAACGCGAATACTTATACGAGTACAAGCATACGTCATGCCCCCGGACGACGAGTATCCTGAGAGAGAGGAATCCACCCTCTCTATCAGACGGCGAATGAAGGGCACGATTAGGGGTCTTTCGACGAGGTATGAGTCTGCAGGTTTTCCCGCCCGCAGATGATCAGCGCTCGCGTGCGAGTATTCCTTCTTCGGCTTCGTCAGCTTTCCATACCCCGTGGCTGCGGGCGCTTTCCCTTTCCCTTTCCCTTCTTTTCCTCTTCCTCGGGCTAGTCTTGCAGAGCTCGCGTGCCTTTGTTTGAGGGCAATATATGTACACGAAGGCCTCGGTCCCTGATTCGGTTACCTCCAGTGACGTCTCCTTCCGTTAATAGCACCACCCACCAGCTCAGCCAGCTCGCTTACGAGTATCAAGTATGACGTCCCGGTGTCCCGGTTAAGGGTCCTACGATGAGTACTTACTCGTAAACGCGTCGTATATGAGAGGTGCCTAAGCCTAAACCCTCCTCCTGTATACCCGCACTCACCTGGGTCTGTCAGGGTGGGGGTCTCGCGGTTCTCGTTCCCCTCCCCCCTCCCCCCTCCCCCAACCTCCCCCTCTCGCCCCCTCTCACCTCCTCCTATTCCCCGCACCCGACGTCAGGATAGGTCCCTTGGGGGTTGGCGGGTGGGGGGTTGGGGGGTTCTGACTGCACCTGTGGCTCGAATCAGTCGACGGGCAACGCGTCTACCCCAGATTCTCCCTCCGATACTCCAGAATAGACGAGCCTTGAGGCTCTGCGAGGCTACACTTAGACCCTCACCTGGCACTTCCCCCGCACTTCTCCCCACTTCCCGCCCTGCTTCGCCCCCTTCTCCCCTCCCCATCGCGGCTACGGACTACGAGGGCTCTTAAGGTTTACTCTTGCAGAAGGAGAGCCCAGCCCCCCTTCCCGCGGTTCCCACCCGGGTAGCTAGTTCATGCCGCCATCAGGCCACTCGCCTGGTACTCCCGTCTGTTACGTCGCTACTAGTCGAGCTCGTAAGGCACGGTCAGGTCTAAGTGAGGGGTAGCTCTAGCTATACTATATAGGTCCCATCTATCCGTGCTTCTATCTCTCCTTTTGGTTTTATCATACTTGGTGTTACAGCAAATACGTTTCCGACGACTTCGATCTGTGGTTACGGGAACAACTCGCTCTATCGGACAACCCTCTCGCAACACCATCTGTAAGGGACACGGGATATCCACATAGTATCTTTTGCGGATGATGCTCTGCCCCGTACAAGTATACCACCTGTGTAGAAGCTATCTTTCCCGTGCTGGTGCCGAGGGTGGTGGGATACCCATTGCGATATATATATATCCATTTGCCGACTTTGAGACCTAGACGTCGTCACTAGGTAGCAAGATCTAGACGTACATGCCTTGTAGAGACTGGCCCAACTGACTCCGGGGAATTGTACTACTGGCCCTGGTGCAGAGTAGGAACATCAAGAGGCGTGGACATCGCCAGAGGCACAGAAAGGGTTTAGACGTACTCGTATTCGTTATATGTGCAAGACACTATAACCAGGTCGGTATCGAAGCTCGGAGGAACCACTGTGGTGACCAAAGACGGGGGGGGAAGGGGGCGTATACTATCGTTGCCATCCACCTGTTCAACCTCCCGTCACTCGCACCTTCCCTTCTACCGTCCCGGCCCCTCACAATTAGGCGCTGGCTGTCCTCGATATGTATTTGGGGGGGGGGGAGGGGGGGAGGAGTATGATCAGATTCCAGAGCTGGAGCCATTTCCAAGGGGTTCGAGGAGGTAGGTAGGAACGGGAGGGAGACGAGGGGGTTCCTGGGCCTTGGAGCACCAACGCCGGGCTTTCCGTATTAAGCAGCCCAGCAGGAGGGAGCGCTTGAGGTAAGTTGTATAAAAAGAGAGACAGTACCACCTACTCGGCTTGCGTTGCGTTGTGGACGAACACAAGCTCAGGAAGAACTTTGCCGTCTAACTGACCCCGGGGCTGAGGTCTCGAACTAGATTACTCCTGGGGTGGAATAGGAAGATCTCCAGGACGGAGATGTCATTGGGGGGAGGTAGAGAGATGTAGACGTATCTGTCGTAGAGACCAGGCCAGCCGGCGTTGGAGCTAGGCGCTTGAACTGCTGCCCCAGGTGTGGGGTAAGGATATCTGTTAGATAGGCTTCAATAACCGTAGCTCAGAATATCTATACGACAGAATATCTATGAGACGGGCTTTGGTAATGGTAGCATGGGGCACGAGAATCGAGATATCCCTCCGGACGTTGACGCGCGGGCGTATCTCTCGTCTCCCGGGTAAGAAGCGAATGAGTGGCCTTGCCCTAACTAGATCCGTACGAAACCTGTTGGCGAATGACACTGGTCTCGCTTCACTGGTCCTCCGGGACTGGCATTCCTCGACCTCCCTACGTCGATGCTGGTCAAGAGTCTTCCTAATCTCCATCATGACGCCGGCTAGGGATCTGCCACCTAGTTGGTGGACAGTCGGGTACGGTCGGCCCTTCTTTGGGCCCGAGCCCAAGTGTTCCACTGTTGGACGATCGAGGAGGAGAATCGACTGCATCCAGAGCGAAGCGGACAGCCCCCTCCTTCTCGTTCACTCCACCCTTGCCGGTCCCCTCTGCCCTTGTTCCCACAGGAAAGAAGTATGACGCTCCTCGTAGGCCCTGCTCTGTAGCTCCAACTTCATACTTCGCTGATACCATCCACCAGACTGTCCCATTGACCATCACTCACTCGCCCGTCCACTCGCTATCTATCCCACACGTTGTTCCCTCTATACACCCACCCGGACTCAATAGGAAGAGGCAGGAAGAGTCTCGCAGAGCCTGCTTTCCGTCTTCACCCTGGTATTACCCAATACGAGAATGTCCATATCACCACGATGGACCAACCATTCATAGCCCAATGCCGGCGTCTTGCTCCCCCGCATACCCCCACAAGTCCAACTGGACCGCCAACCGTACTGGAGAGCACAGCTAGACTAAATTCCACAACGGGAAGATATGGTACTACGTCACGGTCAAGGGAACGCCATGTGCTGGAGCAAGAAAGTAAAATAGAGCTAGAGGAACCCCAAGAAAGAGGCCGGTTCCGATATATGGCGAAGATGAGACTTAGTAGCTCCGTATTATTCTATATAGCAACACCAGCTCATTGCGAGGGTACTGAAATAATAGAAGCCAGAATCAAGAATACAAATAAGTTAAAGAAACAAGAGAATAAGAAACAAGAAACATGAACTTGTTGCTTGCCTGCCCGTCTAGGTAAAACGCCAGTAGTTTCCCTCAATGCTTAGCCGTAACACTCTCGCCAGTCAACTTCTCCACGTAGCTCTTGGCCCTGTTCGTATGGAGAAGACATCCACGGTTAGTACTCGGATAAAAAACCAATAAAGAGAGGGGGGAAGGGGGGAGTGTCACAGGGAGGGGGAAAGGGGAGGGAGGGAGCTTACATATCGCCCATGGCAACCATGCAGACAGTCTGCCAAATACCAAGCCCGATACGGGGCGTGACACCCCGGTACAGCCCCTTGATGCCGTTCTGCTGATAGATGTACTTGAAGGTGTTCCCGACCGTCATCTTCTTGGGGCGGCTGGGGTCGTCGGTCTTGCTCTGCATCTCGACGCGGATGACCTCGATGGGCTGGTTCCACGTGCTGAGGCCACCACCGACGGCCGAGGCGGCGACCTTCTCGAGGGCGCTGAGCTTCTCACCGTCCTTCTTCCCCGTCAGGTTCCGGATGCCCTGCTCGGCGGCGCGGCTGAGCCCGAAGCGGCTGCCCCAGTTGGTCATCTGGCGGATGGCCACGGCGTTGACGCCCTTGTTGATGCCCCGGATGCCCTCGGCGCGGTAGATGCCCATGAAGGTCTGGAAGGTGCTCTGCGGCTTCACGCCGGAAGCAGCGAGCTTGTGCTTCGTGATCTCGACCGTCTTCATGCAGGTGCAGAAGCCCATGGTAGCGTAGGCCTGCGCAACGCCGCCCGTCACGCCGCCGATGATGCCGCCGCCGAACTCGGACGCGCCGAGGCTCCGCGCGAAGTACTCGGCCTCGGAGGCCACGAAGAGGAGGACGGCACCCTTGGTCGAGGCTTCGATCCAGGCCCAGGGGATAAGACCTTGGTAGACTACATTCTCCCACAGGGAGGGTTAGACGATTGATATTCCAGGGGTGCCTTCATCGAGCATGTGCCATCACATGCTTCGAGGGGTTGGGAGCAAAGAGGGGGGAAGTACAAGGCTGGCTTGCGCTGGGTTTCGTTTGAAGGGGGGAGGGACAAAGTAAAACAGATAGAGAGGACTACTTACACCCAAGAACGCCGCCACGGGACCAGATGCGCCCGAGGGCGCGTCCGAACCCGTCGGACCTATGCGCAGCCATGGTGGTCTTGGTGACCTCGAGCGGCTGCCCAAGGGTCGTGACCTCGAACATGTTCAGCCCGGCTCCGAGGAGCAGGTTGGAGAACTTGATGGGCTTGCGCTCGAGCTTGTTGGAGCTCGCCCCGGAGGGAGCAGCAGCGGCGGTGGTTGCGACCATGACTTATTCGTGGGTTTATCGAGTGAGGGCCCTGACCAAGGGAATAGGGTGCTTCTTCGCGGGGGGGAGCGGGGGGGGAACGGAGGGGTTGATAGAGAGGTAGGTAGGTTGCTCGGGAATGGGATGTCGGTTCTGTTCGGACTTGCGGACTTGTGAGTAGGAAGTTGCAAGCATGAGTACGTTGCTCCCCTATGTTTGGCGGACGGGGACGGGGCGCAGGGGACCGAGGGTCGGGAGCAGGTACTTTGTACCTCGGGTGTGGAACGGGGCGCAGCAGTTGGGGCCAGCTGCTGATTTTCCTTGGGGTGCTACTTACTGCTAGTGAGATATGGGGAGAGCTGGGGAAAGCTTCAGCTGTCACAAGCAAAGAACCGAGGCAGGATTTTGGCTTCCGGTAGAGTGTTTGCTAACAAGCGGGGAAGAGCTGGGGAAGAGGCTATTATCACAAGTAAAGACCGAGGCAGGAAGAGGGGATTTTGTGGGTGGATGATTTTTCTTCTACTTGAAAACGAAGGAGTTCTGTCTACGAAACAATTTATTTGGTACTTGTACTTGTACTCGTACTCGTATGGATAGGAGAATGCTGAGGCTGAGTGCTGGAAAAAAATGCTGAGGCTGACTATTGAGTCTCGAAAAACAAGGACTATTTCTTGGTATTACTCGTGTTTACGCACATCCCCCCCGCCTTCTTTTGTCTTTTTTTCCCCCCAAGACCCCCCTTTCAGCGGATAATACATGTAATAATAGGTAGTGCGAATAATAATGTGAACTGCTGAGCTTCGACCCCTTTTCTTAGTTGGCTTCCACAGTCTCAATTCCCCGATAACGATAAGGATTAAGATAATGTCAACTTGACAGGGGAGAGTGGGTACATATTCTAGAGATGTTGAGGCTCTCAGCCCTCGTTGTTGGGACATGTATGAGTACTTTACCAGTACGACAATGGACACAGGAGGACAGAGCAACAAGGAAGTGCCCGCCAGGGGAATTGACCTGCCAACCTATCTTTGCAAGTCTAAATGTTGAAGCATGGTCTTGCTGATCTGATGGCGTACATCCAAATTCAGATAAGCGCCTAGGTTCGCCTCAGTCGTACCTGGTTGAGTGGTAATTAAAAAGTCAACATATCCCTACGAGTACATCATGACATGACGCTCGCTGCTACTAAGGGACGTATTTTCGTATTTAGAGTTAATACTAGATTGTACTTGCAAATTGAAGCTATTCCAACAAGCTCGGAGTACAAAAGCCACCTTGCTTCCTCCATCCTGGATCTAGCCTCCTGCATGCAGCATGTTCCATGCAGCACGTCCGTTCCATCGCAAGATCGACGAGGAGGGAACGTACTACCGGAAACCTGCAACCTCGGGCCGGGTTCGCCCGAGGGTTGCCAGTCCTTGATCGTTCCTCTGGTACACCCCCCCGCGCCAGCAGGACCCCTCCCTCCGAAAAAAGAAAGAAAAAAATGAACATGTCCATAATAAGTCGTAGGTCCTCAACGTCTGGAGGCACGCACCTCGAGTAATCTCTCTTGCGCCGATATTCTCAATTTTCAAGACGCCACGTACCTATGACCATTAGGTACGTAGTTCTTGAAGTATTATGTGGCTTGGTTAGACCTGGCGAGATGCGCCGCAGTTCGGACAACCGTTGGAGAGAAGTCGCTCGTACCGCGGGACATTATCGCGACCACAAGGTAATGTCGCGCTTGAACGACGTTACACCTTAAGGGCATCACGCCTTAAGGCGGTCCACCGCCTCGAGGTCCTCAGCCTCACTGCTTTCCGAAAAAAAAATTAGAAAATAAAAAAGGGAAAATAGATTAGCATAGGCACATCGTATAATTACTTTTCGTCCTCCATCTCGCCGGCCGGCCCGTTAGAATACAAAAAATGGCACAGTCTAAAAGCGCGTCGGACCCCCGTAACGATAAGAAATCCCAGCCCTGCTACACCCAGTCATGCGCTCTTCGTCTACTACTCCAACGCCCCCTCTCCATATATTTGTTGTTGTATGTTGTACAGACTCGGTGCAAACCGCCGGGCTTTGCTCCCGAGCTTTCTCCACCTCTAGATATTCCCACCCCCTCCACCGGGATAGATAGCATTCATCATGTATGGTATCCTCGATGGACAGGTCCACCCGGATAGCCCACGCTCAACTTGACAATGAAAGCGTTGGTTCTCCGTATAGGGGTGGACCTACACCGTCCCGCTCATACTCTCCGATCCGCAGCTTGTTTAATGCTGCTAGGAAAGTACTGTACAGGCTTCTTCGCTTACAACTTCTTGCAGATCTCAATCCACTTCTCAGTGGAGAAGGACTTGGGGCTAGAATTTGTACGTTAGTATTGAGCTCGGCATGTGTATGGATGTGTCAGGCGAAACTTACCGCTCGATGGGGGCACCGAGAGCGCGGTCGATGATGAGCTGGGGAAGGACACCGATGGCGCGCGAAACACCGAAGAGAACGGTGTAGTAGTTGGCCTCGGTGAGACCGTAGTGCTGGAGGAGGACACCGGAGTGGGCATCGACGTTGGGGAAGGGGTTCTTGGTCTTGCCGTGCTCGGTGAGGACACCGGGGGCGATCTTGTAAACCTGGCTGACAAGGTTGAACATGGGGTCCTCGGGCATGTGCTCTGTACGCGGAAAATAACGTGGTTAGCCAAATATTCGAGCCTAGCGCAAGTCGGACGCATGTTCGACTTCACGGATCATGTATGAAGCAAAAACTTACTCTGAGCAAAGGCGCGCTGGGCCATGTAGCGGGGGTCGGTCTTGCGGAGGACAGCGTGGCCGTAACCGGGGACGACACGACCAGAGTTCAGGGTGTCCCAGAGGTACTTGGTGATGGCGGCGTCGCTGAGGTCGTCGCCAATCTCCTTCTTCATCACGGTGAGCCAGTTGAGCACCTCCTGGTTGGCAAGGCCGTGGAGAGGGCCGGCAAGACCGTTAAGACCGGCCGAGAGGGAGAGGAAGGGAGAGCTGAGGGCAGAGCCGACGAGGTGGGTGGTGTGGGCGCTGACGTTGCCACCCTCGTGGTCGGTGTGGATGGTGAGGTAGAGACGCATCAGCTCGATGAAGCCGGCGTTGTCGCCAAAGCCGAGCTGGTTGGCGAAGTTGAAGGAGTAGTCCTTATCCTTCTGGACGGGGGCGACCTTGCCACCGCGGAAGACGTTCTGGTAGATGCGGGCGGCGATGGTGGGGAGCTTGGCGATGAGGTCCATGGAGTCCTCGAAGGTGTAACCCCAGTACTCCTTCTTGTTAACACCCTTGGCATAGGCCTTGGCGAAGGACGAAGTCTGCTCGAGGGCGGCGACGGCGATCGAGAACTGCGCCATCGGGTGAAGGTCGTTGGGGCAGTGGTCGATCAGCTCCTCGACGAACTTGGGAACCTCGGCGCGGGCGGCCCAGTCGGCGGACAGGTCGCGGACCTGCTGCTCGGTGGGGACCTCACCGGTGAGGAGGAGCCAGAAGAGACCCTCGGGGAGGGGCTCCTTGCCACCGGGAGCCTTGGGGAGGATCTCCTGGCACTCGGGGATGGTCTTGCCGCGGAAGCGGATACCCTCCTCGGAGTCAAGGACGGATCCCTCCCAGACGAGAGACTTGATGCCTCGCGCACCACCGTATACCTGGTCGAGGGTGACCTTGTCTACTACCTTGGATCCATGCTCCCTGCGTTAGAAAAAGTCTTGTCAGCATGGGCGCGTTATATGGCAGATTGGGTTTTATCCCTGTCGTGAGAGAAGGGCGTGACGAACTTGCGGAGGGCCTTGACCTCCTCGATCTTCTCGGGGAGGAGCTCGGCGAAGCGCTCCTTGAGGGTCTGCGGGCACACACTAATTAGCACCGGGTCAAGCGCGAGTCTGGGAAACACAGCTCATGCGTCGAGAACGGCCAGAGTGGATAGGGATGGGATGGCATACCTGAGCCTTCGCGGAGTAGCACCTAGCACCCTGGAAAGCCGCTACCCTGCCGTTGAAGGCCGGCGATCTTAGGGACGCCCTCAGGGAGGAGGAGCTGAGCCGCGCGACGGAGGCCATTGTGGGAAAAATATGTGTGGGATGATGACCTTAGATCAATTGAAGGGTGAGATGGAAGATGGTATGACTACTCCGATAATTGGAAGGTAGTCAAGTGTGGTAGTGGGGGGGAAGGTAAGAAGCAACAAAGGATATCGTGATGAGGTTAGGTTTTAGATTCAAGAAGGGCGAACGGGAGGAACGGGAAGAGAAAAACTGTGTTATTAAACCGCTCCTTCCTTGCTTCCGAAAGCCCGTTAAGCGGCCGAGTGGAAGCTGATAGGTCGGGAGTGGGGGTATTGCCGAGCAACATGAACAGGTACTCGTACTGTGGGTACTCCGTCTACACGAGCCGAGCTGTGGGTTGGGGGCAAGCTCCATGTACTATCCTCGTTCTCCGTACGGACATACGCCATTAGCGGCATGAGTACCAGTACACCCCCATCAGCACACCCTTGAGAATTTCTCGGTGTTGCTTGTCCAACAAAACCTCGTTGGGAGACCGCTCAAAATACAGTGGGGAGGCTTAAATTTCGGCGTGGCTGGGGGCAGCCTAGACTCTGGCTACCCTGGGCTTTGCAAGGAATAATACTACAAATCCAAATCCAGAAACTTTTTTGTCGAGCTTCTCATCTTACTGGTAATATTTTACGTCCTCGTCCTTGTTCAAGTTGGAGCAACAAGAGCCCAGACAGACACTAGCATCCACTGTCGGTGGGGTTATCCCTTAATTTGTGAATCGGCTGAAAACTTGTGTTGCTTTAGTGGCAGCATGCCAGGGCGGATTTCTAGTGTATTACTTCTTCGAGACGGAGCGAACTGGAAATCCCCTCAGGCTGATACCTACTTGTATTATACAAACACGGGCTGGTATTACTATAGCTAGGTACGGGTTCTTGGCTGCGCGCGGTATAAGTACAACCAAGTGGTACATATCTACGGATGCCGCGGCCCGTCGGACGGAGGAAAGGGTCGAATTTGGTTTCATCGGGGCTTCCCTTTCATAAGTGTATGGGCATACTGCTGGATTTCCGCGCGCTCTCATAATGCGAGGTATTAATATCGGACGTCACACGGAAGAGACAGTAGTGTTGCGTTGTTAGAGTGACAATTTAATAGTACGGACCCCCAAATGGAAGTTAGACATATTACGAGTAGTCCGCCGCTGAGACATATCCGAACCCCCGAGGCCTTGGCGGAAGGGTAAACGTAGGGTAAACTACAGATTTTTGCGGCTGTCCCCTGTAGATATGGCGCAGGTTTCGTCTTCCCCACCCTGTTCCTGTTCGCCACCTTTCCTCTTCATCCAACACCACCACCCTCGTCGTCGGCCATCGGGTTTACCTGCCTAGTAATTCCTATCATCTCCCTTTGAGGAGAATAATCACTCTTTTGACGCCTCCCCTCGCCCTGAAGACCGGAGACTACGACAAATCGACATAATCGGACCGGAACCGCAAGACACCACCAGCTCCCTCACCCACCGTCGTAGGCTCGATCAAGGGGATCGCGAGCCTTGGCAGGCGCATAAACTAAACCCTCCCCCCTTCCCTCCCACAGATATAGGCCTTCCCTCCCCGGGCAGAGGCTCATCTCGAACTGGGAACGTACACTATCTGGTTGTTTGAGTAGAGAAGCATTTCGGACGCTGCGCAGTCGGGTTCATCCATACGCGCCAGTCTCTTCGAGTAGGCGGCGACAGTAAGGTCCATCACGTGATCAGACCTCTGGCTGTACTTCGCTCGCGCGGCTTTGGTAGGAAGGGAAGGAACCCGCATTTTCTCTGACGGCACCTTCAACAACATTGCAAGGGCAAGATTCTGAAGGGGTCTTGTACGAGTAGTGCGAGCATCACATCGCCCCTATACACATACAACCTTGCCACTCGCACCTCTCCCCCCCATCATCCCCCGTATCATTACCAAACCAACTTCTTAAGAGGTGTGACTAGAGCCGCGGACGTTCCTGTTTGAGCAACCAACCTCATCTCGTACTCGCAGCATTTTTTAAGCTCTCATCTGTCTCTGTCCACGGGGACGTCAGCGTTGACGCGTACGTTGTATAAGGCCGACTAGAGGGTTTGGAGGCAACACAGCCAGACGCGAAGGGACACGGGCGTATCGCGTATCACACCTCAGCTACCTGGCCGGGCTGAAGCTTGAGGTATCTGGATATCCACGGTATCTGAACGGGGATCGACAGACTACGAGTACAAGGACAGAGTCTGGCATATGTGAGAGCTTGGATCCTCACTGTATCAACTGTCAACTGGAGCGGAACAAAGGCCTCCAAATTCTGGCCAGCCTTCCCTTTCTGTACGAAGGAGCCAGCCAGCTCTCCCCCCAACCATCGCATACAACAACACAACGCGTCACTCTGCCTGCTCTATTCTTATTTCTCGACCTCTTGCACCAATTCCCTTCTTCAAGCTGTTAGGGTCTGTGTGTATGCTTATTGTCAAGCTGCACCATCCACCTGCACCAATTCATTCACTGGATCTCCCCGAACACCAGCAGGCTGGAGCTTCCACCCACACTCACACGTCCTTAAAAACCTTCATTACCCCACGGAAGTGAAAGAAACCCCGGCATTTCTTTTCGTCACCAATCACCAAACCGAATCTGGAGGACAGGGTCTGACAAGAAAGCCCTTCTTCTCCCTCGGAGCAGTTTTCTCAGCTCCCAACCTCACCCAACACACCTCACAACAACCCTGCGATAGCCACAATGTCATCTGCCGTGGCTGATCTCGAAGCTGGCCTCAGTGCCATGCTTAATCTTAAACCCCCTGGTGTTTCAACCTCTCGTATCAAGAACCTCACGGAACTCTGCCAGGCAAACATCAAGGTATGTATTGGCTTGTGTCCATGCCGTGCTATCCTGTTCCATCGTGTGCCTTGATTCGCCCAGACTAACTCGGACCTCCAGGACGAATCCCTCCTTGTCCAGAAATTCTATACCCAACTAAAGAAGGCGCCGGGAACACATAAGCTGGGGGTTCTATATCTCATCGACTCTGTAGTCCGGAAATGGGTAGACCTGGCGAAACAGCAGCACCAAGAAGTCTCCAGCACAGCCCAAGATGGCACTTTTGCTGCCGGCGTATTCAGAGTAACCGAGATCCTGCCCGCCCTAATGGATAACATTCTCCAAAGTGCCCCTGCCGACCAAAAGGTATGTTCAATCTGGACTCTGACTTCTGGATTATCGTCATCGTCGTCGTCATTCTTGCCGACTGTAGGATTGCCGTCCTAAGAATCCTGCGATGATTATGCGCTTTGTCCTCTGGCCTCTACCTGACCTTTTTGTTTTTCCAAACCTATGTAACTCCGGTCATGGCACTGGCCTCCTATTCGATGATGCACACGTACTTACCACCCTCTCTCCCCTTGTAGGATAGGATCAAGAAGCTGGTGGACATCTGGGAGAGGGCGCAGACCTTCCCGCCGAAGTATATTGAGAAGTTCAGACAGCAACTGAAGGAAGCCACAACTACTAGTATGTATCATCCGGAATTGCCAGCACAGCACAACGCAGCACCTTGACGCGGGAGCCAATACCCTGGCCCACCCGCACCAATGATGCTCTGTGTGTCGTGCGTACGACTTGTTTCGTAATTCTAATCTTGTATGCAGCTACCTCTACCACGCCGCCTGGTAGCCCTCCCGCTGGACTGCCCGGCTCAACACAAAGACCACCCTTGGCACCGGGCCAGCAGGCTACGCCGGCTGCGCCCCCGCAAGCTCCTAGTGGCACCAACATCATGGATGTGCTCGCGAACATCGCAAAGCAGAGCGCCGTACCCGGCCCGCCCAGCGCGTCGGCGACTCCCCCGATCCCGGCTACCTCAACACCAACTGCGGCCGCACCGGGGCTCCCGTATGGAGCTCCTCCCGCCCAGTTGCCATACCAGCAGCCTCAACAGCAACAGCAACCATACACCGCCCCGAGCGCCCCCACCTCGCTAGCAAGCACCATTCCCGGCTTCCCGGCGCAACTTCTCGCGGGTCTCAATGCCGGCCAGTCCTATGCGCCTCCCGTAAGCAGCGCTCCTGGCGGCTTCCCCAGCGTGACACCGCAGGTACCACCGCCCCCCGCAGGCCCGGCTGCGGCCCCTGCGGGCGGAGCTCCTGCCCTGGGCCTAAACCAGGTCATGCTCATCAAGACCCTTATCGACCAGGGCCTCCAGCCGAACCAGATCTCGGCCATCCTTCAAAGCATGTCCACGGCCCCCCAAGCTGCGCCGCAGGGCGCACCTGCTTACCCCATGGCCACGCCCCAGCCCCAGGATGGAGGCTGGGGCTCGGGTGCTCAGGGTCGCGACTACGAGGCGAATGACCGCCGGGGATACCGAGAGCGCTCCAGGTCCAAGTCGCCCGACCGATGGGGACGTGACGCACGCGGCGGGTACGATAGGCACGGCGGGGCGAACCACCGGTCAGCTAGTCGCGATCGTGGCAGGGACCGGCCGGACTATCGCCAACGCAGCCCGATGGGTCGGCGCGACCGCGATACTCCCGACCGCGGACACGAGCCGAAGAAGAGGTTTTTCGAAATTGATCGTAGCATCCGACCGGGCTGCATCAAAGGTATGTTTTTGAACGGACGACGATTCGGTTAAAAGAAAGGGTTAAAGCTAACACGCCCCCCTAGTTATGAGCCGCACTCTCTTCGTCGGTGGTGTTACGTGAGTTAACCCTCTCCCCCAATGCCGGGATCACCACTACTCTTGTTTGGACCTGTGTACTAACTGTTTGCCCAGCTGCTCCCAAGGCGAGATCCAGGACATCTTTGGCAGGGTTGGGCCTGTGCAATCCGTCATTATCAATAAGGAGAAGCGCCACGCCTTTGTCAAGATGCTCACGCGCGACGCTGCCATCGAAGCCAAGCGCGCCATGGGCGAGTACAAGTCGGGAGGACTAGCCCTTCGAGTAAGCAGCCCCCCCTTCCCCCCCCCCAGGTGTCACCTCTGCCTTTTATGAAAGCGTACTAACGATTGTGCTTCTTAGACCCGCTGGGGCGTCGGCTTCGGACCCCGAGACTGCTGCGACTACGAAAACGGCGTGAGCATAATCCCCATCTCGCGGCTCACCGAGGCGGACAGGAAGTGGCTCCTGACGGCCGAGTACGGTGGCACCGGCGGCGCGCCCATCGAGTCGGGCATCGCGGTCGAGGAGCCGGATATTGAGATCGGCGCGGGGGTGTCCTCCAAGGCCATCAGCCGGCGGGTGCAGACGGACAAGGGCGGGGTCAACGGGCCCAAGTCGACCAAGTCGCGAGTCGACGACGACGGCGCCCATTCCCACCACGGGAAGGGAGGCGGCAGGCGGGACGTGAGGAGGGACGACGAGGGCGGGTACCAGAACCCCGTGAACCCGAACCTGATCCCGCCCGGGTACGCCTTTGGGATGGGCGGCATGCCGACGTATCCGGGGTACAGCATGTACCCGCCTCAGGACTCGAACGGATCTTAACCAGCTAGCCAGACAGCCGACTTTTGTCCGAGGTTGGCGGCGGCGGACCGAACCCGCCCCCCAACCTCCCTGTCACTTCATGTCACGTCCCGTCTTTTAGGATTTCTGTCACGAAGCAAAGGAGATGAATGCATTTTTGTACGAGGAACCGAGTAAGAGGGAGGAATTCTGTCTTTTTTTCCCCCAGAGGTGGAAAGGAGAAGGAAAGGATGTACATGGGTCAGCAGAATCGAGTTTTCGCTGTAGTTTTTGCAAGGAGGAAGGGGAACATAGGAGGAAAAGAAGGGAAGAAAAAGGGGCGGCATTGTTTTTTTTACCCCCACGTTTCCGCATGTACAGGTGTCGGGAGTAGGTGTCGAAAAGAAACACAAACTCGGTTATGCTTAATATTGTTTTTTGGTCGTTTTTTGTTTTCTGGGGGGGGGAAAGGGGGAAAGGGAGGGAGGAGGCTTTGTTCTTAGTTCTTTTTTTAATACGAAATAGGTTTCGTTTCTCAAGTCGACGTGACCTCTTTGCACAAAGTGATGTTGCTGGGTTATATGAATGGAAGAGAAAGGGGGGAGGGCGCCGTTCGAATCGAGTCGTGAGAGTTGTGTTTCGAGATATTAGGAGGCCTTGAATACATACATACTTGTCAAACCTCGTGCTATGCCGGTGAAGTTCGCGTGTGTGCCGTATTGGCTTCTCGACTCTCGTGATACTTAGATTCAAACAGCATTCTCGCCCATTTGTTGCTTTATAAGTACAAGAAACACAAAATACAACAATTGATACGAAAAAAAAAAGGCTCGACGACACACCCATTTGTATATTACTCTACACACCCGATCTACTCCTCCCCTCCCCCCACTTCCTTCCTTTCCCCTCATCCAAGAGGCTTCATCCTGAGCAAAATCCCTCCATAGCCAACCCTATAACCACTTTCCACTTCTTCCCCTCCCCTTTCACTCCGCCGAAGCCCTCGCCAGAGCCTCATGCACGCCCGGCGAGAACCGATACCTCAGCTGGCCCGTGAACGAGACGAGGTCCGCCACCATGCCCCTCAGCCTGGCGACCATCATGTTCCTGCTCTCCTCGTTGCCCGTGAAGCTGCCGGCCAGCAGCAGCTCCTTCTGCCTCACGCAGCAGGTGATGGTCCACAGGAGGAGGTGGGGCACGTTGGCCGCCACCGGCGCCGGGAGCGAGGCGAAGGCGGTCGCGTACTTGCGGATCTGCGGCGCCGACGTGGGTGTCTGGAGGGGGAGGATGTCGAGGGTTATGATGCGCTGTTTTGGGACGGGAGGTTAGTATGTGTTTTTTTTGTTAGGAGACATGGAGATGGAAAGATATGGCGAGAAAAAAAGTGGCACAGAGACAGAGGGAAAAAGGGGCAAGAGATGTAAAACAAAAGGGTGACAAGGACCGGGGGAAGAAAACTCACATCAAGACACTGCGCCCACTGCCTCGCCTCAACCAATCCCTTCACGACCCCAAACTCCAACAGCAGCCTGCAGGCCTCCTTGTTCTCCTCCTTGATCTTGCGGTAGAACATGGCGTCGCGCGAGTACATGGCCGTCATCGTCCTCGCCAGCTCGACGGGGTCGTCGATGGCCGCCAGGCTGAGGCTGCTCCCGGCCTCGGCGCCGCCCTCGCCCGCCGCCGCCCTCGGCTTCACGGGCGCGAGGACCATGGGGTCCTGCCCGATCTCCAGCGCCACGGCGTCGCTCAGCGCGCGGCTGACGATGGCGATGACGGTGTCGTACTCGCCCGCGAGGTGGTACAGCAGCACCGCGTCCGTCGTGCGGCCGTTCTCCTCCGCGAACGACGCCGCCTGCAGCGTCACGGCGCGCACGAAGTCGTCCTCCCCGCTCAGCCCGATCAGCGGGGCGCGGAGCTCGATGGCGCCCCTAATCCGCTGGCCGTCGGGTCGGATGTCGCCGATGAGCTTGCTGAACTCGCGCGTCTCGAGGACGAGCTCGCGGAGCGCCTCGTGGCAGAGCTCAGTGTGCCGGAGCCCCGCCTCGCCGGGGAGGTCGCCGTTGAGGCACACGAGCGAGAGGTAGTCGACGGCCGACTCGGCGTCCGCGGCCCGGAAATCCCGCGTGTAGTAGCCCAGCATGCGCCCGAAGTTGATCTGCGCCCGGCTCCGGCTGTCGGTGCTGCGCAGCTCGTTGTCGGCCGTGAGCGGGTCGCTGGGCCGCAGGAGGCCGTAGTACGTCAGCGCGAGCCCGAAGTGCACCGCGTCGACGTACGAGAAGGGGTAAAGGTACGAGACAGCGTCCTCGAACTGGCCCGACAGCGCCAGGAGGTAGAAGTACATGCCGAAGTTGCCGCCGTTGCCGTCGTCAGCAGGCGACTTGGGGAAGTGCTTGGCGCCGATCTCGCGTATGCTCGCCTGCAGGTCCGCGAGGTCGTACATCTCGTGCGCGAGCTCGCGCGTCTTGTCGGCCTCGCGCGCCAGGTTGAACTGCAGCCACACCCAGTCGTGGATGTCCGAGTTGAGGCCCTCGAAGCTGCGGTTGCTGACCTCGCACCGCCCGATGATCTTGTAGCACGCCATCCGGAACGGGTCGATCGAGTTCTCCGGCGCGTTGCGCGCCCGCTGCCCGTACTCGCTCGCGCACCGGTCCTGCAGCATCCTCTTCAGCCGCCGGTCCGGGCTCGACGCGTAGCCATTGAGGTACGTCGAGAAGGTGCGGTCGATGCCGCGGAAGCTGTTCAGGTTGTCGTGCACGTAGCTCGCCGCCTCCAGGACGTGGCCCGACCGGAGGAGGTAGAACACCACCGCCCACACGTACTCGCCGTTGATCTGTTGCAGCTCCGAGTTGTCCGGGACGAGGTCCTTGCGCGCCGACCGCAGTCGGATGTAGGCCTTGACCTTGCTGACGATGTCGGGCCGCCCGCCGAGGTTGGCGTCCTGGGGGTGCTTCTTGATCAGGACCTCCATCTCCGCGACGAATCGGTTCTCGAGGAAGCGGTTTGCCCCCGCGAGAATCTTGTTGCGCATATCCATCGCCTCGGCCGAGTTCCTGTCGCTGTTGAGGTGCATATCCACGTACTGCCTCTCCTTCGCCGTCGCGTTGTTAAGAGAAGAATCAGCCTCGGGGTCCTCGCCTACAATCTCCATGACGGCGCGGTACGCCTGCGAAACGAAGGTAGCATGCGGCTCGGGAGACCTCTGCTCGACCTCGGCCAGCTCGGACAGGATCGGGTAGGGCCTCTTGAACAGGCGCGCCTCGTTTAGATCGCGCACCTTCTTGGCAAGCTTGCTCTCCTTCTCGCGGAGGGCACGGTCATCGGACGAGATGACGCCGCCAAGCTGGCGCGCCGGCTCGCTGGGCCGCTCAACGTCGGAGAATTCGGACTTGTGGGCGCCAATGCGAGCGGGCGTGCCGATGACCGAGCGGTGCAGGCTCGTGCTGCCGAGGACGGTGCTCCTCCCGGCGCGTGTGGTGGTGCTCGCGCCGGGCTGCTGGGACTTGCCGCGGCGCGAGCGGCCGAAGCCGGCCTGGGCTGTCGACTCGCCGAGGGCGGCAGCGTCGCGCTGCTTGATGCCGAAGTGGCTGTAAACGCGCTTGCGCTGGGCCTCCCATTCCAAGGCCATGTTATCCTCGAGGAAGTTGTCGAAGTCCCTCGCCGACCTCTCAAGCCCGTCCTGTATCATGCCAAGCGTCGTCTTCGTCTGCAGGTTCGCGAGGTACGTCTCCACGTCGATCTCCGGGGCGGCGCCGCCCTCGCCGGCGTGCCTGTCGACCTTGCTCGGGTGCACGGCGAGCGAGCCCAGGTCCTTGGCCGCGGCGCCGATGTCGATGCCCGACGCGGCAAGGACGTAGTGGGCCCTCCCGTCGGCGGCGATCTCCTGCGTCTTGCCCCCGAGCTTCTTGAGGCGCTGGCGGAGGTCGCCCAGGCCGAGCTGCAGGTGCGGCATGTCCTCGGCGCCGCCATCCGCGCGCTTCTTGGTCATGGCGAAGAGGGTATCGAAGTAGGCGCCGGCAGGCTGCTGCTGCTGTGGCTGTTGCTGTCCCTGGTTTTGGGTGGTGCCGAGGGCGGAGAGCCCGAGAGTCGACGGGGCGGTACCCAAGCTCGGAGGCTGGTTCTGCGCAGGGGCGGCGGCGGTGGTAGTGGCACCCATGGTGCTACCGAATAGGGAGGGCTTCGCGGTCGTGTTTGTGGCCCCGAAGGCGGTGGACTGAGAGGCGCCGAAGCCAGAAGGCTGGGACGCACCACCACCAAAGAGGCCGCCGCCGGTCGACGCGGCAGGCTGGGTCGCGGTGCTCTGGCCAAAGAGGCTCGGTTTCGTGGCTGTGGAGGCCCCGAACAGGCTGGAACCGGGTGCGGCTTGGGTGGTCGCGGTGCTCTGGCCGAAGACGCTCCCCGCTTGCGAGGCGGAGGACTGGCCAAAGGCGGACTGGCCGCCTCCGAAGAGCGACATGTTTTGGTGCGTGCCCGTGGGTATCGTTTGGGACGGGGTAGGTAGGTGCGCGTGGATTGATCCCGTACGTCAAGGAAATGGGGTGTCGTGATGTTTGAGGTAGGTCTCGAGAGGTTGGGCCGCGTTAGGTGACGGGCGCGTCGAGATACGTGCAGGTATTACTACCAAGTATTATTGAAGCTTTCAATAGAAATTTATGGCAGGTGAAGGTGAGCGTTGCTTTGGTGAGGGGCGCAAGAGCCAATGAGAAGGCGGGAAAGTTGGAGCTAACTATCCACATCCACCATCCACTTCCATTCTGGTACAGGTAACTTTTTACTTAGAACAAGCCCGGCCCAGCCAACAGAGCTACTACAAGTAGTTACGACTAGAACACCACATTGCAGCCTTCGACTTCTACGACGTCCACCACTGCCAGAGATACGTCCATCAACACGTCAATAACAGCCTCTATCTGGAGGGGCCCACCGAGCAGAAACACTAATATGTACACTCCACAATCCCTATTTAACTTTATATACTCCGTAAAATTATAGTAATATCCCGCTCCTGTCCCCCCCCCCCAACAACCTTGACTCAGTTCCCATTCCCAGCAAGCGCGGCATCCACCTTGTCCCTATATTCCCTCTGTGTACGGCACTGCTCCAGGAAGATGTCATACTTCGCGTCCAGCAACCTCTTCTCTCCCTCGTCCTTCCTCGGCCACACCACCCTCCCGTGCTTGCTCATCCTCTTCATGATGTCCCACAGGTCCTCCGTCTTCCCCTCCGCGTCTGCCCCCGCCGCCTTGGCCCCCAGCATCGCGGCACCGTGGACAACGGCATCGCCGATATACTCTGGTATGACCACGGGCACGCCGCACACCGTGGCCATGAGGCCCATCAGGATCTCGTTCCGGCACTGGCCGCCCGACATGAAGATGCTGGAGATGCCGTGACCCGCGAGGTTCATGGCCTGCATGATCTGCCGCGTCTGCATGGCGATGAACTCCATCGTGGCGTAGTACATCAGCGCCAGGTTGTCCGCAGTCGTGTCGCTGCTCATGCCCACCAGGGCGCCCGACATGCTCGGGTCTGCGATGGGTGACCTGTTCCCCCAGAGGTCCCCATAGAAGAAGATGTGCCGCGCGAGGTGCGCGATGAACGGCGCTCCGGACGTCTCGGCCAACGCCGTCAGGCGCGAGTTGAGGTGCTCGTAGATGGACGTCTTGCCGAGCCCGCCTGCCGGGAACGCCGAGCCCGTGATGTAGGCCGGGTGCGACTCGACGACATGCCGGAGGAGCTCGCCCGTGGCAGACTGGCCCCCCTCGGCCATCCACTGGCCCGGCACCAGCACGTCCCTGTAGGGGCCCCAGACTCCCGGGACGAACACGGGCTCCTTGGACATGACGAGGTGGCAGGTCGACGTCCCCGCCACGGCGGCGAGACGGGTCGTGGCCTGCGCCACCTCATCAACGCCCACGCCCGCATCCGTGAGCTCCGGGATCTGTACGCCCACGGTCCCGATCCAGCCGGCATACGCGTCGATGACGCCGCTCCCGACCGCGACGGTCGTGGGCAGGCCTAGGTCTTTACTCGCCTTCTCGCAAAGCTTGCCGACGAGTTCGCCGGCGCTGAGGAACTTGCCATTCTACCAAGAAATAAAGGATTAGCTGCCGATTCCCCTTTATACATCACCGACCGGAGGGGGGAGGATAGAAAGGGGTGTGTGTATAGTAGAAGTTTCCTTCCTTCCCCTTCCTCCGGTGGTGACGTAGAAAAAATCAAGACACGCAAAGGAAACAGGCTCACCACCCTATCAACACCGCCGACCATCTTGAACCCGTCGTCAGCTAGCTCCCCGAGCCCAATGTCCCGGTAAAAGTCCTCCTGCCACCCCTTGACGCTCCCGTCGACGCCAACGGGCACGTAGCCCTGCTTGCAGATGGCGCTGCAGAAGCTCCTCGTCTCCGATCCGGTAGCGAGGTGTGTCAGGGCGTCCGCGAGGTCGTAGAACTTGCAGCGCGCGAAGAGCTCTGGCGGCATGTTGTTCTTGAGCCAGAGGACCTTTGGCATCTCCATCTCGATGTTCATGGTGCCGCCGACGTAGCGCAGGAGGTTGTGGCCCGTGGCGTTGATCTTCTCCGTCTCGTGCTCGGGCCGGTGGTCCAGCCAGAGTATGACGTTGCGGTCGGCGCCGTCGTTGTTGGCGAAGTCGGGACCCGTGACGGAGACGGGCTCGTCGGTGTCGTGGGTGAAGACGGCGAGGGAGCAGGTGGCGTCGAAGCCGATGCCCTTGACCTTCTCCGGGGCCACGGCGGACGACTCGAGGACGCGGCGTACGCAGGTGCAGATGCAGTTCCAGATGTCCGTGGTGGATTGCTCCTAGTAGTTTTTTTGTGTTCAGCGGGTGAGCTCGGGGGTCTAAGGGGAAGATGGCGCTTCTTCTGCCACCATGAATTGGGAAGGATAGGAGTAGCTTCTTACGTAGTATCCGACTTGCGGCTTCCACATCTTGATAGGCTCCGACGCGATCGCCTTTATCGTGCCCGTCGAGTCGATGATGCAGGCGCGCGCCGAGCCTGTGCCGACGTCGACGCCCACGTAGTGGTCCTGTTGCGGCCAGTCAAGTCAGAATCGCATCGCGCCTTTGTGAGAGCAGAGGTGGTATATTAGGAGCTTTGATATCCATCTTTACTCACATCCTGTTCTAATTGACTGTGCAATTGGACCTCTTTGTTAGCAAATCTCCACGTCCCATGAAAAAGAAGCTCCAATGTTAGGGTTTCCGTCCTGTCCAGGCGCGCGCGCAGTAGTACCTCATATTGTTGGTGTGTGTGTGTGTGTGTAAAATAAGAGACGCGACCCCGCGAGTCTAGTCTAGTCTCGGGGTATCGTATCTGGCCTAGTATTACTCGTACAAGGTAAAGAAAGCTACACCTCGGTGTGCGACGCAGCTTTTTTTCTCTTCGTCAAGAGTTCCTTCGGTGAGTATTCGTACGAAGGAGAGAAGAAGGAGGGAAAAAACACGGCCTGTGGTCACACGGGAGAAGTACAACCGCTCGTACTCATACGATACGAGCAGTACCCACGATTACTGAGTAAGGGTTGATAATGGGATCGTAAGAAACACCACTACTTCTCGTAAGCTCCTTTCGTACGAGTGATACCAATGGAGCGCATGGAGGAAGGACACACTAATACTCGTACTAATCCCCCGCTCAATGTGGTAGGTCCACCCCGCTTCCCCGCTCCCCCACCTGCCGTTCTTCCCCTTTCAATGAAATGTTCCAATGGTGTTCCAATGTTTCTCCAAGTCAGGGTCAGCCCATGCCAATATTGTTACTTTAGTACATTGCATCAATAACTATATGCCCCTCATGCTCCAACAATTCCGACATTGTGCCCCGCCCCCCGCCCCCACCTGCAGAGGCCCCGTGGCCCCCGCCCCACCTGCCCCCCGCGGGATCTTTATCCAGCATATCCGCGCCCTGAATCCCGGATCCTACCCTGAATCCTGATTCTGAATCCTACCCTAGAATCCTCTGCGACGTCATCCTATCAGACCCCTGCTATCGTATTCTCCCCTCCTGTCTCTCTGCGCTTGGACGAGTAAATGATGCTATCACTGCACTATGACCAAAGAATGCGCCTCCCCCTCGCATGATATCTCAGGGATCGAAACTTGGTCTTGGGTATCTCCAAACAGCGGAAATGCTAGTCCTAGCCTTAGATTTCACCAAAGCTATTTGTTCAACTCAAAACTTATCGTAGAAACATCCAATACTTAGTTTATTCTCCTACTCAATCTCCTCTATCCTCGGCCGTGGACCCGAGTTAATCCTACCACCGCCCCCGTAAACATCCAACCTAGGATCCATCCTCACAACCCTCTCAACCGCAGGCCCCCCACCTCCATTCTGATGTAGTAGGTTCGCCATGTGTAGATTCTCCAAGCTCTCGATAACGTCTAGGGCATGCCGCTGCACGAGCCCGTCATTGTCCGTAGCCTCGACGTACTTCAGCGTGCGCAGGATATCCTCCCTGCTCTCGTCCGTAAGCCCGAACCCGAGCCTCCGCCCCTCGCGCCTAGCCGCGTCCAGCGCCCGCGCGAAGCCCAGGATGTAGATGATCGCCGCCCGCCTCAGAATCCCCTTCTCCAGCTCCGGCTCGAACGCCAGCACGAAGAGGCACAGGTCCACTCCCGCGGACACCAGCGACGGCCCCACGCCCGAAATGTTCGTCTCGAGCGCCGTCGCGAGGATCGAGAGCGCCGACGTGCGCATGCGGACGTCCTCGCTGCCCCGCTTGCTCTCCCACCCTTCCACTATACGGGAGAGGATCTCGTTCTGCATCTTCTCCTCTTCGGGAACGTCGTCGCTCATGTCGGGCACCTCGCCCCCCCATGCCGTTGCCGCCTCCTTATTCTCCTTCTCTCTCTGCCGTGCTTCTCGCTCTTGTTTTATCGCGGTTTTGGGGCGGTGGCCTCGCCGGCTGGCGATCGATAGGAGGACTTCGCAGACCTGTGTCGCCACACTGTCGGTAAACGCCTGGCCTAGCCGTTCAATGACCTGGACGAGAGCCTCTCCGAACCGGAGTCTCAGGTCCGTAGACGCCGTCTCCTTGGCGTCGAGGTAGTGGTCTAGGATCTCCTGGCAAACCGTCTTGGGGTGTCTTCCCGCAAGCTGAACGAGCATTTTGATTACGCGAAGATTTATGAAGTCTTCGCTGTCCGCTAGAAGTTTTGATAGAAGTACGAGAACCGCCGGTAGGTCGAGAGCTGGGCTGTTTGACTGTATGAGACTTGAGATCATGTTGAGGCCCTCGGACTTCACTGGAGGCGGCGACTCTGGATCTATAATGTAGGAGACGGCGAGCTTGTAAGCGTTCCGGTCCTCGACCTGCTTATCAGTCGGCGGGGTCGCGACCGCGGGCTCGAGATCATCTCGATACGTTAGCAGAAGCGCGAGATTCCTCGCCGTCTGGGACACTTCGGGAGCTCCATCCCTAGAGAGTTGATCGAGCGAGGTGTTGATGAGTTTAAGCACATCAGACTTCAAGCTCGACTTCTGGAACTGGGGCGCAGAAATAACGTGGTTCAGTATGCTCAACGTCACCGAGATGACCTCGGGGCCCTGGGCCTCCCTGTTATTCGCCTCGAATACCTCGCAGATGAGATCCAGGAGCTGGCCAGGTTTGCTTATAAGCTTGTCGGTCGCCTTCTCCATGAGCTGCTGCAAGACCACCATTTCCAGGAGTCCCCCGATCGGATCCTTGGTATCGATATCTTCTATCTTCGTTTTGATCGTCTCAGCGAAGACAGCAGACTTGGAGGAGACCCATCTTTTGAAAAGCTGAAGGAATAGTGTTGATATGTCCTGGTCGCTGCAGCTCTCAACCAAGGTGGTGGCAAGGGCGGCAGACTTCTGCTCTACCTCGCTCCACTCCAAATCCTGGATCTGTGGAGGATGTTCAAGCTTCCGGGGTACGACCATTTCCAGGCCGTCCTCTCCCGACAACCGATACTTCCAAGCGACGGTACCTTCTTCTTTATTTGTTTCACCGGTATACAGCAAATTCCTTATCAGGACATCCGTGTCCTTCTGGGTCGACACGATCTTCAAAAACATTCGCAGCAGTGATGCCGCCACGTCGCAATACTTCTCCTTTACGGCTTCCGGAGGATTAAGCCACGACGCGATGGCCCATAGCTCGAGTAATACGGGTCCCACAAGTCGTTTGCAGACCCCCGGAGACGGGCTCGCGTGTATTAGGGCCGACAGTCGCCGGAGGGAGAGAAGCAAGCTGCCGGCTGAGACAGCGACTTTGTCTCTGGTGAGATCAACGGCTTCGTCGCTCTCGCGATCGAGTTCGGCGCGCCAGTTAGGGTTGAGCGAGGGCTTGAGCGGGTAGAGGATCGGATTTACAAAGGCGTTCCAGCCAGGGGACCCTAAAGATGGGTTAACCGACTGCCGCCCAAAACATAACCTACACTGGCCCATCCAACTACTGGAACTCACCCGGTGCACCGAGACGCCTCCTCCCTAGGATGCCAAAGGAAATCACGTATCCGGCCACCCGGCCCAGCTCGGGACCCTCGCTAGCGTCAAGCAGGTGGAGGAGCTGCGGGGCGATGGCGTCGATCCACGTCTGGTCAGAGATAGCAGGAGGAATCGACGAAAGAATTTGAGTAGCCATGGCGAGCGCCTCGGGCGCAATGTTCGCCCCTCTCTTGTCCGGTTTGGACTCGCCGGTCTGCGGGAGCGTACCGCTCGGGTGCACGGAGAAGACGAACTCCAGCGTCGCGCGGACGCCATCGCACCTCAGCGGTATGCGGACCAGGGCGTCTATGGCCTCCTTCCTCAGCCCCGCCGGGGCCGCGTTTGGCTTGACGAGCCCGTTGAGGGCCTGGACGAGGCTCCAGGTACCCGCTCTGAGTTCGAGTCAGACGAGGGAAGAATAAAACGGGCCCTTATCTGCTGTTGCGGCAGAGGCTTACCTTTCAATGATACTCTCGAACTCGGCACGGGCTTTCTGAGTCTCGTCGGACGACTTCGTCGAGGAAGGGTCAAAGGCGGCTGTGCCGGTTTCCAACAGCGACCTCGCGAGCTTCACTTGGGGCGATGGCTCCTGCGCGCCGGCGGCGTCCATCTGCACCGGTGCATTCATTTCTGCAGAAAGGTTGGTCCTCAAGGCTGGAGCGCTATCTATATGTTGTATTTGGTAGCTGCGTTGAACTAGGCCCTGGTAGGGAGTGCTCGAGGCTAGTGCTATGTCGTTTTGCAGAGAGCTATGCTGAGCTAAGAGCTGGTCCCAATGACGTACCGCCCGACAAAAAGATCTAGGCAGTTTTCGCCGCCCGCAATTACTAAGATCCAGACGTCTACCATTATATACCTATTTTTATATAATTTATATCAACTGGATAAAATATGAATTTAACTTTGCCGAACCCCGAAACCAAAACAGCAGGGCGGGAACAGCAGAGAGCGACGAACGCTAGAAACGGCTTTCCCAAGGGGATACATGCTGGAATAGAGGGCAGCTCCGCCTGATGACCAAGATGCCTCCATCCCGGTCAGTCCTAACAGTTAATTCAAACGGTGGTAGTAGTATCTCCGTCCTCTTATCAATAACGTTACGCCAAAAAAAAAAGGGCGATATTCTTGTGATCATATTATAGCTAATAGAGAAGATAGAATCAATTTATATTAATCTTCGTACGCTAGACTCTCGCTATCTTTCTGCCATTTAGTGAAGGCTCGTAATGTAGATACCGTATGTGGATGATCCGGACCTAATACACGTTGCCGAAGAGTAGAGCAAGTCTGCATTAGACGTAGCGCATCTCCATGGCGACCTCTAACCTTCCAAGTAAAAGCGAGATTATTCATGCTGGTCAACGTATCGGGATGATTGGCCCCGAGCTTCGTCTTGCTCGTCTCCATCACCTGCACCTGCAGCCTCTCGGCCTCCTCCCACCGGCCCTGGTTCCAAAGTGTCGACGCAAGGTTGCCCATGCTGGTCAGCATCGAGAGATGATCGGCCCCGAGCTTCGTCTTGCGAGTCTCCATCACCTGCACCTCCAGCCTCTCGGCCTCCTCCCACCGGCCCTGGTTCCAAAGCGTCGATGCAAGGTTGCCCATGCTGGTCAGCGTATCGGGATGATCGGCCCCGAGCTTCG
>ONZQ02000009.1:321774-369327 GCA_900312665.1 Cephalotrichum gorgonifer | reverse complement strand
ATGCTGGTCAGCGTATCGGGATGATCGGCCCCGAGCTTCGTCTTGCTCATCTCCATCACCTGCACATCCAGCCTCTCGGCCTCCTCCCACTGGCCCTGGTTCCAAAGTGTCGACGCAAGGTTGGCCATGCTGGTCAGCGTCGAGGGATGATCGGCCCCGAGCACATTTCTTCTTAGGTCCACAGCCTCAGCCTGGAGCCTCTCCGCATCCTCCCACTGCCCCTGGGAAATACAGAAGCCTGCAACATTATGTAGAAGAGAAGCCTTCGCTGCCTTCTCATCCTTCAACCCAGAACCTTCAAACTCCAGTACAGCATATGCATGCGGAAGGTATCTCCTACATGTCACCCAGTTCTCATAGTTGCCAAACGGGTAAGCACGTGATACCGCTAAAAGCGCCTGGTCGGTGAAATGCTTCATCCTCTTCTCCCTTGCAAGCCACTTCCGCGATACTAACTGCACTAGCCGGTGGACGTCTAGACTCTGGTCCTTCCCCGTAGTCACGAAAGAAAATGCCTTGAGGATGCCGAGTGCCTTTTGGAGCTGCATTTCCCCACGTTCGTCTTGACGCTGATGTTCGTTGTAGAAAGCTAGGAATTCTACAGGAATCGCCTGTCGGTCGAAAAAGCTCATAAGCGAGAGTAGCTCGCCCGAGAAGGGGTTCTGCCGCTGGATCTGATCAAACGAAATAATCCATGTTTCCGCTATCGCACGAGGAGTCTTCGAGTCCCTCCCAACCGTCTCGAATTCCTCGCTAAGTAGGCCTACGAGGTCCTGGTCGCTCTTGTCTAAGATACGGAGATACTCGCCGACCGCTATGGTGTTCGCTTCGATGTATGCAGTGGCTTGGACGAGCGCCAGCGGGAGATGCTCCAGTCGATAAGAAAGTATTAGTAGTTCGTCGGTAGCGACGTCCTGTCCTCCAAGATTGGTGCGAAGGAGCTGTTCTGACTCGTCATCGTTCATCCTACCGATCTCGAGAGGTGGCCTCTTAGCGAGCTTCAGGCCTGCCTGCTTGTTCCTAGTTGTGATGAGAATTGAACCATGAGCACACTCCGGGATGTACTGCCCCAGGTGTTCATCTTGGCTGATACTGTTGGCCTGCTCGGGTTCTCGAGTCGACGGGAAGAAAAGCTGTGCATCATCGGCGTTGTCAAGGACCATAAGCCAACACTGTCGATCCTTCCTTTCTAACCACTCCTTCACTAACAGCAGCATATCTGCCTTGGGATTGTCATAGCCGGGGATACGGCACTCAAGCGCGATGGAAGCGAACGACTGACGAAACCGTTGTGCATTGCTTGCGTGGACCCAGAAGACCGACACATCCGGGTGCGTCCCCTGGAGCCAATATGTATACTCTAGCGCTATTTGCGTCTTCCTGCTTATGATTAGCGACGAGCAGCACTTGGCGGAACCGACTCACCCGATGCCGCCAAGGCCGAAGAGCGAGACTCTCGCCTGTGAGGCAGACTTGAGTGGCAGTTGTTGTAACTTTTCCAGGATGGCCGTGCGGCCGATGAAGGTGTCGTTTCTTGGGTACGGAACAAGAACTAGGCCCTTATAAGCATGACTCGATTCAAAATTGGATTAACAACCGATATACCTACACCAAGGTCCAGTCGCTTGCTCTAGGACAGGACGTAGCCCTAACCAAATTAGCAAACTCTCTGACAGACCTCTCTTTCCTAGCAGGATATCGCACCAGACTGTGAAGACGACGAAGGCACCCAGTGGTCCAAAAAAGCCTTCATGCATGCTGCCGCCGTCGCCGCCGCGTACCGCTGCCAGGCCTTGGTCTTGTGGCTGTCCGCGTAGTCGCAGGCGCCCTTGATCACCACACACGGGAAGATATCCCATACCCCTGCGCCTTCCATCTCGAAGCCCACTATGTTGTCCTGGCGTGCGATGGCATCTCGCTCTTCGCCTGATTTCATCACCGTGTCGCCTGACGCGATCAAGCCGAAGTGCACGGCAGGCACCGGACTGTCCTGCTCAAGGCGTCTGCGTGGCACTAGAGATCCGGCACAACCGCATTCGTCACACGATTCCCCATCAGCGATGTGGCGATATGCCGCTTCGAACAGCCTATCATATTTGATACCCGGATACTCCGCTACCAGGTCTGGCTCGGCCTGAAGCACATTCATATACGTGGCAATCTTATCTCGCAACATCTTCCGGCCACGGCGGCCCTTTAGCTTTGCTAGCAGCGAGCGAATCTCAGCATTAGGCCTGCCTAGAGAGTCTAGCAGCGTGTCCTTGCGCATAAAGCGCTCGGGAAGCTGCCTGCCTAGATCGTACTGGACGACACCGTCGCTAATGATGACATCGCCTAGCACGATCTCGCCACCATGGGGGTCGAAGGGAACAGCACCGCAGACCCCTACTATAACGGCAAGCTTGATGTTGGGAAAGCTTGCCCGGCAGTTGGCCGCGACCGCTGCTGCATTGGCTTTCCCCATGCCACTCATACGCGCGAGGACGACGTTATGGCGGCCGATGGCGCCAGTGGAGTAGGCATTGGGATCACCGGGGGCTTTGTCGTAGGGCGGGCCGTCATCATCCCAGCAGTAGTCGAAGAGGGCGTCGACGGCGTCGGCCTCGAGGGTGAGGGCGCAGATGATGGCGATCTCGAAGTCGCGACGAGTAGCCGGCCGCCGCGGATGGCGCTCGATCGGCAAACGGGCGCTTCCGGAATCGGCCATGATAGGCTCGTCGGGTTGCAAGAAAATCGCCAGATTTTGAGATTCGTTTCCGCGCCTTGAGCATCATATGTGCAGTGAGAATGATACGAGAACGCTCTCAAACGCTGTCGACATTGCGCTGGGTGGGGTCAGTCGTCGGTCGCAGCCCAACCTCAGCCGCAGGCAAGGCAGCCTTACATCCATGCAGACGAAATGCAATGTGCCTTGATATTCTAGCCATTATGCATAGCCTTCAAACCGTTAAACTGTCCCTCTAGAAGTCTTTCTTTAAGAGCAATGAAAACAATATAATAATTTAGTATGGCACTGCTCTAGGCTAAGTCTTAACATTGGAGGGATGCAATAACTTTGTTCCGCTGCAACTAGGAAATCAGGTGCAATATCATGTGAATCGTACTGGCCGGAATCTGAGTTTCCCATTTCGGGTTCCGGGAGATGTATATCCGTGCAACTGCGAACATTCCGAGTACTATATACATATTTGACATTATATACACTGTATACATCAGGCCCGTGCGTGCGAAACATTCTAAAAGAGTATGATGGCGAGGAAGCCGATTTCGCACTCAGCTGTAACTATGCATATAATCATTGAAAAACTAGATTCTTATTCTTTCATATAGTGATATTATGATGTCGGGGAAACTTGCATCTAATAGTCGAGGAGTAAGGGCGTTCAGACGTCAAAGCCACACTCCAGCAAAAGTCGATATCATCCAGCAACAAAGCTGCAGCTTCAAAACTCAGTAGTCGCACTCTGTAGAGGTCGATTAATGATCCACATGAGCTTCATATTGATTGGTCAAAGGTTGGGCTCTCGAGGGTTTGCCAAAGTCAGAGGTCAAATAGGATCAAGATCACACTTGAGGGCTCAAGTCTACTACGTAGGTACTGGGTTCACATATGAGCCGTTCCATCAGGTGAAGAACAAAAAAGGTGTAATGTTCAATGTCATTCCTCAAGACGGAAAGAGAGGGGGCCTAATAGGGCTGAAATACAAGAACTAATGTACGTGTGCGTTCCCGAACCGCCGGGCTGGGATGATACAGCGTACGTATTCTTATAAGAGCTTCTTTCTGTCATTTCAATTCATAGACACTACTCTACAGAAGAGCGCATCGGGTATCTGGACGGCTCTAGATGTCGTTATCGTCATCGCTAAAAGTGAAGCTATCATCCCCTATATCTTCCTCCCCAAATTCATCCTCATCCTCATCCTCATCCTCATCCTCATCCTCAAACTCGAGCCCGTAGTCCTCCTCTACTCTCGGGTCAACGCCGCTCCGTATTAGTTCCTCTCTCACGCGGAGACTCAGCCCCTCCCAGTCCAGGTCCTTCTCGCAGTTTCGCCTATGCAGGCGCATCACTGCCTGCTCCTCCTCCTTTGTAAATACCACCAGGCCCCTATTCCTCCCAAACAGGTGTCGAGAAAATTTATTCCCGCGATACGGACGCGAAGTTAGCCTATTGGCCTGCTGGTGACGTTCCGCATCGGCTAACAGCGGATTCGACGGGTCCTGCTCCCAGTGCAAGTCCGTCCTAAATAGGTTCATCTGTGCGTAATTGGGGCCTTGGAACACACCCATGACGGGATTCCTGTGGCGAACGAGCAGGCCCTGGGCTAAATACTGCCTTGCTAGCAGGACCCCGCAGTCGTCAATGTATCCGGGAGGGGGAGGCGGGTCAGGGTGCGGAATATAGGGTACCGGGCGGCGGACGGAACGGGTGCGGTCCGTGGTATTGTAGACGCCTCCGCCTAGTGGGAGCTGGACCTGGCTGCTGGCTCCTATACTATCGTCTTCGTCTACGGAGAGGAGGTAGACCCTCCCGCTCGCGTCGCCGATGGCCAGCTTCGACCGGTCCGGGGAGAAGGCGCCGGCGGACACGGGGCCGGAGACCTCGAGGAGGTCGCGGACGAAGGGACGAGGGTTCAGGATGTTCCAGACCTTGACGACGCCGTCGGATCCACCGGTGTAGAGACGGTCAGGGGTCCTCCCCCACGCCGTGAACTTGCACCCTGTATCTTCCTTCTCTCTATCGCCGCTATACTCCTCAACCGGCTTGCCGTGGGAGAGGGTATGAATAGGGCGGTGCCCCCTTGCGGTATCCCACACGAATACACTCCCATCCGTACACGCGGCGGTGACGTAGAAGTACTCGGGGCTATTCGGTTTTATAGTGAGCTCGTTTATGTCGGAAGAGAAACAGTCTAGAACCATCGTAAAGCCGTAGAACTCATCCGGCACCCCCCCAGCATGGGTAGCGAAGGCGCTGCTCTCCGGCCTGAAGGGCATGCTAGTGACATTTCCGGTTCTGGTGGACAGTGCAAAGACTCGTATCTGGGTGCGCACGTCTGACTCGGCCTTGCTAGCGCCGACGGTCATAGCAACGACGAAGACCGGCCGCGTTGGATGCCAGGCGACCTCGAATACGTTCTGGCACATGGGGATGCCGAGGGATACCTCCCGCCCATTAACGGCGTTGAATAAACGAAGCTCTCCCGAATTCCTCTTGAGCTCGGGGATGTCATTATCGTCGCCGCTGAGGCTCCGAGGCGAGTAGCCGACAAGTAGATGATGTGAACAGACCGGCGATATGCCCCACTGGATGGTTGCCGGATAGTAAGCCCAGACATCGGCATCGACGGCGACGCCTGCGGTGCCGCCGATTTTACCACCAAATGAAAAGTATTGGCTGGAGGAGATCTTGCCGGGGTTAACCTTATAAACCCTGACTGCCTCGGCCGCGACGTCGGCCGCTGTTGCAACCAGGTTGAGCTCGTGCCGTGAGGCGACGACAAAGTTGACGTTTCCATCATGATGCCACGTCCCAACCAATCGCATCGACTTCCCCGTTTCATCGACCTTCCACGCCTTGACGGTCTTGTCGAAGCTCGACGTGTACGCAAGATCCAACCCTGGATCGTATGCCGACGAGACAACAGACGAGTAAAGCCAGGGCGATTGACTGTGCCTCATTGCTTCCGAGGCATTTTCGCCCTTTTCAACAGCAGGCCGCACTATGCGGTGGTCAGGGAATGCGCGGAGAGTTCTGGCACTGGTCGACCCCAGCAGCAGGTTCCCCGGCTTATTATACTGCTGGTTATGGGCGTCCGAGTGCTCTGTCGTCCCGCAGACAAAGGCCGTCTCCGACACCCAGGCGATGGAGGCGATATCACCTGCACAGTCCGTCCAGACGGTCCTGAGGGCGAGGCGATCCCCCCGCATTCTGAGTAGATTCCGCCTTATGCCCCCCAAAGCCCTTGCCCGGCCGAACGGTGTCTGTCCCTCGACTTCTCGTTTAAAGAGCAGTGCAGAGACGCTTCGAGCCTGGGCCCCGTCCCCCACCCCTTCCGACTCTTCCCGGCGGAGAGTACACACCCCCGGTTTTTGCGAGATGCAGCGGCTGTTAACGTCGGATAAGAAATAGTAGAGGTCTAGCTCGTCTCTCGTGGAGACGGGGCCCTGCCCCTGGATCTTCTCAGGCAGCAATCTCGCAATTGCGGGGTTCTTCCTCAGCGCTTTTGCAATGCCCCGGATGGGGTCCCTCGAAAGCTTGGACGACGGAAGGAGCGCCTGGGCCTCCTGCCATACGTATTCGACCTCTTCCTGGCTGAGGTCGACATGGTACGTGTAGGGCAGTGCCTTAAGCGCTTCGTGTCCAACAGACAGTGGCTGCTTACTTTCGATTGCAGCCTGGATTCGATAGCGTTGGTCGGCATCGATGTAGGGGCGATGACTAAGTTCGAACCATCGGTGTTGGACGGCAGTTTTTGGTTGTTGTTTTTGGTCATTGGCATCGCCATCGCCATCGCCATCGTCATTTGGAAGGTCCACTCCCCATGACGAAGTACACGGGGAAGCAGACGCTGGCTCTGTTACCTGGGAGATGTTGGCCACCGCCGGGGCCCTGGGAGCGATAGAGGATGGCGCGGTCTGGGGGCTATTGGTATTGGTGGATGCTCTCCGGGCAGGTAGAGCCTTCTCCTCGAGTAACCGCGTCTCCTTGGGCGTTGATATGTTTTTAGGTAGGGATGCGTGTTCCTGGCCGCATCTAGGTTAGTCCTCTAAAACCACCCAAGACTCTTAAAAAGCTTCTCTATAGGGGATAATCCGCACTTCTAGCCGTCCTCCACCCTCCTGGCCTAAGCTATCACTGACGCGTCGTCGCTTGCGGGCCGGCTCTGGCTCCTCGACAGGCTCCACCTCGTAGTGCCGCGCTTGGGGGCCGTTCCGGGCATCGCCATTTGTTAGTACCCTCGAAAACTCATCATCCGATGTGAGATCTATAGGGCAGTCCCAGCTGGAATCGAAAGCCAGTGTTGCCGCCATCTAGAAAGTCTTGAAAAGCTCAGATTTGATAGGAATCTAAGCGCGTGGTCGCGTTAATTTCGAGTTTTTCAATCCTGTAAAGAAAAATAGCAGCCACTAGCTCAAATGCGGGGTAAGATGAGTATAAAGATAGAGAAACCTTAAATTTTAGGTTATAATACTTATATAGGCCTATTATATACTATATTATGATTATATAAGAATTCTAGACTGTATATTAATAGAAAGATGAAAATTTTCTTATTATATCTTAATTAGTTTTGATTACAATTATAAGTCGACTATAATTGTATATAGAGTATATAAAAGTTTATATTTATTTTATATTGTTTAACTACATTTTATACCTACATAAGATGTTAGCTAATACAGAATCAATATAATATCCTTATATATTAATCAAAATTATAATATTTTAATACATTTAATAGTAGAAGTTAGAAAACCTCATAACTACGTCGCGTATCACCAGCACGTAAAATAGCTTCACGACAATCGCAACTTGAGAATCCCACTATAGTATCGCGGCTCACACCAAATCTGACGTCAGTCGGGTAAAGTGTCGGTTTTAGGAGAGCGGGCTCTTCGAAGTCGAGGTCGGGCGTTAGAGAGAGTGTGCGTGTGTTAGACTTGATATCACATCACGCTAAGATCACGGGCTTACGGACTTACGTACATGTCACAGAATCGGGTCAAGAATAGAGGAATCGGATTATACTGAATACCGTACCGCTTTAGTCTAGGAACGACGATTTGAGATTAGTGACCCGGGGGACGGACGGGGACGAGGACCCGAAGGACCGACCTTGAGTACAGGTAAAGGGTAGAAAGAGGGCGGCCTCGATGTATATATATATAAATGGATATGAGTGTGTAACGGATGAAACCGTCGTACCGCGCCTCTTCTAACCTGCTCCATCTTAATACAACTCTTTATTAATAATATCAGGGTTCAGTCGTAGCCCTTCACGAGGTTGGTCTTCAGGTCTCAGGCCGCAAGGTCACCGAAGTCTCATGTCATCCTTATTGGTGTTTAAGCAACCAGCCTTACGTTGGCTTAATATGCCCCTATTATAACCTGTCTGGGAAAGGGTGGAATACGAGTTGGTTTCATGCCTTGCGTTTGGCCGGAGCCGCCATCAGGGTTGATGTGGGACAATACGATTGATGTCACTGCAGCACTAACAGGCAGTCAGACATATGGCGTCGCTGTAGCCAGACACGTGCATTCACTCTAGACAGACATATGCATCCACTTTCGACAGATATACACATTCTTATTGTGAACTCCATTCCTTTTTATTTGCTTATTGCAGACGAAGAAAAAAAATAAGTGACAACGGCAGAAACTTTCGTTGCTTCCGTCCCTAAAAGTCCCATATCGGATAGTATACATACACTAGCTCAAACATTAAATCGACCCTCTCCACTTCCCTCCTCATCAAAGTCACAACTCCGACTTCATCTCATCTCCCCTAATTCCCCATCCTATCCCGGTCGCTCTGCATCCTTCTCTCCCTCTCCTGGGGATCCATCCCGCCGTCCCTCATCTGCACATCCCTCGGGTCCGGCATGTACCCGTGCATATGCCCAGCATGCCCGTGCGAATGGGAATGCGAATGCGAGTGGGAGTGCGAATGCGAATGGGAATGCGAGTGAGCATGGCCTGGCGGAGGCGGCGGCGGGGCCGCCGAGACGGCCGGCCGGCCGTCGTACCCTGCGACGGGAGTGTAGCTCCGTCCGGGTATCTCCCTCGGGTCATGCGACACCTGTGTCGTGGGCGAGCCGTAGTGTTGGTAAGGAGGCATCGCTTCCCTCGACGACCCGGGGTGATATTGGCCCTGTATTTGCCGGTGGGGAGCCGCCTGGTGAGGAATACTATGTTGGGGAGGAGGCGGTCTATACATGCCGGACGACTGCGGAGGCGGAGGCGGAGGCGGAGCCCGGTCGTCGCGGTGCGACATTGGGTGTTGCGACCACGCCGGCCCGCCGGAAGGATGTTGCGCTCCCGCCCAGGACCCCTGCTGCGGTGGCGGCTGATTGCTGCTCGTCGGCGCCGGCGATGGAGCGCCCTTTGTTGCCAGCCATCCCGGCTGCTGTATTCCAGCCGAGGACTGGGCGGGACTCTGGGGTATGTGAGACTGCGGCGCCGGGGTCCAGGACTCCCTCGGGGGAACGTCGCGCGGTCTCGACCCTTGCATGTGCGTTGCATACTGTGGAGGCGGTGACGCTGCTGTCGGCGGCCGATGCGTCTGGGGCGGATACTGCCCATACGCTGGTTGCTGAGGCTGGTACTGGGGGGCCGGTGGTGCCTGTGAGTGGGGCGGATGAGGGTGTGGGCCCGCCTGCGGCGAACCCACCGCCCCGCCCCGGTGTTGTACCGCCGCGTACGGTTGCTGGCGATAGTAGTCCCGTTCCGAGGCGGGGGGGGTCGGACCGGGCTGCTGCTGCCGCGGTTGCTGCTGCTGCTGCTGGTGAGAAACCATAGATCCCCGCTGGAGGCTCTGCTGCTGTGGCTGCGGGGAAGCGTAGTTGTTCAGCGGCGCCATGCCCGGCGAAGGGCCGGGCGCCTTGCGACCGTAAGAGAAGTCCCCTCCGTCCACCCCCCTTCGAAGCTGAGAGGTAGGCTGTTGAGGCGGAGGTGGAGGCGGACGAGCGCCCATTTTGTGGGGTTGCGATGTAGATGCCAGGTTATGGACCTCACTCGTACGTTGCGCGGTCGGCGCTTGGGACGGCGCCGGCGCCGGCGGAGGGTCGTCGTTTAGCAACGCCATCAGACTAGACTTCTTGTGCTCCGTTGGTCTGGGCGTTGGTGCTGGAGCCGCTGCGGCGGGTGGAGGCGGGGCTGGAGGCTGGGCCGACGATTGCGTCGAGGCGACCCCGAATGGATCCGCTGTTAGAGGACGCGTTGGGGCCGGAGCACGGACGTCGCCCATGATTCTGTCCATGTCCATCCTGTTCCTTGCTGCCCCAGCATGCGCCATGGACTCTGGTACCACCGGTGATTTCGGCCGTGCCCCCCTAGCCAACTGCCCAGCGTCTGGACGTGCCTGGACCCCGCGTGGATGGTCTGTGTACTCGTAAGGGTTCTGGGGCGGAAGATCTGGCTCTTGCTTGAGCTGGCGATGATCTATGATTCTGCCATGCATATCGGTCTGATGTCCGGTAGGTGGGGCTGAGGCAGCTGTCGGATGCTGGTGTGCAGGATCGGACGTGGGAGGAATCCCGCCGGCAGTTTGCGACACCATCATGGGCTGTTGCCCACGAATAGCGCCAGGCTGTTCACGATCCCTATCGCTACCATACCCATATGGCTGCATAGGGTCGCGCAAGGAGGGCATTCTTGGCGACATAGTCTGGGCGGGAGTGGGATGCGCAATGGCATGGTGATGAGGCGACTGCGACTGCGGTTGCAGCAGTACCTGTGCCTGGGTACGGGCCTGGGCAGGGGCTTGGAGTGGCACTTGCTGCACCGGCCCCTGTGCCTGGGGTTGAAGTGATACTGGCTGCACCGGTGCCTGCGTCGGCGCCTGCACATGAGCGTGAGCTTGGGCCTGTTGCTGCTGTTGTGCCGCTTGGAGCCTCGCCTGGGGCACTTGTGCCTGCGCCTGCTGCTGCAACTGGGGCGGAACGTGTTGCTGTTGTTGCTGTGGCAAAACCATATCGGGACCTTGGTGCTTTTGAGGCGGCTGGGAAGCAGGGGGCTGGTTGGTGCTCTGTGGAGGGTGTGGCGGCATCGTCGGGTACACTGGAATGAACTGTTGATTTGGCTGCTGGCCGATAGCAGTGGTGGCCTTCTGTGGCCTGAGTGCTGTCTCTGACGGCGTCGACGGTTCGGAAGTGGCCGCAGTGGCAGCAGCAAGTGGGCGGTGCCCTGGAGGCGGTGCCTGCTCCTGCCTCTTCTTGATACCCGGAGTAGAAGGAGGTGGTGGATCGGGCCGCTTCTCGCCCCGGCGCCGCTTTTCGTCTGCCTCGGCAACTATCGCTTCCCACCCCTCGTTCTTGTCTTTTTGTCTCACGAAATAATTCTTAACCTACCCGTAGAAAGTACAAGTTAGCGTTGTTCATCCTAATTCTCATATTGTCTCGTCTTACCATGACGGGTGTCTTAGACCCCATATGGCTTGCTATCCCGCCCCAGTCGGTACCGAATGCTCTCAGGAGAGCAGGGAATTCGGTTATTTCTGACACGCTCCAATAGCTGGAGGCTTGGTTTTGCGAGCGGCGCTCTGTCTGGGGCTGGGAAGTGGGCTGTACAAAGTTGAGCGTGGATACAATAGGCTGTTGGAGTGGAACAGGCTCGGGTCGAAGCGGAGGAGGCGCGAGCGCCGCGGGAGGTGCCATCAGGTCCGACATCGTTGACGTTTGAGTGGTGGGTCGCTCCACAGCGAGAGGTAAGGCTGTCGGTGGTGGGACTGGAACCAGGGCGGGCGGCTGTATCCCGGTAGGTTGCACGTAGGTCGGAGGTAGTCGTGTAGCCTCTGCCGGGGCGCTTGGGACAGGGGCATCCGCGCTCTGGACACGGGAAGTGGAGCGAGATCGCCCACGGCCGCTAGACGGCCCAGGAGTGGGTGTTGCTGTGGGGGTTTGGCTGGCCTTTGGCGCCTTTGGCTCCTTATCCTTGGCGGCCTTTCGCCTACCCTTTCTCCCGTCGACCTTCTCCGGTTGGTTCTCCACTTTCAATCCACCATTGCCCCTTCTCCCGGTTGCACCAGGCGTCAGTCCATCGCTGTCATTCTGCTCGAACGAGAACGTTGGCGCCGCTGCACGTCGCGGGCGGCGCCTTTCTCCGTTTTCTGTAGACTCCTGGTTCTCCTCCGTTTCAGGGTCTCCATTGCCAAGCTCTGAGACAAGAGCACTGGACCTTTGCTTCCCACGGCTGCCCTTCTTCCTCCTCTTAGGTTGTTTCTTGAGCTTTTCCTTGAGATTGAGTTCCTTCTTGTTCAAGTAGTAGAACTGGATGCATGCCTTAAAGTCTCTGTTCGGTATGGTGTCGGCTATTGGGCCCCACTGCTTCGGCCGCTCCAGGTAGCTCTTCTCGAACAATGCGGCCTCTTCTTCGGTGAAGTTAGCAATGGGGGGAAGGCATCCCCATGCGTATGCCAGAGCCTCGACTGGCACATAGCCCGTTGTATCGAAGAAAAAGTCATCCTTCTTTTCTTTCTCGGTCCAGTACATTGGCGGGATGATCGCTTCCTTCTCGCTGCGATACTTTTCTTCCTGTAGTTGAATCTCCCTTTGCTTGCGCTCCTCGTCCTCCTTCCTCGAGGCCTGCAGAACTCGTTCGAGGTCCCTTTCCGTAGCGAATCGTCTCCCACCGCCTCGGCCTTCTGGCTTTGGCTCGGGAGTCGGAGACGAGACAGCCGGGCTGTCCGCTGGAGCGCTGCTACCATAAAACTTGTCCCGGTGCTTCATCGCGATGGGGTCATTCGACATGGTGAAGTCGAGGTAGTTTCGGTAACTTTGGAAGTAGGCTTGGCTGACGACCTCCTGCTCTGCACGCTGCTCTAGCGTGACTTTATCGAGCTGGTCTAGGATGAATTCATCCACCACCGACGTTGACTCGAAGGTTTTGAGGAGCTTTGGGTCCTGGTCCCAGGGCTTGCAGTGCAGATTCGGAAGGCTGTCAATAGGAGGCGTCTTCATTGTTTCGCGAATGGGGCCATCTAGCATCATGTCGACATCGTCGGACTCTGTCTCGTCGCCATCATCTTCCACTTGCGACGGAGGAGTTGGAAGTTGGCTCCCTGGTGACGTGCTACCATTGAAGGCGGGTTCAACACGAGCATCTCCGAGGGGCCGGTGCGGCCCATTCCGTAGCGATGACTCGGTTGTGGGCATGACGGGGGGAATATCCTCCATCGTGACATCGTCCGTCCCATCCGGCACCTCGCGCTTTGTGACGGCCTTTGTCGATGATGCGGACTTGTCTACACCCATAGCCACCGCCTCAGAGCCAGGCGTCTCCATGGTGCTTTCGGGCTGGTTGGGTGCCATCACGGGGACAACCTTGATCTTGGACGCGTCTAGGCCACTGGGTTTTGGTGCATTGGAGCTCGTCTCCTCCACTTTCTGTACCGAGGCTGGTAGTTGGCGTCTCAGTGATTGCTCAATCTCGGGGGGGACTGGTCCTACGGCGGTCAGAATCCCTTCGTCCTCGGAAAGTATCTTCAGAGCTGTGTCGTGAGATAAGTGGGCGAATCGGTTGACGATATCCAAGGGCGTGTCTTCAGCCTCCAGGTCGCGAAGGCTAGTTTCAGCTTTGGCAAGTTCTTTGTGGAAATAATCCTCTATATCATCATCGTCGTCGGACCCCACGGAGTTCGTAGGTGGCGTTACATCCCTGGGCGGTAGTTCGCATCTTACGACCGGGACTTTCAAAGAGGGCTTGCTTGAGCTGGAGACCTGCGGTGCTGCCTGATGAGCTGGCTGTGGAGTCGAGGGCGTGTGAAGAGGCTTCGTGGGCTGTTCGTCTTTGCCGCCTGCCGGCCTGTCCGGAGAGACACCAGCCTCACCAATCTCAGCAGCATCCCGAGCGCCCTGGGGAGGCACATGCTCCTGACGCAGAGACGGCTTAGAGGGTAAGGAATTGCGGTCCAGCCGTGAAGTGGATTCTGGAGGGACCGAACCGCGAAGGGGTTGCGAGGGCCTATTCGCAGACCCCGGCAGGAAATCCGATTTTGCGCCACTACTGCGGGGCCGCCTCTCCTCCTCGTGTGGCTGCTCTGAGCTAAAGCTATCCCGCCGTGTGGAGAACGGTTGGTGTTGCTGAGGGAAGCCCTGGGATCCCATCGTCTTAGGGGATTCGGGAACCTTCCTAGATGCCAGATTTGGGTTGATCCACTGCTTGCTAGACGGGCGCTGTTGTGCGCGAGGGCCGACGGGGATGAGAGGCTCCCCGTCTGAGGGCATTTGTTTGCCAGAGTTTGCTGTTGATGACTGGGTTTCGCTTCCACCGCCATGGCCTGCCGAGGTCGGACGCTCAGCGAATGCTCGAGGTGCGGTGGGCGGCGGCCTACCCGACCCGGCTGGAGGAGGGGCACCGGACACGCTTGGGTTACGGGGTGGAACCGTCCCAAAGGCGGGGGCAGACGGCGCAATGGGGGGAGGAGACACATCCTTCACCGCTGGTGGCGGGTGTTCATGGGTGGGCGAGCTGTGGTCGGCCTTGGGTCGGAAGGTTTCTCTTTCTCGTAGGTCGCGATCATCCCGGTCTCGTCGCAAGTCTGGGTCGGCAAGTCTATCTCCCCTATCACGGTCATCTCGGTCCCGCGCCCAGCGGCCCTCTTGAGATCTGCTGCGTGGAGGACCGTAGCGGTCATCATAAAAGCCCCGGCCGCGGCCTCGGCCATCCCACTCACCACGTCCGCGACCTCGTCCGCGAGGAAAGCCGCCGCGAGGAAATCCGGCCGCGCTGAAGGGGGGGTCGGATGAGGAGGAACCAGCAGACGGCGGTCCTCCATCTCGCGACCCGTGCGCTGTTCTCTCTGCATCTACACCAAGTGGCTGATCCCGATCACGGAAGTCGCGCAAGGGTGGCGACCTGCCTCTGCCTGGAGAGGGCTGCCGGCGCGCTCTGTACGCATCCCGATCACGCCAATCTCTCTCCCGATCTCGGTCCCTCTCGCGATCTCGATCTCGGTCTCTATCGCGATCACGTTCTCTGTCTCGTTCGCGTGCTCGATCTCGCTCGCGGCTTCTTTCGTCTCTATAGGGTGGATCTCTTCGCTCCCGGAAGTCAATCTCGCGATCTCGACCTCGTTCTCGACTGGCATCTCGAGACCAGCCTCTCCCTCCGCGGCCTCTCCCTCCCCTACCCCCCCTTGCGAAATCGCCACCAGCATATCCGCCGCCCCGAGGCCCGCTTAACCCATCCATCAAAGCCTTCGGGCCTCTGGGCGGGTCCCGTTGGAAAGAGTCGCCTCTGGGTGGCACGAAGGGGGGTTGATGAAGGCGTGACTCGTTAGACAGGCGATGCCTATCTCCATCGCCGTACTGCGAGGTCCGATCGTACCTCTCGGGCGAGCGAGAACGAGACCGACGGGTTTCCCCATCGTACCGCGAGTATCGCGACCTATGTAAGGGGAAGAGGTGTTAGAACTTGGCGAGACCAAGAGTCGAGGCGCGTCCTCAGACCGGGTAATGTAGTGCTCAGCTAGGGGAAGGGATGGCGTAGCTAAGAAGCGTTGGAGCCCAGCAGTAGCCGGCAGTAGTGGGGGGTATCCCGACAGGAAGACCCCAAGATACCGGAGAGGTGGGCCGGCAGGAAAGACCTGGAGAAAAGAGGCCCTTGCAGAAAGACCGATGTGACGGGTGGAAGTGTCAACATACATGAGGAATTACGGTGTGCTGGTCCGATACCTCCCTCCCAATGCCGTGTCTCGTCTCCGATGGGAAAATTCCGATGAGAGATATACCATATGGGAGGATATCAGAGGACAGGCTGGTGGAGTAATCGGCAGTCGAAGGCGAGGCTGAATCGCGTCAGGGTCGATTTGTGGTCCCGCTCTCGAATTCGTCCGACGATTTCGGCGTACCAGCCTCGACCTAGAGTTGGTAGATATGCGACGCGGAAAGCTGAGGACACAGGGGAAGATATATTTTGATGGTGAGCAGTGTTGGCGATATGTGCGCAATATCGCTAATCGATGCGATGGTGGAAACGATTCGAGGTTGGAGATTGGGCAGCACGGAAGGAAAATACAGATCGGGAATTGGATTTGGAGGAGACTAAACATCGAAGTACAGGGTATTAGCGTCGAAGTGTGTACAAATGTACTCGTACTGGCCACGCTAGGCCCGCCAGCGTGCGCCGAGCAGGCGCGTGGGTCTCAGTCGTCGGCGGGCAGGCAAGGGGCAAGGGTGGGTAGGTAGGCAGCCGAGCCGTGTGGGAGGTGGTATTACCCAGCGAGTCCAATCATGAAGGGATCTTCCGCAGACAGGACGCTCCTTACAAGTACATCCGTACAAGTACAAGTACGTTTCCGTAATAGGATATTCCACCACTGGAGCCGACAAGCAACTCTGCTTACGTGGACGGAGCCCGCACGAGTACCATGATGTACGACGGATAAATGGTACTTTGGCCAGCAAGAAGTTCAAGTACGAGTACAAGGACCTACTCGTGTCCAGACAATACGAGCACGGGCAGAAGTGGAGTGTTCGGATTATTCTTAGAACCTGCCGTCGAAAAACGGCCAACGCTACTCGTACTACCTGACGAGCGACTTGTACTCGGAACGCGATGTTGGCCTTCCATCCCCTTTCCCCACAGCCTCCCTCCTCCCCCCCTACTTGCACTTGCATTCATCCCCATTCCTCCACGAGTTCTTCTCTGTGAGGGCGGCCGTTTGCTTGTTCTTTACCCTAGGTAAAGAACACCATTGACGTCCTATTCATTCTATTGACACCGCGTCAGCTTTTCGCGTGTCCCTTTTAATTTTTTTGAGTCCGTCTGTGGCTCGTCCTGTCACTAGTTATTTCGAAGCTCCAAACTCCACATCGCCACTTCTCTTCTCCCGCTGCCCCTTGATCTTGGGGCTCCTTTACCATTTCCTCTATCACTTCCACGGCCGACCTTCTGGGTACACCTACCTCGTCCTTCCTGGCGATACGGCAATCGCGTCGAACCTTTTCCCTATCACCTGTTCAAAATGGCCGCCGACAAGGCCACCGTCGCCTCGGGCGCGGACCTCACCGACGGCTTGAGGCGCAGACAGGTCGCCCCCGGTGCACAAGAGCCCGGCGTACCCTCGAAGCCAGAGATCGATAACAAGAAGCTTGCTAAGAAGGTTCGCATACCTCTACTCTCCGGCTGCAGCTGTCCAGAGCAACCGTCACTGACTACCATGTGCAGGAGCCTTCGATCTTGCAAGTCCTCGACAACTGGGAGCCTGTCATTGCCCCTATCCTCTTTACCCTCGTTGCCGCCTTCACTCGCCTGTGGAAGATTGGTGCTAGCAATATCGTTACTTGGGACGAGGCTCAGTACGTCGTCCACACGCCGGCCCCCGTCAAGCCTTGAGGTGCCTCCAGCTAATGGTTCCGTCACAGCTTCGGAAAGTTCGGTAGCCACTATATCAAGCATGACTACTACTTGTACGTCGAACCCCTATCCGAATTCTGGAACTATACGAGTGGCAGATGTTGGTGCTGACAATTGTTGTGCAGTGACGTCCACCCCCCGCTTGGCAAGATGCTAGTTGGCTTGTCCGGCGTCCTGGCCGGTTATAACGGTACCTTCGAGTTCAAGTCTGGCGAGAAGTACCCGGAGGAGATCAACTATACCCTCATGCGCGCCTTTAACGCAGCCTTCGGCATTCTGTGTATCCCGCTAGCGTACTACACTGCTCGGGAGCTGAAGTTCAAGCGCCCGGCTGTCTGGCTAGTTACTCTCATGGTCCTCTGCGAAAACTCGTACACAACCATTAGCCGATTTATCCTCCTCGACTCGATGCTCCTCTTCGGTACCTTTGCGACTGTCTTTTGCTGGTCCAAATTCCACAACCAACGCAACAACAGTTTCGAACCAGAATGGTTCACATGGTTGTTCTTGACTGGTCTAAGCATTGGCTTTGTATGTAGCGTCAAGCTCGTTGGGCTGTTCGTCACTGCCCTTGTTGGTCTTTACACCATTGAGGATCTCTGGAGCAAGTTTGGCAACACTCGAATGCCTGTTGTAAGTCCCCATCTGCCAGGTCCCCTCCGTCTCCCAACCTGGGGAATCCGCGGTGGCGTGAGCTAATAGTGTCCGCGCAGCCTACTCTCGGAGCCCACCTCTTCGTGCGCGTTGTGGGACTGATCATTGTACCCCTGATGGTCTATACCATGTCGTTTTATCTCCACTTTGCCATCCTCAACCGGACTGGCCCTGGTGATGCTCAGATGAGCTCTCTGTTCCAGGCTAACCTCAAGGGCACTGACGTTGGAAAGAACAGCCCGCTCGAGGTTGCGATTGGGTCCCGAGTGACGATCAAGAACATGGGATACGGTGGTGGACTACTCCATTCACACGTCCAAACCTACCCTGATGGGTCCGGGCAGCAGCAGGTTACTTGCTACCACCACAAGGATTCCAACAACGACTGGTTCTTCTACCCCAACCGCTCCGATGCAGCCTATGACCCTGAGGAAGAGCCCAGGTTCATTGGCAATGGAGACGTGATTCGGCTCCTCCACACCCAGACTGGTCGTAACCTTCACTCCCACGAGATCAACGCTCCTATTACGAAGAAGGACCGAGAAGTTTCGGCTTACGGAAATGTGACGGTCGGCGATGCCAAGGATCACTGGAAAATCGAGGTCGTCCGTGACGTCGCCTCGAAGGACCGCAGCCGAATCCGAACCCTGACCACGGCTTTCAGGCTGAAGCACGCCGTTCTTGGATGCTACCTCCGTGCCGGCAACACCAACTTGCCGCAGTGGGGCTTCAAGCAAATCGAGGTCACTTGCGTCAAGAAGAACAACCCGCGAGATGCCTACACTCACTGGAATGTGGAGGCTCACACCAATGACAAGCGTAAGTTGGCTAGATGCTATTTTTTCTTGTTCTTTAATTCAAGCAGCTAATCCTTGTCTCCAGTCCCCCCGGGTGATCCTGGTAACTACAAGTCGCCGTTCTTCCACGACTTCGTCCACCTCAACGTCGCCATGATGACCTCCAACAACGCCCTCATCCCCGACCCGGACAAGCAGGACGACCTCGCTTCGCAGTGGTGGCAGTGGCCGATCCTCAACGTTGGCCTCCGAATGTGCAGCTGGGATGACAAGGTCACCAAGTACTTCCTCCTAGGAAACCCTTTCACCTACTGGGTCTCGACCGCCAGCCTAGGCGCTTTCGGCCTCGTTGTGGCCTGGTACCTCGTACGCTGGCAGCGAGGATACAAGGAGCTGAACCCTAGGGAGATCGACCAGATCCATTACGCGGGCATTTACCCCATCATCGGCTGGGTCCTTCACTACCTCCCATTCGTCATCATGGCGCGCGTCACCTACGTCCACCACTACTACCCAGCGCTGTACTTCGCCATCCTTACCTTCGGCTTCCTCGCGGACTGGACGCTCCGGAACAGGAAGCAGGCGGTACAGTACGCCGCTTACGGATTGATGTACACCGTCATCATCGGACTCTACATCTACTTCATCCCCATCTGCTGGGGCATGACGGGGCCGAATAAGCAGTACCGATACATGAAGTGGTTCGACACATGGCGAGTAACGGATTAAGGAGCGCATTCACGCTTTCAACCAGGCTATCCTTCTTGCACCACCGGAAATAGGGCGTCATGACGACGTGGCATATGACTCGGCTATAACGCAAAATCTGTGCTAGTTCATGTAGAGAAGAGGGGAAACTGGGGATGGATGTGGGATGGAGTGCAAAAGGGGGGACGTTGGGAAGGGAACCCTTTTTTAGAACTCTCTTTAATGTATTCTGTGCTTTTTCTTCGTCTCATCTCTTTGATATGGGTAGGGATATAGGCGAAATGGAATAAGGGGTTTCTTCTTTTGTTTCCGAGTTCTAGTTCCTGAGTGTGATTCGAGTGCAATTGTAATAATAAGTACGATGACGCCGGGTTTTTAGCATCTATCGGACCGTGATCCTAAATGGCAGCCCCGACGGAATGACAAGGTCAACCAGGTTCGTCTTCGCATGATGTTGACAGCAGAGGCAAGACATGAAGGAAAAGATTGTAGAATTGTATTATTAGCTAATGTTATAACCCAATTTCTTCAACAGGAACCTTTTAGCCCCAAGAGCCACTTGTAAGGGGCAGTCACCTGGAAAAGGTCGATTATTTTTCCGAAGCATACATCTCATATTTATTACAAACGCGACAACATGACGAAGACGTGGGTATCGCCGGTGGCAAGGCCGTGCCTGGGTCGTGGGCGGGTGCGGTGACGATGGGGGTATATATATATACATTAAGCCGCCTCCCCCTACCCGAGGCACTCTCATGGGGAAACGAAACAAGGAGGTATTATAGGAGGCTCGACATGCGGGCGAGCCAGCTCATTCAACAGCACCCCGAGCTCTGAGAAGATCTCCTCAGGGAAACATTCCGGTCCCCCCCCGTGCTCGGGCCCTTGACGCCCGACCTCCGGTCGTTCAGGTCATACATGCCCGCCTGGATGTTCCGGTATATCCTCTCGGCGACCCTCATGAAGGCCATCTCGACGTTCTCGCCGCTCTTGGCGCTCGTCTCGACATATTCCGCCACGCCGTTCCTCCTCGCCCACTCCTCGGCCTCCGCCCTCGTCACCTCCCTCTTGCTCCCCCCCGCCGCGTCGTCGTCACTCGTCGCCAGGTCGGCCTTGTTCCCCACCAGCACGATGACGATGTCGGGCTCGGCGATCTGGCGGAGGTCGGCGAGCCAGTCGGTGGCGTGGACGAAGGTCTGGCGGCGGGAGAGGTCGAAGACGAGCAGGGCGCCCGAGGCGCCGCGGAAGTAGGAGCGGGTGACGGACTTGTAGGTCTCCTGGCCGGCGGTGTCCCAGAGGCTGAGCTTCATGTGCTTCTGGGGCCCCTTGTACTGCTCCTGGGGCGGGGACGGCGCCCGGGGCGGTTCGGGGAGGCCGTTTTTGGAGTCATTTTTGGGAGGGGCGGGGGCGGCTGCGGAGGGTGTTGAGGAGGAGAGGAGGCCAAGAGAGGAGGGCTGGGGGGCGTGCGGGGGCCCGACGGGGACGATGCGGGAGCCGAACTCGACGCCGATGGTTACGTCGTGGTGGGGGGAGAAGCGGCCTTCGCAGAGGCGGATGGTGAGGCTGGATTTACCGCATCCTGAGTCTCCTATGCAGACGAGCTTGGCGATGTAGTCCCACGGCGGAGAGGAGGACATGGGGGGTGGAAGGGTGGAGGTAGAGGAGCTGGAGGTAGAGCAGCGATGAGATGGATGTGAGACTTTGGTCGGTTCGGTGTTGGCGTTGGCGTTTAGTTTGTTCCGGTGGAGGGTATCTTCGGTTGGGTTCGTTGGTTGGGTTACTAATTGGGGCTCGGAAAATGGGATTTGGCGTGGAGATAAGATTCCAAAGTGTGAGTGCGACTTGAGGCTGCAACTGTCGCGATCCAAATTGCCGTATATGATTAGGAGCACGAGTCCATAGGTTGTATTACTTACTTACTAGTGTGCCTCGCCAATCCGGTTGTGGACTGGGCGGGCAGGTACGAGGACGAGTACGTACAAGGAGAGCTGACCTGATGCGGGTGGGGTCTCAGCAGGCAGCTTTTAATACATGGTAACGTCATACTCTAGGGAGGGGACTACTACGACTACATGAATACTCATATTATCCCGGCAGTGAACTCACCGCCCTGATGATGATTCCTTGTATCACTCGAGCCTCGACTTAAACAAGCCTGACCCAGTCATTGTTCTCGCTTTTGTTCACAGTGCCCTCCGAATCCGTGACCGATTCTTCCCCCCCGCAAATCCCAATCAGTTGTGTCACTATTCAAAGGCCCTGTGATCTCCCCGTCCGCATTCGTACATTTGTAACCCTCCCCTCTCAGCTGCCTCAGGCTTCATTTTGGGTTTGGGTTTAGGCTTCCTAGCGCTCGCCTATTATCGTCGAGGCCCCCCACTCCAACCCTTGCTCGATCCGTTGCCGCGACCAGATGATCCTCATGCTTGCCTGCATGTCGGCGACGTGACCACCACCCATTCTCGGGGTAATACCTCTCTCTTAATACACATAATAACCACAACCACAACCACAACTTGTCCAGGCCCATTCTTTTGCCCTTTTTTTCAAAAAAGGGAACCGGCCTTATCTCTCCACGACAAATATCGTTCTCCTCACTCAGGACCAAGATTTGGAGAGGTGCAAAGGCCGCCCGTTCCGTTCCCGATCCGTTTCGTTTCTTGTCATTCTGTTCCCGTTACGACCATGTTCTCAGAGTGTGAGCCTCGCATTTGCCCCTTGAACATCCTCCCTTGCTGCCTGCTACTGCCTCTCGAGGTGCACTCGAATCTCTCCCCGAAGGACGGCGGTTGCTAACTGCGCCTAGATGCCTCGAGGTTTCTCTCACAGTCCCAGTCTCGACTCTCCAACTTTGCAGGCCAGGCCGACAACGATAACGCCCCCTCACGATACGCACCCGACCGGTCCTACAGACAGGCTCGCAACCTAGGACGGTCATACTTTAGCAAGACCTATGGAGTAAACCCCTACCAGCAAACCAGCAACTCCAGATACGGCCATAACTTCCGGCCAGGCCTCGCCGGCGCTCAGGATGCCCCTCTCTTCGCCAGTGCGAGGGACGAGTTCCGGGAGGAAGATGAGGAGGAGGAACGCGACAGGGAGGCCGCCGACCTATACGCGCTTCAACGGTCCCGCCGCGTGGCTGCCGCGAGCAAGCTCGTCGACAGCGTAGGCTCTGAGAATGATGCGAGCGACGCCTCCCTCTACCGCAGTTACGACGACACACCTTCGCAGGACCATATCCGAGGGTTTAGGCGCGGCATACGGAGCAGCTGGAATGGTGGTCCCCAGAGCGGCAGTATCGGTGCGATAAGGGGCGGAAAGGCTACGGCGGGAGGCTCGAGCAGAGCTGGCCTCCTGCGATACACCGATAGGGACTCCGATGACGTCAACAAATCGAGGGCCGGACTTGAGGATGTCGGTCTAGAATCGCAGATCGAGGACGATGAGCCTCCGGCGTCACTTATCGGGGACTCGCTAGGCGACGACGACAACCCTCCCGCTTTCCAGCAGTTCAAGGCGAGGTCAGACAGGAACCATCTTCTCCGGAGAGAGTCGACGATAGAAAGCGAAGACGAGCTGAGGCGGACGACGAGCGTGGATGACGACGGAAACGCCACTACGCCTATGCCTTCGGTCGAGGGCGAGTTCTTCAGGTACGATTCGTTCTTCGCGTGGGCATACCTCATCCTGCTTGCGAGCCTGGTGTCGACCTATGTCCTTGTGTGGCTACATACTTCGGCCCCCGACGGGAAGAAACCGATCGGGGACACGATCTACGCGACCCTGCACGGGTCGTTTTACATGCTTGCCGTGGACACGCTGGTAGCTGTGGCCACGGCCCTACTATGGCTCGCTGCGTTGCGCTCCTTTGTGCGCCCGGTAGTGTCAGTGATCCTCGTCGCGGTGCCCGTAATCATGGTGTCGTTCTCCCTCTATCCGTTCATATCGAGCTTCCAGGGCGCGACCCACGGGAGCAGCTTCCAGGACAAGGCGTTGCGGTGGGCGGCGACGGTGCCGTTCGTGGCGGCGGTGGTCTGGGTCTACTGCGTCGTCAAGGGGAGGCACTCGATCCGACAGGCCGTTGACATACTCGAGTTCTCGAGCCGCATCCTGGCGGCGAACTCGGCGCTCGTGCTAGTGGGTCTTGCATCCCTGTTTGTCGTTGTCGCGTGGACATGGGTCTGGTTAGGTATGTTCTCGCGCGTGTTCCTCGGCGGCTACATGTCGAAGCGGCTGGCGAGGTATGTCATCAGCCTCTCGAGCTGGTGGCTGGGAGTCTGGTTCGTCTTCATGTACATGTGGACCATCTCCATCGTCACCGAGGTCCACCGCGCCACGACGGCAGCGACGGTGTCGCAGTGGTACTTCCACCGCAACGCCACCCCGGCGCCGACGTCGCAGGAGATCGTGTCGGCGGCGCTCTCGCACTCCCTCACGACCATCTTCGGCAGCATATGCGAGTCCACGCTCCTCGCGCGGCTCGTCAGGATACCGCTCCTGGTCCTGCCGTCTCGGATATCCTACATCGTGCAGCGGGTCGCGAACGCGTTCGTCCCCACGCCCGTCGTGGCGCTCATGAACCCGCTCACGATCACGTACTGCGCCATACACTCACAGCATCTCGCGGCCGCGGCTAGGGGCCTGAGCCAGATGGAGTTCATATCACCGCAGACGCCCACGGCGACACTCACGCCGCGGGTGTTCACGTCCGGAGAGGACACGGCCGGGGGGCTCCTCCCGTACCGGCTCTCGAAGCTCATACTCTACGCGAGCCGGTTCATCCTGGCGACGGCGATGGGGTTCGCGGGGTGGGTGATCACGGCTAAGAAGCTCGAGATCGCGCTGCCGGACGGCATGGGCATCAGGGGGTCGGCGTACGCGTACGTTGTGGGCCTGGTGGCCAGCTTCATCGGGTACTCCGTCATGGGGTCGATGGAGAGCATCCTGAGCGGCATCGTCGACGCCGTGGTGATTTGCTACGGGAGCGAGAGGAGGATGGCCAGCGGGGGCGGGACATATTGTATGGAGGCCGCGTATCTCTTCGGGGAGAAGAGGAGGCACGCAACTGAGGATTATGTATAGAGGGACAGACTCAACATGGCTGGGTGAAGAGGGGAGAGAGAGAGTGAGAGAGCATCCAGGTGAGAGCCTGTGTAGTCGAGATTCCTGATATTTTTTAGCCTGTCACTTTTTTTTATCTGCTTGTCGGAGTTACACTGTCTTTTCGAGGTATAGGAAGGAAGGAGTTTCTACATCTGCGTTTTCTTTCTGGGTAGAGATTGCATGGGCACATTGAGCGCTGGGTTCGATGGCCCCTCTGGAGTTTTAGCCCCAAGGGAAGAGAAGACCTTAGAATGGAAGGAGCTGCACTTGAGCATTTGCTGCTCATTTGCCGCCCATTTCCCATCATGATTGCGCCTACGGAGCGTACTCGTAAGCCTCTACTCTTTTGTTGGTGGAGTGTGGTCACGAGCGAAGTGTCTCATGTGGGGAAGTGTACTCGGGGACTACGTGGAATCCGAGGAACAAAGCACATGTAGTGCGAGACGAAAGCACGGGTGAGGCGCAGTATGGTACGACTACGACACCAGATCGCCACTCCCTCCTTCCGTCTCAACGTAGGGAGTACCTAACTGTACCTCACCCAAGTATTCCATTGCATTTGTCTCCGCCTAGTCTGTTCCATACGGGCCTGGGTGGCGGTTCGACTTCCTTCAATCCAACCTCCCAAGGGGCTTGGCAAGGGAATGCTAGTGTGTTCCGTAGTTCCCTAATGGAACCTATATAATACACTTGTACACAGGCTAATCTTGGCTCCATATCGCGGAGGTTGTGTCATCCGCATTCCCCATTCCGTGTCCCTCATCCGTATCCCCGTTTACATCTACATCTACATCTACATTTACATCTACCCGCCGCTTCCAACCGCCGCCCGTCTTGCATACATCTTAATCCACAGAACAACATATCGAGCGACCGCGCACACTAAGTTTTAGCTGCTTTTTTTGTTCTATTTCTTTTAATTTTTGGGCTTCACATCGGAACGATCACACAATCGAGTAATGTCCAATTTCGCTCCCCCACCGGGACCACCTCCCCCCAAGGCGCCCGAGGTGCCCGAGGGCTGGCTCGCGCAATGGAACGAGCAGTATAAGGAATGGTAGGTATTATTGAATATCCTCAACACACCCCCTTCCTTCCTTTGCGCATCGCATCGCACGCCTCCCTCCTTCGCTTCCTACCCCCTTGTTTTCCCTCTCGCCCTTCAACCCCGCCCCCGCCCTCCCCCGTCTCCCGCGCCGCGCAATCCCCCCGCTCCCCCCAAACTCCTTCGCCCATCGCGATCGTTCGCTCGTCATTATCCGCACGGCCACTCACAACGTCACCCCGCTCCTCAGGTTCTACGTAAACCTCAACACCAAGCAATCCCAATGGGAGAAGCCCACGGCCCCGGCCCTGCCCGCCGGCCCCCCGCCGCCGCCGCAGCAAGACGACGCGCCGCCCGGCTACTCCCAGGGCGACGCCCCCACCCCCAGCGACACGAAGAACAACCCCTACCTCAACATGGCCGCGCAGGGCGGCGGTGGCAGCTCCAGTAAGGCCCAGCAGGAGGAGGAAGACGCGCGCCTAGCGCGGGAGCTGCAGGAGCAGGAGCGCAGCCGCCAGGGCCAGACGCCCCTGTCGCAGCCGTCGCCCGGCCCGTTCCTCCAGAACCCGGGTCCCCACCAGGCGGGGCCCTACCAGCAGGCCTACCCGCCCGCGGCCGACGCCTCGCGCGGGAAGGGGAAGTCGGGCGGGTTGCTGGGCAAGCTGATGGACAAGGCTAAGGCGTCGTCGTCGTCGCGCCCGGGTGGGAGCCACCAGGGCTACGGGCACGCGCCGCCGCCGCAGGGGTACGGCGGGTATCCCCCGCAGCAGGGATACATGGGCGGCGGGTACCCGCAGCAAGGGTACGGGCCCCAGGGGGGCTACGGGGCGCCGCCGGCGGGTTACGGCGGGTATCCGCAGCAGGCGCACTACGGGGGGTATCCCCAGCAGCAGCAGGGGAGGAAGAAGCCGGGCATGGGCGGAGCGGGAATGATGGGTGGTGCGGCGCTGGGCGTGGGCGCGGGTCTGATCGGTGGTGCGTTGATTGCGGACGCGGTTCATGATGGCCAGGAGGAGGCGTATCAGGAGGGATATCGTGAGTTTTAAACCCCCCTTCCCCCCCCCAGACGGACCCCTTTTCAGATTGGTCTTGTAGCCGTGACGGTTTGCTGACTCCTTTTCCCCGTTGCAGAGGACGGCCAGGATAACGACTTTGGTGGTGGTGATGACTTCGGCGGAGACTTCGGCGGAGACTTCTAAGACTGTGGGGGAATAGATACCATAGTTTAGTTACGCGGAGGGCGGCTGGTTTGTTTCTGTGTTTTATGGGCTTACACCGTCTATGACTTTTTTTTGGGGGGGGGAGTATCTAATTCCGAACGTTTTACACCTAGCAATCTCGGTGTTTTGAAATTTAATACGTGATGCCATTAAGATATTTTTTCTAAGAGTTAAAGATGCGCATGAATGCAATGATTGATAACGAGACCAGAGGGGGGGAGGCGAGGGGGTTAAGGAAGGGACGGTCAACCCTCAGCAAGAAACGCAACCCGCCGCTCTCGCAGAATCATCGCCTCGAACCGCCTCCGTTCTTCTCCTTCTTCGAACCCGCGAGGTACCCCGCCATGTCGAAGTCGGCTATCGGGTTCCCGCTGGACGGCTGGCCCGAGAGCAGGCTGTTCATCGGGTTGCTCTTCTGCCGCTCCTCGAATTCGGCGCGCATCTCGGGGTCCACTGTGTGAAGGCTTAGCCGCAGGCTCTACAATATACGGGGTGGGCCCGGAAGGGGGGCAGCAGAGGACTTACTGTTGTCGACTAGGTAGGGCATCCCTACGAAGAGACCCATGCTGACGAGGGCGAGGAGGATCATCGGGTTCTTCAGGATGGAGAAGACGGAAACTTGAAATATTGTAAGCATGGGCCATCCAACAGCTTTTCAAAGACGGGGGCGGAGGGAGGGGTCGAAACTCACATGTCGGCCTCTCGATGAAGTAGTTCTTCCCCCCCAGGCACCTAACCCCCACACTTCCTCCCTCACCCACCATTACCTCGCCCTTATTCCCCCAGCTATTCCCCCTATACGTCTCCCACGCCTCGACAACCACCTTCTCCCCCGCCTCGTCACCACCGCCCACCGCCACGTCGATCCTCACCGGCGAAAAGGCGTGCGTGGAGCAGTGCACGTCGGCGAGGTACGACCCCTCGCTTACGTTATGGAAGACGAACTCGCCCGCGGGCGTCAGAAGTGCCGAGTGGTGCTTCCCGAGCGTCGTGAGCGTGGCGTGCGATGAGGGTGGCAGGGTGTGCGTGTTGCAGTTAGGCGACCGTATGATGCGGAGGGTCACGTCCGTGGCGCTGGCGAGCGTGACGGCGAGGGCGCCGAGGATTGGGAGTATTGAGCGCATTCTTTTTTGGGGCGGGTTCAGGAGTTGAAGGGGGTCGGAAGATTGGAGGTTGTTGGGATGACGTCGGGAGCTCGGGAATGGGAGCTATGGGTTTGAGCTTCGGTGATGCGAGGTGAGCAGTCTGGGCTGGATCACGTGATCACGTGTATTGATCGGAACTGAGACGGGAAAGATCCCCTGAAATCTTACATTATTATTACATTATTAACATTTTGTCTTTCGGGTTTATCTATTTTTATTAATACATATATTGTTTATTATCTGCAATTGCAAAAAAAAAACGTAGTTATATAGGGGTAGTGACTTTCAAAAATGTGTAAAGCCACTTCTTGATAATGTGGCACAGCATCGATGGCACGGCTGGCCTACGTATGTACAGACGGATGGCCCGAACAGGGGTGGGGCGACCACTCGCCTTTAGTCTGTTCTTCCGTCATCGTCATTGTCGCCCTGCTCCGTGGTCGGGACCTAGCAGGTGCCACCCGCCACTCACCAGGTGTCCAACGTTGGGGCGGCTGGCACCTGCCCCTCTCCTTCAGATACATTGTACAATAAATGTTTTCCAATTCCCGCCTAGTGCGGGGCAAATTTATTTTGCCCCTCCGAAGGCATGTCCGGTGACTAAATTTGAGCGTCTAAGTCCGTTCCATGGTAACCTCCAAAGCCCAGGACATACCTACCCCTGCCTTCTAGTCCCGCCACCACCACCCCGCCCGCACCTCCACACTCCGACTCACGGTCCGACTCACCAACTTCCGACCTCGCCTTTTTTTACCCTTTTCTTCTTCCTCGCTATCCCCCAATCCCTCAGCGCATACCTCTCCTCGAGACGAAAGGAGTCACTCCTGATCCATCGAACCCAAGTCGACAAGAGACATACCTCTCTCATTATCTCACAATGGTCGCAAACGGTACCGCCCCGAGGCCCTCCGCCGCCACGCATACTCTCTCGCAGCGGTATCTCAGCACCCGCGGCGACGACGTCGACGTATGTAAACCAAGCAGATCAAGCACCTCCCCGTACCCGTCCGGAACACGTTGCTGACCAAAGAAAAATCTCTCCCCTTCCGCAGTTCTCGTTCGAAGATGCCGTCCTAAAGGGCCTCGCCTCCGATGGCGGCCTCTATATCCCCGAAGAGATCCCGGCGGCCGAAGGCTGGGAGAGCTGGAAGGACCTCTCCTTCACCGAACTCGCGTTTAAAGTCATGTCTCTGTACATCTCGCCGTCGGAGATCCCCGCCGAAGACCTCAAGGATATCATCGCGAAGAGCTACTCCACGTTTCGCTCCCCCGAGACGACGCCGCTGGTGCACCTGAAGGACAACCTGTGGCTGCTCGAGCTGTTCCACGGGCCCACGTTTGCCTTTAAGGATGTTGCGCTGCAGTTCTTGGGGAACCTGTTTGAGTATTTCCTCGTGAGGAGGAACGAGGGCAAGACTGGAACGGGTATGTCAACGGTGCGGGAGCACGGATTGGAATTCAGACCTCATCACATCTCTCTCTCTCACTCTTGTTGGTCCCGGTGGTACCGCCGGGTGCCCACCGAGACCTCTTTTTTTCGATCGTCGACTAACATGTCCAAAAAGACAGGCATCATTTGACCGTTGTCGGCGCCACCAGTGGCGACACGGGGTCGGCCGCCATCTACGGCCTCCGAGGCAAGAAGGACGTCTCCGTCTTCATCCTACACCCTAAGGGCCGTGTTAGCCCGATCCAGGAGGCCCAGATGACTACGGTCCTGGATGCCAACGTCCACAATATCGCGGTCCGAGGGACTTTTGACGACTGCCAGGTATGGGCACCCACGCTACTACTACACCAACTACACTTATGTGTGCCAATGTGAACTAACACGAGGGGGGGAACTGTAGGACATCGTCAAGGCTCTCTTCGCCGACCCCGAAATCAACTCGACCCACAAGCTCGGGGCGGTAAACTCGATCAACTTCGCGCGTATCCTCGCCCAGGTTGTCTACTACTTCCACTCCTACTTCGCCCTCGCCAAGACCAACCCGTCGTTCTCGATCGGCGACAAGGTCCGCTTCGCAGTCCCGACGGGCAACTTTGGCGACGTCCTCGCCGGGTACTTCGCCCACCGGATGGGCCTCCCCGTGGAAAAGTTCGTGGTGGCGACTAACGAGAACGACATCCTCGACCGGTTCTTCAAGACGGGCCGCTACGAGAAGAAGGCGCCGACGACGGCGGTGGAGGACGCCGGGGTCAAGGAGACGCTCAGCCCCGCAATGGACATCCTGGTGTCGAGCAACTTCGAGAGGCTCCTGTGGTTCCTCGCGTACGAGTTCGCCGAGTCGGCGGGGATGGACGACGAGTGGAACAAGAAGCAGGCGGGGCAGGAGGTCAAGCAGTGGCTGGGCGACCTGAAGACGAAGGGCGGCTTCGGCCCCGTGTACCAGGACATGATCACCAGCGCGCGGCGGAACTTTGAGAGCGAGCGGGTGACGGACGCGCAGACGGTCGACACCATCAAGGCGTACTACAACGAGCTGGGCTACGTGCTCGACCCGCACACGGCTGTCGGCGTGGCGGCGAGCGACCGGTCGATAAAGAAGGCCGACGCGGCGGTGCCGCACATTTCGCTCTCGACGGCGCACCCGGCCAAGTTCGCGGGGGCAGTTGAGCTCGCGCTGAAGGACGAGGAGGGCTTCAATTTTGAGGAGAAGGTGCTGCCGGCGGAGTTCGTGGGGCTCGATAAGCGGGAGAGGAGGGTGAAGGAGGTGGAGTGTACGTGGGAGGCGGTGCGGGAGTTTGTGAGGGCGAAGGTGAGCGAGGAGTTGGGGGCGTAGGGGAGGAGGCCCAGGCCCCAGGATCCAGAGGGAACGGGGACATAGGCTTCAACGCGCGCGCGAGGGTTTAGACAATTGTGTTTTGGAGGGGGGCTATGGTGACTTTTTTTTAGATGTTAGAATTTGTGATTTTTTTGGTCTCTTTTCTTGTTTTCATTTCTTTCTTTGCCATTCTTTCTTCTCGGTCTATATATTTCATCGAGCTGGTGGCTGGTGGTCCGCTACGAACGAGTTTACGTTTTTTATTAGAGTTGGGAGGGAGATCTGCCTATACTGAGCTTGGCGTGGGATGTCGCGGCGGGGGGGGGGGGTAAGGGGGGGCACTAGATAGGGAGTACGAAAAGTAGAGGAGCTACGAGAAGTAGAGGAGGAGATGTGCATATAATGTTCACCTCGCGATGAATGGCACGGCTATTGGTATCGGGCGTGAAGAAAAAAAAAGGTAGGGGAGGAGCAGATGAGATGAGAAGAGCAGTTTGCGCTTATGTCGTCTCAAACCGGGTAAACTTATATTGTGACTTGTTCCTCGTCTAATACAAACTCCCCGTCGTTTGCCTTGATGGATTTTCCATTAAACTCGATCTACTCCTGACAGCGTAAGTCAGTGTGAAAGTCGGTCCCTGACATCACGGCACCGACAACCGAGCTTCCCGATTTTTGAAAGGGGGGGGGGGGGAGGGCTCCTTTTCTTCTAAACGTCGGAGAATAATAGGAATGACGCGCGGAAACCATATTACAGCAATGCAAATCCCCGTGCGGAGGAGGCGCAGAGACGTCGGCGAAGAAGAAGGGGGGGGGGGGAGGAAACGCCTGAGGTCGAGTCGTCGCATAAACTCGCATCCCGGTTTCAGAATGCCATTTCCTAAACCACATACCCGAACGACGACACACATCCTTGGCAAGCCGCTCATTCGTCACTCCACCTCCCACCCCAGACGAATAAAAAAAAAGGGTTCTCCTTTATTCCGGGCCATTCTGGTGCCGACGTATCTCTTATACATCTGTTGTTTGAGGGAGATGGGTGGGAGGGCCGGTAAATCATGCTGAGCATCATGTTTCCTTGTCTCTGCTCTTGGCCCGCCTGATCTCAGAAACTCTCCCGGTCCGTTTTATTGGGGAGTGCTGCCTGTGTTCCCTCTTTTCTCTCTCTGTCCTTGGGGTTTCGAGTTGAGCTTTTCCTGTTCCGTCCTTTTTCTTTCTTTCTTGATCCGTCTTTCTTGAACCTCTTTCTCCTTTCACTCTCCTTATATATGATTTGAATGAGAAGCCAAGACAAGCGCACCGGAGGCTGCTAACTGACTATTCCTTTCTTCTTCTTCACACTCCTTTTGGGATTATACATTCCTTCATTGTCTTCTCTTAAACCTTTTTTGTATAATCCTCTCCTTTCCGAGTTTACCTCGCGAGACGTTCAATAGCAACTCGAAATACTTACTATTACTAAAGAGCGACCTCTCTCCCTGTCGCTGTCCCTGTCTCTCTCACCATCACACACACACACACTCTCTCAATCTCTCTCTCAATATGAAGCCCGCCATCGTCATCGCCATCCGGTCCTTCCAGGGCCTCCTAGCCCTGGGGACACTCGGCATGGCCGCAGTCGGTAAGTGATTCCCTAAAAAATAAGTTGGATAGGAGGAAAGGGGGCGAGTGAGTTCGTGGGAGGAAAGGAGAAAGAGTTTGCTGACACCAGGTGGCCACGAATTAGTCGCCGACTGGTACATCAACCAGTCCCCCTTCGCATCGCCAATGACAGTCAACTTCCTCCTCTTCGTGCCCATCTTCAGCGTCATCTCCATCGTCTATCTCGAGGCAGTGCCGCGGCTGGCCCCAAGGGGTAAGTTTTCTCCCTCCTTTCTCCCCCAGATCATCGAGAGAACCCCGAAGAAGAAGCCACTAACAGGGAGACCAGCGTCACACCCCTTCGTCTCCCTCGCCTTCGAGCTCCTAAACACCATCTTCTACTTCGCCGGGTTCGTGGCCATGGCGGCCTTCATCGCGCGCCTCGACTTCTGCCGCGGCGTCATCTGCGCCGCGGCAAAGGCGGCGACCGTGGCCGGGGCGGGCTCGTTCGCGCTGTGGGCCGGGACGTCGACGCTGATGATCAAGGACGTGTTCAAGGGGGGCATGAGGAGGACGGGTGGCGGGGGCCCGGCCATGACGGAGAGGTAGAGGCGTGTAAGTGATGACCTATAGGTTATTTGTGGGAGGGGGGTTCTTCTTTTTTCTTGGCTGCTCGGACGGGGAGGGAGTTTACGGATCGCTCTCCCGGAAACTTTTCGGTGATGGGGTTCCGCGTTGGAACATATCCACTCTGCCTGCCTGCCTGCCTGCCTGCCACGGGGGGAAGTGGGAGTGGGAATGGGGGTGCACAGCACGCCACGGTGGCTCCAGACGTCGTCAGTCGAGAGTTGAGCTGAAGAGCGGAAGCGGTGGGACGATTAAATAAAGATACGGGCATCGTCCCAGGTACAGGTTGAGCGGGTGGGGTTGGGAAGGGGAGTTTATCTTTTTTTTTCCTTTTCCTTTTTCTTTTTTTTTGTCATACCAGGCAGGTTCCACATATTTTGGGCGGACGGATGCATATAAACTATTAGTCTTGACGATGGGTGAGCGGGGCAATTGGAACGAGCGAGTATCATACAAATATATCCCGGCGATTCTTTCTCAACATATGAACGTGCCAACCGTTTCTGTCCAATTGTGTCTAGACGTTACCCTTGAAGAACCCCCCCCTCCTTTCTTCTTGGTCTATTATCTACTCGTACATGTAGTCATGGAATAGAAGTGCCTAACTACATCGGTAGGGACTTCAAGTAATATCCATTATCAGAAAGAGACAATAAGAGGAAGAAAACCCAAAGTAAATCCTACCCTACCGGTATCGGATATACACTATTGCTTGTGTTAGCTAATAGACACGCCCGGTTGGACCCACGAGCGCTCACTTAGACCTCGAACGGTTTGGTTGGGTTCGGATGGTGACAATTCAGTCATGTCGATCCATATGGTATCATGGACCACGCGACATGTAATACCGTCTGTCCATCCCATCATTCCGTGGCCCAACCCACCCACCGTACTAACCGCCGTATAATATACGTGCTACGTACTTGTAACTGTGGCGCCTGGTCTGGTCTTGGGCGTTCCAATGCCCCCGGTCTCGGGTGGTACCTTGCTCCTGCACTGTGGCCTTTAGCACGAGTCGCTCCTGCCTCCCCATCCACCACCGCAAACAACCCCGCGCCGCCCCGCGCCCCGCGCCTCTGCCCCCCCGCGCCCCGCGCAGCCACTTTCATGGTTCCCCCCCAAGCACCCATCTTTATGAAAATATTTCGTCACCGAATAATAATGCCCACCTCCGTCCACCCCGTCAGCCCACCGAAAGTACTCGTAATGGCCTCGCGGGCTCTCCCCACGCACTCACGCACCACGCCCTCCTCCGGCTGCACACCTCCGGCATCCCCCATCCTCTCAGCCCCACCTCGCCAAACTGACGTCCCCCGGTCCTGATTCGGCCCACGCGTCGCGCATTACTTGTAGTCAACTGCCTCTTTTTTTCCCCTTCTCTTCGATACATCGGAGAGTGGGGGGGTTCGTACATGTACAAGTGGCTCTACGGACGGATAGGCCTTGGCGCCATACTAGGAATTTGTACATGTACAAGCATGACTAGGTCTCACGAGCTTGGCCGCTTGTACCATTGATGGCGTGCTCGGGGTGTACCCCACCACACTTTCCTAAACCGGCCTTGTCAAGCGGGACTTATACCGCGGACCTGGTTTCCGCCCATGTTCATACCCGGAGACAACGAGTCTCTTGCACCCGGGTAGGCCTGAACGAGAGGGAAAACGAGCGCATTTTGTGCTACTCGCATTGGACGAGCGTAGGTAGCGCCGTGTAAAAGAACAGCCAGCCCACGGGATGCAGGGAGGTGGGGGGGGGAAAGGGTCCTGGTGGCTTGGAGGGGATAAATAGCTTTAGAACGTCATCCCATCCCCCTCCTCTCTCGCTCTCTCATTCTGTCCCCCTCCGTTCCTGTTAAACAAGCTCCTACCTCTTCTCCCCAAACTCTAAACCCGGCGATTCTGCTCGGAACGTTTACCGTGTAATCTTTCTTTTGGATACCCCATTCCCCATCGAAACACTAGAACCCTTTCCCACAATGGCTCCCAAGTTTGAGACACTCCAGCTCCACGCCGGGTACGAAGACAACCACTTCCCTGCTCCCTCCCCGCCTTACTTCTGCGACGCGGGTTATCAATCGTTGCCTAGGGGGTTCTAATAATTGTGAACAGTCATGAACCCGACTCGGCTACGAACTCCAGGGCTGTTCCCATCTACGCCACCACCGTACGTTCCTCCTCCCTCACCTCTCCCAGGGCCAGAAGCCTAGTGTAGAGGGGCAGGGACCGAAACTAACAAAGCAATGCAGTCCTTCACGTTCAATGACTCCGCCCACGGCGCGAGGCTATTCGGCCTCAAGGAGTTCGGCAACATCTACTCCCGCATCATGAACGTACGTCGTAGCCCAGTCGCTCCACCCTTTCCATGTCCCCACTAGAAATAACGGCCAAACCCGCTTTCCCCACTTACACGCTCTGACTCTCTCTCTCTATCCTACAGCCCACCGTCGACGTGTTCGAGAAGCGGATAGCAGCCCTCGAGGGCGGTGTCGCCGCGCTCGCCGCCTCCTCGGGCCAGGCCGCGCAGTTCATGGCCATCAACACCCTCGCGTCGGCCGGCGACAACATCGTCTCCACGTCGAACCTCTACGGCGGCACCTACAACCAGTTCAAGGTGTTCCTCCCCCGCCTCGGCATCAACACCAAGTTCGTCAACGGCGACAAGCCCGAGGACATCGCCGCCGCCATCGACGAGAAGACCAAGGCCGTTTACGTCGAGAGCATCGGGAACCCGAGGTATAACGTTCCCGACCTAGAGGCCATCGCCAAGGTGGCGCATGACGCGGGTGTTCCCCTCGTTGTAAGTGTCCCTCCCCCTCCCCCTCCCCCTTTTATTTTCTCTCGGAGAAGTGGGAAGAAATATGCGTGTTAACGTACCCTACCACATAGGTCGACAACACCTTCGGCGCGGGAGGCTACTTCATCCGGCCGATCGAGCACGGCGCCGACATCGTCGTCCACTCGGCCACCAAGTGGATCGGCGGCCACGGCACCACCATCGGCGGCGTCATCGTCGACAGCGGCAAGTTCGACTGGGGCGCCAACGCGGCGCGCTTCCCGCAGATGGTCGAGCCGGCCGAGGGCTACCACGGCCTCAAGTTCTGGGAGACGTTCGGCCCCATCACCTTCATCATCCGCGCGCGCGTCGAGATCCTCCGCGACCTCGGCGCCGCCCTCAACCCCTTCGCCGCCCAGCAGCTCCTCCTCGGCATCGAGACGCTGAGCCTCCGTGGCGAGAGGCACGCCCAGAACTCCCTCGCGCTGGCGAAGTGGCTCGAGAAGAACGAGCACGTGTCGTGGGTGTCGTACCCGGGCCTCGAGAGCCACCCGTCGCACGAGAACGCGAAGAGGTACCTGAAGAGGGGCTTCGGCGGCGTGCTGAGCTTCGGCGTCAAGGGCGGCGCCGCGGCGGGGACCAAGGTCGTCGATGGGTTCAAGCTCATCTCGAACCTTGCCAACGTCGGCGACTCCAAGACGCTTGCCGTCCAGTAAGTTTCTTTTAGCTTCAACCCCCCTTCCCCCCTCTTTTTTTTTTTGCTACCGAAACATGCGTGAACTGACCACGGACATCACAGCCCCTGGTCCACGACCCACGAGCAGCTCTCGGACGAGGAGAAGGAGGCGTCGGGTGCGTCGGAGGACCTGATCCGCATCTCGGTGGGCACGGAGCACATCGACGACATCATCGAGGACTTTGAGCAGGCGTTTAAGGCGGCGGCCGAGGCGCCCAAGGCCGACGTGGTTGTTCCCGAGGTGAAGAGCGAGTAAGGAGGAGGAAGGAAACACGGGAGGGTTTCACTGGGACCGGAATTTGGTCTTGATGGGGAAGGAACATGGGGAAGCGGGACGGCGTGCGTGCGGCGAAGGCGCATCCGGAGTTGTATATGCAATTACAAGCACCCATACACGGGCCCGGTCCATGCATACCCTGTAGTCTGCGATATTCCCCCGAGGCAAGATACGTTACTATTTGTTTCTCTGCAGGCGAAATATTATTTATTTCATCTATTCCTTGATTCAGAATTGTGGGTTGAGAAAGGTAGAAGAAGAAAGTGGAAGGTGCAAGGGGAGAAGAGTTGACGTAATGGAGGATGAGGAGGATGATAGTACATGCATACGGAGCAAGCAAGTGGACAAAACGAGCGACTCCAGCCTGGTATTTCGAAGCACTCGCAGTTCATTTGCACCGAGGCTCAACTACGAGTATCACTCTCCATTGTCCTCTTTGGTCCTCGTTTTCTCCACACACACACCCCTCTCCGCTGGAACACCCTCGGCCCCGCAGATTCCTGACGAATCGCAGAAACTCGCAGATGTACTTGCTTTGCCGATTTGGCAGTTGGGCCTTTATTAAAGTTCTTAGTCGTCCGGCTCGGCCAATGGCGCCCGATTTCACATGCAGCTGGTGGGCCCATGTAATTCCCAACTCGCTAAAAACCTGTGCCCGGGCCCCGCTAAAGATCCGTTTGGCGCATTGGGTTTCCCGGTATTGGGAGGAGTACATAACTACGTAGTACGGCGATTTTTTGCCTCGGCTCGCCCTGAGCTGCTAGTGGAAACATGGAGCCTAGCGTGTGGAGACGGACTCCTACTTGTAACAACGCTTCCCCGTGAAGGCCGAACTCCCTTTCCACCTTTCCCCGGCCTGTACGGATAGGAACTGACTTGACTTACTCGTACGTACTTATTTTCCATCCTCATTCAAAACTCATACTTGTATACCCGTACTGCCACCCGCGCCGCCCCTTTCTTGGTTTTCCCTTCTAATCGCGTGTGTGTGTGGTTTCCTAGCTTGCAACAAGTGACCATTCGAGACTCGGGCCTTCTCCGAATCCTGAAATCCGTCGTCATATAGAGTCGCAGCCAAGTCTCTGGCTCCCTCATCCTCGGTCCCCCCTCTCTCTCCGACATCTCCCCCCATCCCCGAACCGAAGACCCAAAAGGGGCACCTCTATCCACCATGGCCCGCACTCAAGCCCTCTCCGACCGCGCCATCCTAGACCTCTCCGCGCTCCCGCCGCCGGGCAAGCCTCACGGCGTCCCCCTCCCCGGCACCGAGAAGGAGGGCCGAACCGCCATCTACCGCCACTGGAAGCTCCGCGACACCCCCCTCGTCACCACCCACGACCCGTCCGTGCAGACCATCTACGACCTCTTCGAGAAGGCCGCGCGCAACTACCCGACCACCAAGGCCTTCGGCACCAGGCCCTGGAACCCCCAGACCAAGGCGTGGGAGAACAAGTACTCATGGATCACCTTCGCCGAGGCCTCGGCGAGGAGCAAGAACCTCGGCGCCGGCCTCGTCGAGATCCATAGCCAGGCCGGTATCACCGGCGATGGATACGGTGTTGGTCTGTGGTCGCAGAACCGGGCGGAGTGGCATCTTTCCGGTATGGTCCCCCCCGTCCTCGTCCTCCTAACCCGGAGAACTACCTCTGGCGCGCCACCTCTCTCATCCCTAAACCCCCAAACCTTGCCCTCTTAACTAACCCCCTTGGTGTTTCTCCCTGGTAGATCTCGGCATCGTCTCGCAGTCGCTCTTCAGCGTCTCGCTCTACGAAACCCTCGGCCCCGACACCACGGAATACATCATCAACCACGCCGAGCTCTCCGCCGTCCTGTGCTCCCTCCCCCACATCCCCGTCCTCCTGAAGCTCGCCCCTCGCCTGCCGAAGCTGAAGCTCATCGTCTCGCTCGACCCCGTCGACGCCGGCGAGATCGCCGGCCACACGAAGCTCGACGTCCTGAACGCCATGGCCGCCGAGCACGGCATCAAGATCTACTCCATGGAGACCGTCGAGGCCATCGGCGCCGCGTCCGGCCGCAAGCCCCGCCCCCCGCGCCGGGAGGACATCGCCACCATCAACTACACCTCCGGCACCACGGGCACGCCCAAGGGCGTCGTCCTCACCCACGGCAACGCCATATCCGCCCTGTCGGCCGCCCAGACCACGGGCACCTCGCGCCACGGGGACGTCCACATCTCTTACCTCCCGCTCGCCCACATCTACGGCCGCATGGTCGACATGACGGCCCTCGCGTCGGGCGCCAGCGTCGGCTACTTCCACGGCGACATCGCGGGGCTCGTCGACGACATGAAGATCCTCGGCCCCACGGGCTTCATGTCCGTGCCGCGCCTCTTCAACAAGTTCAACTCGGCCCTGCGCGTCGCGACGGTCGAGGCCGACGGCATCAAGGGCTCGCTCTCGCGCCACGTCATCGAGACCAAGAAGGCCAACATGAAGAAGCCGGCCGGCTCGGCCTCCAACACCCACGTCCTCTACGACCGCATCTGGACCCCCAAGGTCAGGGCCGCCGTCGGCCTGCACAGGTGCCACAGCATGGTCAGCGGCAGCGCCCTCCTCGACCCTGACGTGCAGGAGTTCCTGCGCGCCGCCTTCGGCAACTCCTTCATGCAGGGCTACGGCCTCACCGAGACCTACGCCGTCGCCACCTGCCAGCTGGCGGGCGACTTCTCCGTCGGTAACGTCGGGCCCCCGAGCCCCTGCATGGAGGTGTGCCTCGAGTCCGTCCCGGACATGGAGTACCTGGTGACCGACAGCCCGCGCCCCCGCGGCGAGCTCCTACTCCGCGGCCCCGTCATCTTCCGCGAGTACTACAAGAACGAGGAGGAGACCCGGAAGGCCATCGACGCCGACGGCTGGTTCCACTCGGGCGACATCGCCGAGATCGACAGCCTGGGCCGCGTCAAGATCATCGACCGCAAGAAGAACGTCCTCAAGCTCTCCCAGGGCGAGTACATCTCCCCCGAGCGCATCGAGAACGTCTACCTCGGCAGCTCGAGCCTGATCTCGTCCGCCTACGTCCACGGCGACCCCAACCAGTCCAACCTCGTGGCCATCTTCGGCATCGACCCCGCCGCGTTCGCCCCCTTCGCGAGCGAGATCCTCAAGAAGCCCGTCGACCCGGCCGACCTGACCGGCCTGGCCGCCGCCGCCAACGAGACCGTCGTCAAGAAGGCTTTCCTGAAGATCCTGGACGACATCGGTCGCAAGCACAAGTTCAACAGCTTCGAGAAGGTGCGGAACTGCGCGCTTCTCGTCGAGCCGTTTACCGTCCAGAATGAGCTGCTCACCCCGACGTAAGTCCTACCCCCCCCCCCCCTTTTTTCCTCTACTTTTTTTTTACCTCCTCTTCCCTCCCACTGTGGGGCTGTTTTCTAGTTTTATCGTGATTCTGACGTGTTTCTTAGTCTCAAACTCAAGAGGGCGCCCATCGCGAAGGCCTTCAGGGAGGACATCACGCGCATGTACGAGGAGATCAAGGCCGACCCGAGCTACATTGCGAAGGCCAAGCTCTAGATGTATATATTTATATATCTGCTAATTTTTGGGGGGCATCCATGAAGCGTTTTGCCCTGTATAGAATCGAGGCTGTAGGTTGTAGGTTAATATGAACATTGCATGGACGTGGAAGGAGGTGGTCAAACGAGAGGGAGAGAGAGAGAGAGACCTGGGCGCTGTGATGTAGAATATCTTAGCTCAGGGTGATTTGAATTATTACCTCATGGCCGTTTAATCTTCTAGAACTTGGAAAAAGGGATGTGACAACTCAGACACAACAGTCTGCTGACCAAGGCACATTTGAGCTTAAATTGACGCCCTTGGTTCCTGAGTATAATATCGCCCGACGTTCAACTCGCCCAGCAGGGTTCAACTCGAAAAAATGTCGTGATCAAAAAGAAAAGGGGTAATATTCCACCGAAAAATATATTCACAGACTACCGCTAGCTTTCTTCCCCATCTGCTCAACGCCGCCCCCTTGATCCGCTCGAGGCCAGCTCAAATGCACAAAACATCGACCGTGAGACGCCGTAGCGACCTCCAAATCTCCTCCTCCCTCCCTCACAAACATAGAAAAAAAAATCCGTCGCTCTCCCCTCTCTCCCCCTTATAGGCCGCCCCCCTACCTTCTAGATGCTGAACCATAAATATCATCATCGTCACCCCCCGACCCACCCGCTCTCGCACCAGACCCCTGGGAAGAGTACGGCGCCGCGGCACTAAACCCGGAGCGGGACGAGTCAAATGCTAGAGCATCATGCGCCGAGAACGACGACTCACCCCCCCGGTGATCCACATCGTCTTTCGGGTCCGAGAAAGGGTCATCGGGGTGGTTGTTTGAGCCCGAAGGTGCCCCGGACGGCGGATCATAGTGTTCCGCTACCGCCCTCTTCCCCTTATCCACATCGCGAGGCGGCACTGGAGGGGAGTCGCTTGTCTCCCCACCCCTGACGTTACGGCGGGACTGTGGGTCGTGCGGCGTCGACCGCGACGAGGATCCCTGCGCAAGTCCGCTGCCGCTGGAGGCAATATTCTGTTGGGTAAAGCCGGTATCATGGCTAAGGGTCCTCGGCGTCGAGGTACCCGCAGGGCCAGAGGACAGGCCGAGGCTCTTCTTCGCGCTGAGCACTGCGCGGTGGTGGGCGGTCAGCGCCGCCTGAAGCTGCTCGTTCGTGTCGAGGAGGGACTCCATCGTCTCGTGATCTGGCGCCGGGTTCTCGGCCGCCATGTAGCCCTGTACGCTCTTGGAGGCGCTCTGGCATCGCGAGGCGAACTCCTTCACAAGGTCGTTCTCGAGAAGCTCCTGGGCGGTGGAGTTGGTGATGAACTGGGTGAGGAGCTTTGCAGAGGTGGTGGCCTCCTCGAGGCGAGAAGCGAGCTGATCGGGGTCGGGGAGCCTGTTGCTACTGTTGCCGTTGTTGCCGTGGTGGTGGGAGGGGGTTGAATAGCTGCCATGGGCGTCGTTACGGGGTTGGGGTGTCACGAAGTAATGTTGATCGGGTGACGGCCTTGGAGGGCCCGAGTACTAGAAAAGAGAGCTATTAGATCCTGAACCAAGATTACACATGACGGAGGGGTTTGGGAGCTTACAGCAGTATTCTTCAGCTTCTCCTTTTTCCACATCTCTATCAGAGGTGTCAGGCCCTCGTCCCACGACTTTGTGAACTCGAAGGTGTCGAGGGTCTCCATTAAGAGGTTAAGGACGCTGCGGTCGCGACCGTGCTTGAGTAGTTCCTTGACGGTGTCGACGAACTTCTTGTCTAGGTTGCGCGTAAAGGTGGGGCCCGGATTGTCTGTGAGGATGCGGACGAGCATGACGGCGTTGTATTGGGTTGAGGACGGGGTGGTGTAGCTCTTCACCAGGTACTTCCGGAGTAGGCGCGCGCACTCGGCGGCGGCAGCGGGGGAGGATTCGGCAGCGTCGACGATGGTAGGGAGGAAGAGGACCTCGTCACCCTGCTAAATTGGGGGGAAGAGACCCTGGTTAGACGTCATGTTTCGGGATGGGCGGAACGGGCGGGTAGGGTAGGGGTGATCGTGCCTTGCTATCAGAGAAGCAGAATCGTTTCTAGACGGGGCTCCGGTTAGTGAACTGGCTTTTGAATCCGCCTCAGCAATCTGATTGTCCCTGTGGCGGCAGCGGCGAAAGATGGATGACATACGACCGCGTTCGAAGCAATCGCTTCCGGGCTCTCGCCCGTTGGCTCTGATGCATTCTCCGCAGAAGGCGCGGCTAGACCTGAAATATTCCCCGCGCGTAGTTAGCACGGGATAGATAAACACCGGCGGTCGTCGAGACCCCGACAAGGAGGGGATATGTCTACCTGTGGTTCGACGCTTGATAGTCCCTATCACCTTGTTTACGCCAAGTCCCTTCATGGTGGGCGCGTCGGCTTTGGCGAGCGAGCTCGCCGAATGGAGGATACCGCCGTGTGTGGATAAGGTTAGAGGGGTCGTTAATGGTCAATGGGGCGGTTGGACAGGACAAGGGCGAGAGATAGCGCCGAAGGGGGGGTGCGACGGGCGTGTGGCAGGTTTAAATGGTAGAGGTCGCAAGTTTGTGAGTAATAATGGGCGAATGAGATGGGAACGGGATCGAAGGATTGAGATGCGATCCTGCATGTTGGTTCATAGCACAGAAGCTAGGCAGGCGTTCCAGGCAGGTAGGTGTACCTGCCGCTGCCTTTGGTCCGTGGGGTTCTTGTATAGATAGTACTAAGCGACACTAGGCTTTGCATAGAACGTATCTGTGAAATTCTATAGTTTAAAGACAGGTACACTTGTCGTACGCTATCAAGACACTGAATTTATTTAATATTTATATTTATATTTATATTCATATTCTTTAAATAATATATAAATATTTATTTAATAATTATTATTTTTTGTTATTTTTTTTATTTGTAATATTATTTTATATAAAATTTTATCTTTATTATATATTATATTATTAATTTATTTACTTATAATAATATAAAAGTACAGCCTATAACTGTATTAGAGCTATTCATATCTCCTTTCCCGAGGAAGAGCTCACGTATTACTAAGCAACTACGCAGCGATCTGGTATTGCTAGTGTCCCACCCGTTTCCGGTTTTGGCACGTCCTCGTCCCATGATTCGACTTCGTCACTTGCTACATCACTCGAGCCACGCGTTCCCCCCAAATTCGCAGCCAAGACTCGTGGCGAAGTTCTTAGAACGGTAGCCCATTGGCCCCGAGTGTAGGATGTGAGTAAAATACCCGGATACATTCTGTCTGCAACCTCCCTCTGTGGCCAAAGGTCGTCGTCACCCAGTGTCCACGGGTGGGGGGAGAGCGTGTAAGTCGACCTCATCTAAAAAGTCACATGTGAGGAATCGGGCTCTCTCGAAAGAAAATAAGAGGCTCACACGTACACCTGGCGGGGTCAAGACCAGTCAAATCATTCGTCAGTCGTAGCCGGTCTGCCCCAAGACAGAATAGCCATATATTGAGGGTCCAGTCGGGTTGAGCCCGAAGATATGTAGCTAGGCCGGACGAAGCCACCTCATATACGAAATCAAAATCCACAGGATGACCCTCACGATGGCAGGCCCACGTCATCAAGCGAGAAGGGGCCTGTCTGTCTACCTTGCCCTGTCTCGCCCCTTTCTAAAGCCTGGTTAAGACCTGATCCCCTATCCTTCGCTCTACTATGTCTTCGTTGTCTCCCCCTCCCCTGACGCTAGAAGCATGTCTTATCCGGCTCTCATCCCAGGCAGCGAGTCTAAGACATGGCGGGGTTCAGTCACTCACTCCCGAGCATCATCCCTTAGAGACGTCTCAGAAAACTGACAAGCCAGAGACACGTTTCCATGTCTCACTCGAAATATAAAATCCGAGACCTTACGTGCAGGATGAGACATGGAGGCAGGCGCACGCTATATCGCCCTGCCAGTTACCTGCCAACTGCCATCCCACACAGAATACAACAAGGGAGCGGAAACAAAACTCGCCTCGCTAACCAACCGATCATGAACCCGGTCGTCAATATTCGGCTACTAATAACACTGGTGATAAGAATATGTAAAATCGGAGCGCCCCAAAAAAGCAATAGAAGCACGAAAACACCCGTACCGCCCCCTTCCCCCCCTCCCCCCCGGGCCACGTTCCTTTCCTCCCATCCTCCCATCCTCTTTAACTGAAAAAAAAAGCGTTAAAAGAACCAGCCCCAAGAAAGCCCCCAGAACCATACAAATTGCTGTTGCCGTGAGGCAGACTAATCTTCCTTTTAATGTTAATTGGAAACGTGAGAAAACACAACGACGAAAGAAGAAAAAAAAGAAGAAGAAACCGTTCCGAGTCATAACCTTTTTTGGAGACCGCGAGATCCCTGGAGAGAGAAAACCCAATGCAAAAGACGGGCCACACGCCCAAAAAAAAAGAAGGCTTCGTGGTAGCCGGCTGAAAAAAACAAGGGCTTCAGACCACTTTCCCTTTCATGCCCTCCCTCCCCAACCCCTATTTATTCGCGCCTTGGTGCTCCTGCACCCAGGCCATGTCGGAACGAGCCACTCTTGAACACCGACCGTTCGTAGTTGCCAAACCTCCCTCCCGGCTCGGGAGCACCTGCTGCCCACAAAACTGCGACCCTGAAAGAGGTGGAAAAGCGACGGTAGGAGACATCGTCGACGGTAGTCCACGAGCGCTTTGCAGTCTGTTTTCACGGATAAGGTAGGTGCCGTGGCGGTGCGCCAGTCGGGATATGGACAGAGGTGTCCCATAAGAGACCACGCTGGCCGTTCCCTGTAGAGTTGGACGAGGTGAATCGGGTTTCGCGATTGGTCGGCCGGCGATTGGGTTTGAGATGAGAACTTGTCGGAGGGTAAACTGCAAAACGAATAGGCTAGCTAGGCGTAACCTGACGACCTATCCATAGAGTGTACCGGAAGCAACGTAGATGAAAAAATGAGGGCATCGCTCCACCAGGTTGCTATATCCCGCCCTCCCGGCCCCCTTTTCGCCTTATATCGCCTGCGCTTCTCCCCTTGCGTGAGGAACACGACTTCATTTTGGACCTCCGCTTAGCCGACCCAGCATGTTTCTGTCGATGTCATGCGCGGGAGCATCGCCCAGGATACTCGTCACCCTCATGACCGACTTTGACCCCGGCCCAGTAGGCGGTGGTGGGGCTGCGCCCTGGGGCGTTGGTGTTGTACCCTTGGTCGAGCTGCCGCTACGCTGCCCGCCATCATGATGACCGTTGGATCCCGGGCCACTAGACTGAGCCATTGTTGGGGATCGATGAGGCGGCGTCGGGCCGCTTGAGGAGACAGGAGGCGTGTGGGCACTGGTTACACCGCCAGGAGGGGCGGGCATCGGGGGCTGAGATGGATAGTACTGGCTCCGAGGGCTATTGCTGCTGGAAACGGGGGACCGTCGCCACGCTTCCTCGTCGTTCACATTCGGCGGTGGCAGTCGTCGTTCGTGGCCGTCCTCCGATTCTCGCCTTCTACGCCTCCCGCTGGCAGACGCCGCATCCGACTCGGAATAGGGCGAGTGTAGATCCGTTGGTGAACGCATGGCCGGCTGGTAGTAAGCCGGATTCTGAATGTGGTGCGGCGGGGGATACTGCGCGCCTTGAGGAGGGCCCCCCTGCAGCGGCGGAGGACCTGGTGGCGGCGCTTGTTGGCCTGGCGGTCCGCCGCCACCGGGCAGTGGTTGGCCGTACGCGCCATACAACGGCGTACCGGGTGCAATGCCTCCAGGGACGGCGGAGACGTGGACGAAGGCAGCCGTGCTGCTCGAGGATACGGGCTGAAATATACACTCTTGATTCATCCTTGTGCAGTTAATGCACCTGCCGCCCGGGGCGTTCTGGTAACCACTGCATCGAATCTACCGGGCGGTTAGCACCTCCGGTAACATATATCTCGCCGAGCTTTCGAAAAACTATACCTTTCGCTTCCTGCAGTACCGGCATGCTATCGACGTTCGTTGTCTTGGAGCTGCCTGGGGCATCGGCTGCCCAGCCGGTTGAGGTGGTCCCTGCTGGTAAGGAGAATACCCGTTCCTTGGATGACCACCGTTGGCGTATTCGGCGTCGTAAGGGCGAGGGGGCCCAGCCCGGTACTCGACCTCGTGTCTTGGGGGAGGGTGGGATCTGTGGTAGTCGTCGTGCGGCGGGGGCTGGCCTCGGCTGTAGTAGTCGGGCGGAGGCGGGTGGCCACGGTAGCCACTGTAGTATGGATCCCGATCGTAGGGCGGTCTCCCTCGCGCATAGGGGTCGTCTCGGGGGTCAACGTGCGGGGGGTAGCTTGGAGATCGAGAGCTCCCTGGTGGGGGGGGCTGGAGAGGAGGTAAAGGCGTCTGCCCATTCTGGGGAGGCGGTGGGTAGCCATTGGAATGGGCACCCGAAGGAGGAGGTGGCGCGTATCCGACTCCAGCCGGTGGGGGGGGACCAGCGTAGCCAGGCGGAGGCTGATGAGAGTAGCTGGCGCTTGGGTCACGCATAGGAGGCAAGGTCACGGGAGGTTGAGGTGTCCGAGGGTGTCGTGGCCCATCCTCCCCAGGAGGTGGATGGGGATATTGTCCGCGGGGAGGCTCATCCATATTTGGATTTGGATTTGGCGTGTGAGGAGGGAACTGGGAGCGCGGGGACTCCGCATCCGTTGTGGACGGGTACTCCCGACTTCTGTCGCGCTGGGCTGTATTCGCTGATGTAAAGTGAGGCATTGGCCCTCAGAGCCGCGCGAGTACAAACGCAAACGGGGCGGCCCGGGTGGCGTGTATCCCACCGCCAACGCAGGGCTTTTCACCTATCGCCTATCACCTATCGGGGATTGGTGATTCAAGTAACTCCCAGGAGTCAATTATGCGGGGACCGTATGACTGTGAGTGCGGGCGCGGGCCGATATTAGTAAAATGGCGCAAACTCTCCAGTCGGTCGATCAGCGGAAAGGCTGTTGGGGATGCGCGGAATGAGGAGAGAGAGAGGGAGAGAGAAGAGCCGCATCTTAAGACGGGCACGGGGTACGGGGCACGGGGCACGGAAGGGGGGGGAAGGATGGCTGATGGGAGTAAGAGCAAGAGTGCGGGTACTCGCGGTGGGGTAATAACGTACTTACTTGGATTAGGATGGCGGGCCGGCTGGATCAGACATAAAAAAAAACCGGCGGGGAAGGGAAAAGGGGCGGGGGGGGGGCGGCCGAAGAAAAATACGGCGGAAAAGACGCGAAAGGAAAGGAGATAGAGAGAGGACCAAAAGCTTTGGGGGGGAGAGACGAGAAAAAGAGACACCAGGCCGCCCAGCGTTACGACCACAAGACTCCGAAAAGGGATAAAAGGAAGTACTAGGTGCGACAGAGTCCAAGGTGGGTGGGAAGGTTATTTAACGAGTTAACGAGACCAAGACTTCCCCCTTGGGCGGGATGGGGAAGAATGAGGGAAGGTTTGGGTCCCCAGAAGCGGTGGCGGAGAAATACCACGGCTGTGGTATCTCGGCTCGATAGGGACAAGGTCTCGTGTACTTGTATGCCGCCAGGGGGGGGGTGTGGGTGGT
>ONZQ02000009.1:264629-321754 GCA_900312665.1 Cephalotrichum gorgonifer | reverse complement strand
GTGTACTTGTATGCCGCCAGGGGGGGGGGTGTGGGGTGGGTGGAATCCATTTGTGGAGGAGGGGTGTGGGCCTGGGCCTGGGCCCGGGGGGAGGATAATACTAGTACATCCAGGACATGGTATAATAATATAACAAGGGAAAGGGAACGGGAACGGGAAAGGGAAATGGTACGGAGCACGGTACTCGCTCGTACTTGCTTGGGAGGAGCGGGAGCCACCCCCCCCCCCGTTCCCCCTAATGCTCATGCTGGTCAATCAATCAGGAAGCCAGGTTCCACCTTCCATCAATTGGGCTGACCGCCGCTGGATCCTTTCCCTTTTGCTTGTATCTGTACTACTCGGGGCACACAAACGGGTGGGACGGTACATTCTTCATACTTGACTTGCACTTTCCAACGGAGATGGGCTCTTAGTTAGCTCCACATGGACACTCGTGGCATCCACTGCTGCCCTAGCACTCGGGGTAGAATGGAAGCTGGGTAAATACCTAGAATATACATTGGAAGAAAACTTATATGAGTACTTTAGGGTAGTACCCACACGAGTACTTTGCCGGGACCTAGCCCGCACATCTGCATGTACGAGTACTTGTACGCTCGCAGTACCTGTCCAAACATAAGCCGCCTCCACCCCAACAATGGCTTAAGAGATGTATCAGGGGAAGGGGAGAGAATGTAAGGTAGGTAGGTCAAAGAGGTCTAGACGGGTTACGGTGAGAGGCAGGAGACTATAGCACTTTCCATTAAGATCGCATTTTCTTCGGGCACATCACCCCAGCGTCCAGATGACGATAGAAGCCCGTACTTATACAAACAGACCAGTCTACGTGTACGTCATCAGCGATGATATATATACGAGCACGAGTACAAGTACGAGTGGGAAGGCATCAAATACCGGCTGGTCACTCCCGCGAGGCCGCTTCCCTCTCGCGTAGCCGCCCCTTTTTAACGTACTTCTACACTCCCGCTTATAGCACGAGTATCTGCGAGTACATGGGCGGGAAGCGCGGGAGGGAGGGGGAAGGGAAGGAAGCGGCCGCAATACAGCCGGTCGGTATTCAGTAACAAACTAGGTCTTGGCTTCCCGGGGCCAGAAGTCGATTGTTCCGAAATGCGCATGTTGCAGCTGCAGCTACCAAAATACGACCTTGCTTTGTTTCCTTGACCAGAAGGATGGCTAGGAGACGTCAGGCAGAATTGACAAAGAGGTGTCAAAATTCCACGTTATACACCAGGTGTGGATGGGTGGGAGAGACCTACCTCTCATTGTGTACTAGCGAAAGTATGAATTGTAAATGGAGGCACGCACGCTTATCCTATTGCGTACAATGTAGTAGGCCCGGAAGATTTAAGGGTCCACCTTCCGAAGCAAGTTGACAGGGAAAGTTGATGATAGGGAAACTCGTCAAAACGGCAGGAAGCCCGAATGCGACGGCGCCAGGCCAGAGCAAGGAGCCCAAGGAAGTGTCTCCCCCAGGATCGCTCAAATACGGAAACATCGGCTCAGGTTGCCCCGCGGGCCCCGCCCGGTCGGGACAGGTATTAATACTGGTACTCTCAAATGGCTTCAGCATAGCCGGCGAATGAGCGGTGCGCAAGTGACATCGACACCGACGGGACGCACACATACTCATATACTAAACTTGGTGAATGGGGAGTAGCGGCACAAAGTATACAAGTACTTGTACGAGTACGTCGCGCCCAAGCAGGGACGCGGGAGTAGGCGTGAGTGACTGCATGGGTGCGGGCTTGGCCTTGGGCATGGGGGGCGGCGGCAGTCCCGCGCCCTAGCCAGGGTCGCACAGTTGGGCTTGGTCACAGGATATGGGGCGGGCCGGGAAGCCAAGGGAGTACGGAGTCCCACAGCAAGGTACGAGGATACTTGGTACATACGTGCCAACCGACATTAAGTGGCTGCGATTGGCTGAGTTATAGACCAAATTTTACAGTACCAATATTACTTAATACTAGTAGCTGTATAGATTTAGCTTTTATTTTTATAAATATGATGGGAAATATTTCTTTAAAATATTATTATATAATTAATATTTTAAAAGAATTTTTTATTATATAAATAGATTAAATATACCTACTTTTGAAATTCTACTTAAGCAACAAATATATTTTATTTTTATAGGAATTTTTTTCTATATTTAATAGACTATCATTTCTTATCTCTTCTTACCTTACTATACAGAATACTTATTATGCTGGTACCTGCACACGGGCTGTCGCTCCCGCCCACACCTTCCTCGTGACCCCGGTCGGAGGTGCCCGATATGTCGGCCCCTGCTAGCGCTGTTTTCACCAACCTTACCCTCCGGCGTTGGGACCACTGAAAGTCCCTGCCTGGTCCCGTCGTTGTCAATCATATGAACACCCGAGTCCTTTCCTTGTACAAGCATCAACCCAACCAATAGTGACTCCCACCACGCACAATACGCTTACCGTTTCCCCACTAGCATGCCCGACGCTGGACACTAAATTCCGTCTGGTGCATTTGCGTGTCTTTGTACTTGGATGCATCCTTGCCCGAGGTACTTTCCGGCACCCAGTACATCCCTGCAAAGCCATGCTTGTACTCGAATCCTTCGCGCGTTCCCTCGTCTCCCCCCCCCTCCCCTTCCCACCTTACCGCTCCTTCTTTGTTTCTCCTCACCGAGAGGGAAAACACAATCCTCTAAAAAAGTATGTATTGTCGACCCTCCTCTTCAGCGAAGATATCATATGTCGAAAGAAATAAGCTGCAGTACGAAGTGATAGTACTCGTACTCGAATGAGCCTGAATCCCTCCATGCGCGCCCGTGAACATTTCCTCCGCATCCCACCCACCCACCCCCCCGTTCCTTCCCCCTCAACTCTCAATCTCGCCAAGCCAAACCAAAAATCCACTCGTTTCCAGGGCCAGCTCAGCCGTGACCCCGTTCTTGCCTGTATTAGGAATGGCTCCCTTCGGGGACCTGGGGGGAACCTGCAAGGGAAGGGAAGCGCAAACCGGCGATCAGAAAAACGGCAAGCAAAGTTGGGCCCGCTGGGCGGGAGGCAACGGGACCGTCCTTGTACAGCCCGTTAGTGCACCCACAGCCGTGTTCCCCCCTCTTCCTCGCATGAAAATTAGCTCACGTGAGTCCCCGTTCGTGGCAACGCCATCTTACTCGTACAAGTCCACTCCCTCTCCTCCCCCATTTGGTCCAATCGTAGATCGCCAAGCCAATGTCTGTTCCACCCTCTTTCGGCCATTCTTATCTGTTTGCCAAACCTGGCTTTCTTGGTATTATTAACTGTGCTAACGTTGGCATTTTGACCTTGGCCTGGGCCACCACCCCCCCCGAGTCAGGGAAACCGGATTACGATCCGGGTGGTGCGTCGTGTTAGACGCAATTGTCTCGCGAGCGAACTTAACAGGGAAGGCCGTGGATATAAAAGTAGTGCTGAGCATCTAACAAGGTAATTCATTCGTCCGCCATGGTGTGAAGAAAAAAAACCCCACCTCATAAACAATGGCATGTCGATCGAGTTCGCGAGGGGATAATGAAACCGTGTCTTGCACAGTGCTTGTACTAGTACCGGTCCGGCCAGCACGCGGTATTATACGAGATGTGTTGGACAGGATGCCCCGGCCATGCCACCCAAGACATGAGGCACACTTTGCCCGTCATCTCCTTTTTCAGGCCGTGTTCCAGCAAGGTCAACGAGTACATTCTTTACAACGGAACATCGGTAGGCCAGAAGTAATATGAAGGGCCGATATAGCATCCTTACCGGGATATGTCACCCCCGGGGTTTATCTGGAAAAAAAGACACCGGAACGATCTGCAAACGCACCGCCGAAACTAGTTATACATACATACTCGTTGACACTTGTTCACGCCCAACGCACGACCAAGGGGGACGAATTAGAAATGTGCGTGGCCCCCGCAAAGCCGGGTGAATACTAGTAGTCTACCCGAGAGAGTCGCCAGTAAAAGCTTAGATCTACAATGCAGGCAAGTCTGCCCCCCCGGCAGTTCTACTTCCGTCTCCCGACTATGCGGTACAAGTGCCTAAGCGAGAATATCGGTCGTTAGGGTGCCAAAAGCGAGATAGCGTATGGGTTTGTTGGCAAACATGGAGTCGAGTCGATCTAAGAATAACTCAATGGGATTCTTCTTGCTGGTACGTATGCAGCTTCTTATATATATAGATATAGCGCTCGGTTGCTTAACCGATTGCGCGACACGAGCCCTCATAATGTAAAGCTGGACTGGCAGGATATCTTTACGAAGCATGAGTAGGCTGCATAGCGTAACGGATGTTGTGTGGAGGTTCCCACGGCGGTCCTCCTCGGAAAATAATATAAACATCAATATTTGTATATCCCTCCGTTTTTTGACAAAAACGATCACCGAACGCTCAGCAGCTGCATTCTAAGGGCGACGAGGATACTAAGTTTTTTTTATGCCTATTACACCGCATAAGCCAGGTAGGGAGGTTTAGATTGCATAAATTTTATGACCAAGGTGCGTGGTGCTTCTGCTTACAAAGATGATCTGCGTTAAGTAAAGCCCAGTTGTAATAAAGACCCCTTCCCGGCTCGGATTTATGGGCCGTGAGATGTCCAGCATGGGCGACTTGTAGGCCTTTTACTTCAACCTACAAAATGTAATACGGCCCGAAAACTGAGCACACTTTATTAGCTCCTGCCCGCACTTTTCCTACCCGCTGCGGCGCGGGACGGGTAGCGAGCCTGGATGTAGTAGTGGGACCGATGCGTCAGCATCGCATGGAGGGTCAACGGCTATTCATGGTTGTTCGTACTCATTTGATCCGTAAAGTTGTCTCCGCCTCGTAGCTACCCCACCCACTCACCACTCACTCCCTCCCTACGCCCACCGTGATATCCTCACGTTCTTTCCTCTGCCAGCCCAAGCAAACAACAAACAACAGCTCAAGTATCGGCCCCCATTAGACAAGATCCAGGATCACACACGTCCTATTTGCCTAGCACCCCCCGCTTTATTCTCGCACGCCCGCGCATCTCGAACTCCCACTTGAGGGCCAACCCCGCCAAAACCCGCGCCGATACAAGAGGCAAAGAGGGAAGCAAGCATCTAGAACATCTAGACCCCCCAACCTCAAGCTCGCATTCTTTCCCCACAACCGCCAAAACGTCGTCCACAAATCCCACGGGCCCTGGCGCGGCCCCTCGCGCGCCAGCCTCCACCTCCTCCACCTCCCCCCCAGCATCCCCCACCACCTCCTCGCGCATCCTCCAGACGATGCCCACCACGCGCGCCCAGTCCTTCGACGAGATCTACGGCCCGCCCGAGAACTTCCTCGAGGTCGAGATCCGGAACCCGCGCACCCACGGCGTCGGCCGCCACATGTACACCGACTACGAGATCGTCTGCCGCACCAACATCCCCGCCTTCAAGTTGCGCCAGTCGTCCGTCCGGAGGCGGTACTCGGACTTCGAGTACTTCAGGGACATACTGGAGAGGGAGAGCGCGCGCGTGACGATCCCGCCCCTCCCCGGCAAGGTCTTCACGAATCGGTTTAGCGACGACGTGATTGAGGGGAGGAGGGCCGGGCTGGAGAAGTTTTTGAGGATCGTGGTGGGACATCCGCTGTTGCAGACGGGGAGTAAGGTCCTTGCGGCTTTTGTACAGGGTGAGTTTAAAGTCTTCCTTCCTCCTTTTTCGCTCCCCTCTCTCTATTCCCCTCACATTGCGATTGTGGCCTGGGTCTGGAGCTGTGGACGAGCCAGAAGAGGGCGTTTGCTGACCCTCGCTAGATCCGAATTGGGATAGGAATGCTTGGTAAGTTACGTCACTGGGCTCGAGTGTGGTCGAGTGTGTTTGTGAAAAGGGACGCGGGGTTGTGGAAGTCTGCGAAGGTTGCTTCAGCTCGTAGACGGGGACGAGAGTTGAGATGGAGGGAGAGGCACGGGGCGTATACTACGGTGTACCCTCCTATTCTTAATCCTTGATCCTTTCACGGGGGTTATACGACTTATTTCGCCGTTGTCGTCGGGGGGAGAGACGGACCCAAGTGTGGTCTCAGGTCCAAAAGTTGAGGGCAAGAGGGCAACGGCCAAGCTTTTTTTTTTCTTCGAAGAGCGGAGGGAGATTGTACGTTTCCAATGCGCTAGGTCAACCTGTGCCACTACATCTCGAGAAGTAACATTCATAACAAAAAACATCTCGCTTGTGATACGCACGGGCTCGTGATATTAGCGCTTGTTGGTGGTACATGACGATTGCATTAGCTTTCCGTCTTCTATAAAGTAAATCTTACATATCTTACACCCTCTATCTTCTCTCCGTGCCGCCAAACGCCCATCATACATTTTAGACCAGAAATTTCGTACTCCGTAGTACCGGCCGCGCAAGGAGCAGCGGCTCAATCCAGCCCCATCTAAACGGCCATTCCTCGACCATAAGTAGCACCCGTGTGCGTGAAGAGTTGAGAAGGGAAGAAAAAATTATGAGCCCATACCAAGTCGCAGAGCGTAAAAGGAAGGTTCCATGCTGACAGGAATACTCGTACAGTGGTTGGTTTTTTTTGTGTTGGTTAGTACAGCGGCCTCTTTACGCCTTCGCGTCGAATAGCCGAATAATCCCCTCATACATGCCGAACATGATGGCCGCGCTCGGCACGGTCCGCATGAGGTGCGGCGTCATGCCGCCGTATAGGCCGGCGAGGCCCTCTTCGAGCCAGACCCTCCGGAAGCATTGTACCAGCCCGGTATACTTGGGTCGGCCGTCGGCCATGGGCGCCTGTCGTAGTCGTGTCCGGGCGACCTGCCAAACATGTTAGCCAAAAGAGACAGGTTTCGGGTGATAGAGTGCCTGGGTGTCATACCTCATGGGGATACGTCGCGATGGCGGCGACGAGCTTGGCACTCCCGGCGGCGAACACCTTCCCAGTCCAGTTCACCGTGTGGTCCCACGCAGTCCTCTCCCTCCCGCTCGCGATGATCTCCCCCTCCCTCCTGGCGAGGTACCCCTTCATCTGCTCGTACAGCACCCAGTGCATCGTCGACTCGGCGACGCCGAGGTAGCTCGCGCTCATGCCCCTGTACAGGCTCCTGAAGCCCTCATTCTTCAGTATCTGCCTCGTGCAGTCGAGGCTGTTCCTGTACTGCCGCCTCGCGGCGCCGCCGCTCTGCTCGGCGACGTTCTTGTCGAGCTGCAGCCGCGTCTTGATCATCCAGATTGGGTTCGTCGCCGTCGACGTCACCACGCCCGCGAACACCGCGGCCGTGAGGTGGACCCACGCGGCCTCGCGCCCGCCGTTGAGGTACTCGGCCACGAAGCGCTTCCCATTGCCGTACGCGAAGAAGTTTATGCTCCGCGCGGGGACGACGCCCACGAGGTTCGGCCCCAGGCCCTTGAAGAGGGCGCGGGGCCCCTCGAGCCGGTAGACCGAGGCGAGGATCTGTAGGGTTTCGGTGAGGTGGTGCGACGCGGCGCGGAGGGGGGAGAGGGACTGTAGTTGCGCGCGGGAGGCGCGGATCTGGGCTTGGTAGAAGTCGGATTGCAGGCGCGTTTTGAGGACGTCGAGGGGCGCGGTTACGGTCGCGGCTGTCATGCCACCGACACTTTGTGAAGGTTAGATCGAGTTCGAACTGATATTCTAGGCATGGGAATGGGGAAGGGGCTGTCTTACCCTCCTGCGACGAAGTGGACCCATGATTTTGCGAAGGGGGATACCGCCTGCGGTACGGAGTTCGGGAGTATATCGCCTGTTTCGCGCGATTGCGGCATGGGAACTTGGGGGAGGACATTTTGCCGGTCGGGTGAGGCTCTATAGAGCTTTTCTGAAGGTGAATGTGACATGAGTACGACGGCGGAATCGCGTCGCTAAGGGGAACGGGATGGCGGAGGCGGAAGGAGGGCGGGCGTCAGATAGTTTCTGTATGAAGGATACTATGCGTGGAGAGGCCAGGATAAAGGTAGTATTCCATACACATTAGAGGGTTAAATGTTGCATGTTGGGGTTAGATGTCATATTTAAATCTTCTCCGGAAGTACGACGAGGAAACAAAAAAATATCGAGGTAGAAGTCAGTACCTACAAGTCTGCGCGGCGGGTGGTGGAACCATGTGTCAGCATCCCAGTAATTGGAAAGAGATCGGCTCTGCGCCGGTCCCACCGTGGCGGCCTACTAGAAGTCCCATGTACTTGTAAGGGGGCCAATGTCTAGCGTGGATAAATGGTATTAGTACTTCGTCATATTGCCAACACTGGAAGTACACTCGTACTCGAAGTCGCGGTTGTGGAGTGGCAGAAGCCCCACACCGCTTTCACCACGCCTGTATGGATCCATGTAATAATACCCTGCTAGCTTCACGGACCCCTCTATGAACAACTTCGATTCGACGAGTAGCTCACCCACCTCCGACTTGTTTGCCGAATACAGCCTCCACACCGACTGCCCTCGGCTGTCTTTCGTCGTCCTTTACTATTTCCCAACAAGCGACCCCCCTGACGAATTACCTCAGGCGTCGGAACTTTATTCCTGTCAGAATCAGGACTCGACAAACGACAGCCGAGCGTGGGAGCAAAGCCCAAGCCCGATTTCCAGAGGACTCGACGTCAAAGAATAGCTGCATTCAGAGCAATAGCTGCATTCAGAGCTACCACAGGGATGGCCGACAGGGGCGCTTACCGAGGTGGAAGGGGCCAGCATCGCGGCGGGAGGGGGGGCAGAGGGGGAGCGGCGGGCGGTGCAGGCGGCGATCAGACGAAGGAGAAGCCCAAGAAGGAGAACATTCTCGACCTGAACAAGTACATGGATAAGAGGATAACTGTGAAGTTCAATGGTGGTCGTGAGGGTAAGCTTGGGTACCCGTTTGAACGCCCGGCGATGGGTGTATGGGACGCCTGATCACTGACGACGGGTCCGACAGCTACGGGATGCCTTAAGGGCTACGATGCGCTTATGAACTTGGTCCTTGATGACGTCAAGGAAGTCGTACGAGGTAAGCAAACTGGTCACTTCTATCCTCGGAGGCTGCCGCCCGTCTTAGGACTATAGCTAACACCTAGCTTAGATGAGGAAGGGAACGAGACTACGAGGTCATTGGGGCTGGTAGTCGCGCGCGGAACCCTCCTCGTGCTGATATGTCCCGAGGATGGCAGCGAAGTCATTGCAAACCCCTTCGTGAACGAGGATTCCGATTGAACTCCATGGCTACCCAGCCCTCGGACAAGCGAGGCAGGATGCGCGCCGACGCATACCGATAGAGGCGCAGGGCCCGTCAAGCTGTATACTTATGAGGTTTGCGCGCGGGATGTAATTTCCTCGTCTCCCCTCCAGACCAACCACGGGAAACATGGCACAGAAGCAAGCTTGAAATGGCGTTGGGGCCGGAAAATTCCAATTCCATATGTCGCACGGGAAGGAGCCAGGGCCGTCGGAAGGCGTATCGGGAACCAAGCAGGCGGGATGTCGCGACGGGATATATACGAAAGGCAGGGCTACGTATGCTGGACTAGACATGGGCATGAGAGGGTTCCTGTCCGGGCAAGGGCAATGAGGGCTGCAAATAAAAGCGAAGGCTGGCTTCACACGTATCTCATTCGCTTCACTGACTGCCTCCACACCGCACCCACACCCCTCGCGCTGTCCACCTGCTAGCCAACGGCCCCTTTGAGCCCACGGTTAAATTGGGGCTGGCTCATGTGATCTGGGCATCTGTCACCCTGTAGTACTGTCTCAAGTGCACGCGGCGGTCATGTGCGCTCTTTGTAACTCGTGTGCTTGTAACTGCAGATCGCGTTTACGGGACACCCTAGTGGGTGGAGGCGTTTCGGTAGAGTCTAAAGAGGCCAAAGTGCGTGGACTAGGGATGTTCCGGTAGGAAACATGAGCTGGGGGGTGTCAACCGTAACTACTCTCTTCTAGAGGTGTTGCGACGACCATTGTTCAAATATTCTGTCGAGTCCAGAGATGGACGACTTGAACATGAGAATGAGACGAGACCAGTCGCCACCTGTTTAACAGCTACATGCCTGATCATGTGATACTCTATTACCAGGTCCAACTGAGACGAAAAGCTTACGTTAACAAGCTCCATGCCCCACCACATGGCAGCCATGCCACGAGAGACAGCTCGCACCGCTCCACAGCTGACGACGTAGTACGTGCCTGAACAGCTGCCTCCCCTTGTTTCCCCGCCATTCTATCCCGCGTTTTGTTGGTGGTAGCAATCATATTTCAACCACGTTTATCTGCACCTTCTTCGGTCCTTGCTGCACAGATCAGACCAACCACCACCGACGTTTCTTTACCACCTCTCGCCGCCGATTCTTCCTATCCTTTACCCTTCAGAGAGCTCAATTGACTCTTTGGCGGACAATGGCGTCCATACCAGGTTAGCTACCTTCTTCTTCCCCGGATGCATTACAAAATTTCTACTGACATTCCTCGCAACGCAGTTGTCGTGAAGCACCAAGGCAAGAAATACGATGTCGAGGTCGACACCTCCTCCCCGGGCGAGGTCTTCAAGTTCCAGCTCTTCAGCCTAACGGGCGTCGAACCCGATCGCCAAAAGATTCTTGTCAAGGGTGGCCAGCTCAAGGATGATACCGATATGAGCAAGCTTGGTCTCAAGCCCAAGCAGGTCCTCATGATGCTCGGCACACCCTCCGGGGCCGGCGACCTCGTCCGCCCCACCGAGCCCGTAAAGTTCATCGAGGACATGACGGAAGCCGAGGCCGCGCAGCAGCAGGGCGCCACACCGGCCGGGCTGGTCAACCTCGGAAACACGTGCTACCTCAACTCTACGCTGCAGACGCTCCGGGCCATCCCCGAGCTCCAGGATGCCCTGGTCAAGTACCAGCCGGACACCTCGACGGGTCGCCGGTTCGGCACGGACGTCGTAGCGGACCTGCGGAATCTCTACAAGAGGATGGGAGAGACGCAGGAGAGCCCCGAGCCCATCATATTCCTCAACACCCTCCGCAACGTATTCCCGCAGTTCGCGGAGCGGTCGCAGTCTACCGGGGGATATGCGCAACAGGACGCCGAGGAGGCGTGGTCGCAGATAGTAGGGCAGCTCCGTTCGAACCTCAAGATTGTCGACGCAAACAACGACTCGGTACCGTTCATCGACAGGTATATGACGGGTAGGTTCTCCAACGTGCTCAAGTGCGACGAGGAGACTGGGGAGGAGCCGGTGTCCTCAGAGGAGAACTTTCTCAAGCTGAACTGCCACATCACCGGCACGACGAACCACCTGACGGACGGGATCGCCAACTCGCTTACCGAGAAGATCGAGAAGAACTCGGAGGCGCTGGGCAGGGAGACCACCTTCACCAAGACGTCGCAGATCTCGAGGCTGCCGAAGTACCTCACCGTGCACTTCGTCCGATTCTTCTGGCGACGGGACACGCAGAAGAAGGCGAAGATTATGCGCAAGGTCACGTTCCCCAAGGAGCTCGACCTCGTGGAGTTCTGCACGGACGACCTGAAGAAGATGCTCATCCCGATCCGCGACAAGGTCCGGGAGATCCGCAAGGACGAGGAGGACGTGGAGCGGTCCCGCAAGCGGCGCAAGGTCCGCGACGCGGCCGACGTGGCGGGCGGGTTCGGCGAGCCGACGGGGCCGACGGGGAGGAAGAAGCAGAGGGAGGAGGAGGAGAAGAGGAAGAGGGAGGAGGAGGAGGAGGAGAAGAAGAGGAAGAAGAGGGCGGCGGACGGGGACGTGGAGATGCAGGAGACGTACAAGACCGACGCCGAGATCGAGGCGGAGAAGGACGCGGCGCTGCTGCAGGCCAAGAAGGAGCTCAGCTCGCTCGTCAGCGACGACCTCCGGAGCGACGAGGGGGCCAACCAGTCGGGCCTCTACGACCTGCGGGCGGTGATTACGCACCAGGGGTCGAGCGCGGACAGCGGGCACTACACGGCGTACGTGAAGAAGACGGCGCCGGTGGACCCCAAGACGGGGAAGAAGGGGCAGGAGGACGGGAACTGGTGGTGGTTCAACGACGACAAGATCTCCGAGGTGCCGGGGGACAAGATCGAGACGCTGGCCGGGGGCGGGGAGACGCATTCCGCGCTGATTCTGCTGTACAAGGCCATCGACCTCCCCGTCGCTGAGGCCGCCGAGTAAAAGTGGGCAGACAGATGGTATAGGGAAGAAGAAAAGGAGAGGATGAGGTCGGCGGCCGGCGGGGGCAGCGAGGGGCGGACCGGAGTAGGGCGAACTGGGCGGGACATTCCGGCTGGGAAATACAAATGATAGAGTGACGATTTCTATGAAAGCATTATTTGGTATGATGAAGGTCATGTTTATTGATGTGATGAAGGCCAAGATGATGAACCAACTCCGTTGCGAGTATGCACCCCCTGTATCCTGCCCGTCCTTGTTTATTTAGTTCTCTCGAGAACCTTCGTAATCGTACATTGCCTCTCTTCCTGGAGGACACATCCCCTTCTCCCCCTCTCCCCTCTTCCCCGTAGCCCTTTCTCCCCGTCCTCCTTGGCCTATCCTACCACTCGGGTGAGTGAAAAAAAAAAACCAGCCGCTCACCTGCCCTCCGCCTCCCTCGCCTTCTCCTCCGCCTCCTTCTGCCGAAGCCTCTCCCTCTCGCGGACCCGCGCGTGGAAGACGTCCAGCTTGCGCTGTATGGTGGCCTTCTGGGCGTAGAGGTGCTCCTTCTGTGCCTCGAGGACGGCGATCTTGTCCTCTACCGAGGCCTCTAGGATTTGTTTCTTTGCCTGTTTTGGTGTGTTAAGAAAACCAATTCGACGCCCGCTGTTTGCTCTGGGGGGCGGGGGCGAAGGAGAGAGGTTTACCTGTTCGAAATCACGCTCCGTCCGTAGCCCGGCGCCGTACCACGTCCCTGCGATGACGATGATGGCCATGCCTGTCGCCCAGACGCCGCCTCGGATCTTCTGGAACCGCGAGACGTTTGGTGGTGCCATTCTTTTCTTTCTCCCTGGGCTGCCTGCGCCTCCTTTTTTTTTTCTTTCAGGGGAGGGGCTATTTCAGATCGGGGTCTCCTTTTGTTATATACGAGGAAGTCGAGGGTGTTGAGATGAAAATTAAAGTAGAAGGGGGGAATGTCTCTATTGGATTGGTAGGTGCCACGCTTATAGACGACGCGTCGATATGATTGCGCTTTATAAAATGCGATGGAGGCTTCAAGGCAGTTACCGTTGTCTGTCACGGAATCGTACTTATAGTCAGTGGTGGTTGAATTATTTCAAAGATGAGGATTGTTCAATCATGATTGGTATCTTGAGATTCAGCAGCACAGTATGAATATGAAATATGAGTTGCACCAGATTCTTGACTTCACCTGCACAACAAGATGGAATCTACTGTCAATACAATCTAAATTGCTTCAATTTTTTATTCCTTTACTTAGTACAACACTACAGTGAAATATTTTGATATGCAACCTCTAGAGATTTAGAGTACAAACGAAAATAGCGTGGATAGCTCTCTAAGAGCCACTCAGATGGTATCCGCATTATATAAGTCGGGCTAAGATTCCGGTGTAGGCAGGGTAATACACTCGTGCATTCTTGGCCCAGACTTCTACCATAAAGGTCTACATACACTACGATACAATCGGGGATGGGATGGGACGGGGACAGAGGGAAGCAGTCCGCGCAACATAACGAACAGCATTGCCTCCCAATACACCACGTACTGAGTACACCTGCCTGATAGCTCTGTTACACAGACCATGTCCTCCCGCGTTCCGGGACCGAGTAAATCACCATAGAGATGGATGCGAACTCCCTTCGTTGCCTGTCTCGGACACCCATCAAGCAAGCACAGATCATGGAATTTTGTATCCCCTAGCCGAGCCGGCCGTTTCCCTCCTCTCGCTTCTTCTCCACCGCCTCTCATCGTGGCTCTCGCCCATGCTCCTGCTCTCACTCTCGTGTCATCGTGTCACGGGCGCAAATGCGCTGGGTGGCGGAGTCTAAGGTGACATGACGAATACACAGACCCCCCGGAACCCAGCAGCGAACCGGGCGAAAGGCGAACCGGAAGACTCCCCGCTTGGATGCGAACCGGGAGGAGAGTAGCTTCGCGGAGTAGGCCCGTCTTCCATGTACGAGGGGCGAGGGGGGAACGTAGCATGCCTCCGCCATGCAGCTTCCCGCAAGAGGAGGCCCGAATGAGGAAGAGGGGCCTGTCATGGGGGTGGCTTCAACGCCGTAGTAGCCGGGTGGCGTCGCCGCTGGCAAGGCACGGGGCGTGTATTTCTGGGTGTGTATGCATGGACACCCCCATGAGGCAGGTCTAGCTTGGAAGCCACTCTAGTATGTGGATGATGATGGAAGGAAGAGATGTGGGCAAGGTGAGAAGGAGATGGCAGGCCGGTATCGCCCAACCATACTGGGGATAGTGAGGGGCTCTTCATACCTCGCGAGCGCCGCCTTTCGCTCCTTCGGAGAAGCCCTCGGAGTAGTCTTCGGAGAGAATGCTATGGGACGGCACGGGGCCAGCCTCCACTCACACACAAACACAGCTCCTGATTTCCACATGCTCAGCAAAGGTCACCCTCGACTCTGTACCCCACCCCGGATTACGTCCGATGACATGTGGCGAGCGAGGAGGGTGTGACGTGTCTCAGGGAGAAACGACGACGCCCGCAAATACAGTTAGAGTCAGTACCTCAGATGCCACTTTGGGAGCCTACTTGCTCGACCGGGGGTGGGGATTGGGGATTGGGGGTTCTATACCGCAACGTGTAGAAGGAGCACAATCGAGAAGGCCCCCCGGCCACCATCGGATGTTGGTGTATAGACAAACTGTCGCTAGGGATCGTAGGAGCTCGACGAGGGCGGGGCGTACAGTTAATCCCCCATGGCACCGCCATCTGCTTTGTGAGTGTGAGTGGTGCTAGTGGTCAATAGTATCGAAGCACACCCCCTCTATCTTCATGTCTCGGCTGTTCATTGAGTCACGCACCATACGCCAACCCCCAAACCGCACACGCGTGTGGCCCGGGGCAGGAAGGGAGCACTCGGAGGCGGGCGGGACAGGAGTGACGGAGGCAAGGATGACAGCGGGGCCATGGCCTGGAACAGCGGAGGGTGGTAATTTCCAAAGGGGCAGGTGATGGGGGGGGGGGGAGAACGGTCCAGCATGCGGTCACCCGAAGGCTCCCTCCCGGCTTTGTAGACATGGGGGGAACCTTGCTTGCAGATGCACAAGGTCATGCGAGGGGAGAAAAGGGGGCTCGAGTGAGCCTCAGGCCCCTTTTGGCAGTATCCCGTCAAGGTATGTCTTCCTGTATGGGGGAAGGGAGGTGTGTCTGCTATTGCTCTCCGGATCCCTTACCGTGTGTTACTGCTACTTCAACGATTCAAGACTACAGTATGTATGCTGCTGTGACCCAGAACTAGGCAAAGTCTGGCTTCAGGGGTGCGAGGGGCCCGGGGAGGACGGCTCTAGGAGATTACACCCGCACGCACGCCTGTGTTCTACGTAAGGTTGAGCCGTATCAGTGGCCATACACGGCTCCACCCCCGAGGGAAACGTAGGCAGTCCTGGTTCGAGCACAGCGGGGCGGGGGGGGGAGGCATGATATCTTGCCATCCGAGCATATTGATCCCCCCGACAACAAGTCGGAGAACCCGCTCGTTGCACCCCGGTGATTTGGTTGTGTAAAGCCGGGCCCAGTATAAGCGTCGAACTTGTCGCTCCCATACTCGGCGCGGAGCGGAAACAGGATTTACTTTCTCTTCTTTATGGCTTCAGAGGACGAGTTTGCTGTGCTTTCAAATTCTCTTTTTCTCTTTTTCACCACCCTTTAATTGTTACTTTTTTTCTGTACTCCACTTCGCCGTTCCCTCTCATATCCATCCTACGCCCTCCTCCCTTCTTGCTTTTCTTCCCTCTTCTTCTCCTCTCGCGTCCAAGACATCTTACCCCTCCACACACCCGTATTATTTTGTGTAACCACATGCAAACTTGGAGGTTTGATTGCATGGGGTGGGAAGGTTGCCTCGGTGGCCGTTGAGAAAGGAGAGAGGAGGGAGGAGAACCGGGGGTGGGGGGCGCGTAGAAGAAGAAGGGGGTAGGGGTAAGAACAGGTTCTGAGGAGAAGGGGCTTGAAGGTTGTGACCGAATGTCATGTCCTCTCGACCCTTCTCGAATCAAGCAAGACATACCGGTGCAAAGACCGAGACTGATCTCGTGCTCTTCACTTATAATGTACTCTACCACTCGCTTCCGCTCCTCATCGGTCTGGCCTTCAGTCACTACGGATGGGCATCAACGTCTCAAACTCCAAGTCTTACAATCTCGTATCACAAAAGCGTAACAGACTCTTGAACACGAGAGAGGCGGTTCACAGAGACACATATTCTAATTCTATCCTTGCCGCCATCCCGCGCCAGCTTCGATCGCGTTCTCTTCCCATGCCGGCAGCCCTTGATAGAGCACACCCTGCTCCGCAGATCACCTCTACTAATCCTGCTCTCGGCCGGGGGAGAAGCATATATACACTATGCAAGACGGCACCGGAGACCAGGCGACGCGTAAGCGGAGATGGACCCATGCAGCGGAGACCGCCGGGGAGAGCCCTGAAGTAGGGGGACGGGGGCCGATGCGTGCGGACGGCTTTCCTCAAGGGGCATCACGACCGCTTCATCTTGGTATGTTGCTCATCACTTCTTTCTCTTTATACTTATGCCCCCTCTGTGATTATTCAGACATCACTACGTGGGCTAGAATCTACCCAGACTGGCCCCATTCTCCATGGGTAAGCATGGCTCCGCCATGTAATATGTAAGGTCCTAGCTGCCCTGTTTCATCTCGTAGAGGCCGAGAAACTAGGAGACAATGGCCGGCTACAGTTCCCTCGCTTTATATCTCTTCCCCTCTCCACAGCTTTAAGCACCCTCTCTCATGTGTCATCCGTCGACCTTCTTTGCTTTAATATGCTTGAACACCGTCCTATCCAATGTTATCCACCCCAAATGGAAACCAGACTCGGATCGGACAACGGGAGCAGCTAATTCCTAACGTGGACTACAGGATCACCGCCAACTGTACTGATAAACTACCTATCTAGAAGCAGCCATGAGAAGCTGAGACTCCTTCAAGGCGAAGGAGATTCTCTTGGCCAGATACTACAGCTCTTGACCGAGTATGAGGGTACGCACGTTTCAGCTAGTCCTCCATATCCATCCTTACCCCCCCCCCCCCGGTAGACGTCTTATGCTTCTTTTTGCACTACGATCGCAAAACGAACGTCTCACACCCTCCTAGGCGTCCTCGCCAGACAAGAGAGCTTCGCGGCCAATCTCGGCGGAAAGCTCACCACCCCTCGGCTCATCAAAGCCGTAGAGAGCGCCTTCGAGGGCCCCATCCTCACCTCGCCTCCCCAGACATCATACACGCCGCACCCGGTCCGCTGGCCCGACATAATCCAGTACGCGCGCGCGAACCCGCACAACTACGCGGCCGTCCTCCTCCCCGGGGGCGGCCGGGTCTACCGGTTCCACCTAAAGGGGGTGCAGGTGGAGGTGGGCGAGGACGACTGGGGCCTCATCGCCACCGGCGCCCTCGACGGCATGATTCCCGAGGGCCCGCTGGAGGAGGACGAGGCGGCGGAGCTGGCGACGGCGGACATACTCGAGGCGCGGCTCGAGGGGCTGGTGCGCGAGGCGGAAGAGGTGGCGAGGAGGGCGAGGAACCTGGTCTTTGCCCTCGATGGGAGAAGGAGGGGCATCCTGGCGAGGCGGGAGGGGGCGAGGCGGGGACCCTCGCGGGGATTCCCGACCGTAAATATCGGTGCCGAGGATGACGGCGCCCGACGTGCGAGCGCGACCCAGGGAGGAAAGAACGGCGGACGAGAGGGGGCCGGTGTCGCGCGGGGGGAAGCGGGCGACTTGCATGCTAGCCTGCTACAGCAGTTCAAGACGTCCTCGCCGACATCCGGCACCTTCGACCGCCCGGCTTACACCATGCCCAGGGTAGGGACGGCGCCCCCTCGCGTTCCGGCCCACGCCGTAAGCCCTGGGCCGAGCCAGTCCTCGCCTCGGGGGACGTCATACCTCGTCGCCAGCCCGACGAGCCGATACCCCCCGCTCGCCCCCAGCGGCCGGCTCCCCGCCCCGCCGCCGCCCGCGCGAAAGGCCCCCGCGACCGATGACGCAGACGCGGCGTACAGGCCGCTGATAGCGAGCATGGTGGAGGCGCTGGGGCGGGGCGAGGAGATCTCCCCGCCGTGCGACAGGTGCAGGCGGCTGGGCATGGGCTGCGTGAAGCACCTCACCGCGTGCCAGGGATGTACTAGGAAGCATGCCAAGTGCACATGGGGAATGGCGACGGAGGGGGAGGTGGCGGGGCTGAGGGTTAGGAGGCAGGCGAGGAGGCGGGGAGGGGAGAGAGGTGTGGCGGATGGGGATGCTCCGGCGATGGAGAGGAAAGGTGCTGTGGGGATATTGGGCGCGGTGGATAGAGCGGGACCGAGGATTGATGGGGTGGAGGCGAGGGCTGAGGGTGAGGGCAAGGGTGATGTATCGGGGACGAGAACGTCTGGCAATAAGACGCCTCTGCTGAGGATGGACATTGACTCTATTACCACACAGCAGGCGAGTCCACCAAGAGAAACGGAAAGGGATAGAGATAGGGGGAGGGAGAGGGTGCTGCCCACGACGAGACTACCCCGGGACCCGAACTTGTTGGATTCTCCGACGCAAGCGGCGGGAGAGTCGGCCACTCCAGAGTCTGGTCACTGTGCAGACGCGGGAATTGTAGGCCGGAAGTATGTGAGCCAGATATAAGTGACAGACATGGAAGGGGAGAAGAGGGGCCAGACCAGGGGGCCAGACCAGATACCAGGCTGGGACCACTGAATTTCTATTAGTGTTTTACACGTCGCGTTCCCGGCTCACCGAGCCAGGTCAGATGTACCAGACTCCCCGTACCAAAGGGCCCAAGTAAACACATAACATACATCTATCGCCCCTTGTTCTAAGCATGCCAATAAAGAACCAAGACGTCCTCCCGTCTCACTCGAGATCCTCAACTATCAGATTCCCCGACGACCCAATAACATCCCTCATCGCCTCCCCGCTCGCCTCAAACACCCTCCTCGGCATGACCGACGCAATGGCGAAGTCGTACTCGTGCACGTACCCCTCCGGCTCCTGGCCCCCTACCTCCGGCTCCTGCGAGGATACCAAGTCATGCACTTCCGCGAAGGCGTAGAGCTCCTCCATGGGCGCCTCGCCCCTGAACCTCCTGACTATCCTCTGCCCGCCGGCCCGCTCGGGGAGCTTCAGCGCGATGCGGACGGCGCCCTTGGTCCCCGCCTCCGGCTCGGCCTCGATCCTGCCGGCTCTCCACGCCCGCCACTTCTCTCTTAGCTCCGCCTTCCTAGCGCTCTCCTCCGCTTCTTGGGCGGCACGACGCTCCGCCTCCGCCGCTTCCGCCGCCTCCTCGCGGCGTCGGCGCGCCCGCTCCCTGTCCTGCGCTAGTGACCGCTCGTAGGCCGAGTCCTGCTCGGTGCGAATGTTCCTCGCCGCATCGCGGGCGGCGCGCTCGCTCTTCACCGCGATGAGTTCGGCCGAGTACTTCTCCATCGCAGAGCGCAACTCACTGACGTACTTCGAGGGTGGGATGGTCCCGACTAGCCGCTTGATCGTGCCCATACGCGTGCTGCCCTGCTTAGGGGTGAGACAGACCAGGCCGGAGAAGGGGAACTTGGTGCAGTTGTATTCCGTGGAGACCTGGTAGGCCTCCGAGTCGAGGACGTTACCCCCCCAGAGGATAATGCCGTTGTTGGGGTCGTTGATGAAAGAGGTCACCTGCGGAGACAGGAGTGTCTCCCTCGTGAACGACTCGGTGTCGTCGTGCTCGGGGGAGACGAGGACGAAGAGGAGGAACTTGAGTTCCTTCTTTGCGAGGTCTTGCGCCTGCGCGAACCCTCCGTCAAACCAAGGGAGGTCATTCGGGCCATATTCCTCCTCGAACTCGCGCTTGAACCGGGAGGCCGTGTCGCGGGGTAGCAGCATCCGTCGACCGCTCGTACTCCAAAACCCGGACACGGTATTCGTCAGGAATCGGGGCTGAAGGGAGCGCGGTAGGAAGGAGAAGAGGTAGAGGGCTAGCCGGAAGCCGACGGCGGCCACCCTGTATCCTATGCTGAAGGGGGTGAAGAGGAGGGTGAGTAGGAAGGGCGGGCGGTGGATGGTGTCGCGCTGCGGGACGATGCGAGGGGCGGGTGCGGGCCCCGCTTCCCTGGGGCGGCGACTCGAGCTGTGGAGGGGGGACTCTTGGAGATTCTCGAAGCGGACAGAGGAGACGGGAGCGTTCTGCGCTGCGCGTGCCTCGGCGACCGGATCGGCGGTCTCGCCGTCGAAGAACTTTGTTATGGCAATCTAGATGAGGGGTAGAGGAAGGAAAGTCAGTTTAGGGCAGTTGATGCGGAGGAGGAGAATGAGCTAGACTGTTGGCGCACCTGGACATTCCACTCTGATCGCTCCAGGAGAGGGATGGCGGCTTCGACGTCCTGGTTCGTCACCTGGGTATACTGAACGAGGGCATCCTGCTGGGCTGGGGACAAGTCGTTCCCCGCGTTTGAAGGGTCCGCCATGGCGGATGAGGGCACGTCTGCGATCGACTAGGGCAGTCGTGTGAGCGCGCAGGGGGTCGTTAAGTAGCTTGAGGTGAGATACTGAGGTTGAGAAGCTCGGTAGGGTGGATGCTAGCTGGCTGCTTGCTCTGGCCCGTCACACTCGACCTTAGAGCTCCACCAGGAGGACCGGGCGAGTTGTCAGAACGAGTAGCAGTACGAGGCAGCCACTTAGTGGTAGTATTTAGTCGTAGGTGGTAGATACCACAAACAAGGCAGCAGGATCGCAATGGGAGCTCCGGATGTGGGCTGGCGTGGCGAGGGGTGGTGGTAGTGAACTTAAAAGGGGCTCGTAAACACAAGCATTGGAAGTGGAAGTGGAGGTGGTGGGGGGAAGTCTATGGCGTCACCGAAGGGCTCAAGCTGAAGGTGGATGTACGTGGAAATAATGATCATGATTCAGTGGATCAGATCGCCAGAGCTTGGGGCTGCTCTCGGCCACGAAGCCAAATATACTTGTACATGCCGAGTATACACGATTATATAAGTTCGTCCCACCTTGTCATCCGTTTAGGTCTTCCTAACGATTGACGAAAGAGCTATGTAGTTGGTTTTATTAAAATATATTTTAGTACTTAGTTAGGAGATAATCTTATTCTTCATTGTTTAAAGATACATACGATAGTTTTATTTAACTTTTTATTGAAATGCATTCTCTAATATGGACAAACCTATGCTGCCACTTACCTGTTTACGAACTGACTTATAGATGGGCAGAGTCTATTACTAAAGGATACAAGTACCCTCTCCGCTTAGTTCATCTTGACAGCTCAGCTCTCCCTGGCGCCAGCCAAGCCGGGAGCACTAGCAGGTCAGCTGCCAGCTGCCAGGAAAGCCGCCAGCCTTCTCCCCCGCCTCCCCTCAGCGCAAGACGACAGCTAAGGCTATCTCCGAATTTGTGTCCCTCGTCGCGTGTCTATCGCTACCTCACTTCACCACCCTCAGACCTCCATTCGCACTCCGCTACCCCACACACAACTCGCCCCTGTTCCGCAAAGCTATCCTCACCCCTGCGACAATGCCTGGGCCCCGAATTTAGCTACCATCTGCGTGCCTCTGCACCTCCCTGTGCCCCAGGGCCGACAGCTGAAGCCCGAATCCGAAATCTTGCCTCCCTCGGTTAGCCCTGTTGCTATTCGCCAACTAAGGAGCGTTGTGCCAACCCCTCCGCGTCCGTGTCCACGTCCACGTCCACGCCCACGCCTACCTCGATAGGTAACAGCCAGCCACCTGAACGAACCGAACCATGGGCGATCTCTTCGCAACCCACGTATGTCTATTTTCCTTTCCCCGTCGCGTGGTTCCCCGGTCTTATCCGCCCGCAACCCCGCCCCGCGCGCCTGGGCCCGGATACACCGCGAGACGACCGCAAACCCTTGTCCGAGGTCGGCACCCGTGCCACAACAGTCTAGCTGTGCCAATTGAGACCCTCTGCTTCCGCTTCTGCATTGGCTGCTCGTTCTGTCCGAGCACGCCTTCCGTCGGCGTTGATTGACCAGAAATGCTGACCTCTTGTCTTGTCCGGGACCAGGCCTCCTAGATCCAACCGCTGAACCAGCGCCACTCCCCCCTTATAACTCCATAGAATGGCTGCGCGGGGATACCAGAACAACGACTTGCGCCGTCAGGTTGGCTCTCCGAAGGCCAAGGGACGAGGTCCGTCCCCCCTTACACCCCTGCAACCTCCCGCCTTCTCCTGGACCTAACGAGGGCATGGCATTACGACTCGGGCTCGGGCCCTGCAGAGACCAGTTACTAACACGACTGATTCGCTGTTAGTAGACCATAAGGATACGCTCTGTCGGAACATCTTGATATATGGCCACTGTCGCTACGAAAACACCGGGTGCACCTTTAACCACGACCAGAACAAGGGTTCCACAAATGCCAGTAATATCAGTAACTCGAATAGTACTACCGCGAACAATGCCGCCAGCGAAATGTAAGTCGAACCTCCTGCCGTCTGTCGAGTTTCTAGGGCCCCTTTACATACTTTGATACTCGAAATGGGCGTACATGTCCTCTCGAGACCGAGCCTCGAGACCTAGACCGGTGGCAATACCCTCGCTCTACCTCACTCTGTCGTGACGTGGATGGGCCTGGTGTTTAGGATTCGCTGCTGGGTTTTGGGTGAACGAGGACAGCCTACACCCCTTACATAAGGCTGTGGTCCGTTCTTCCTAGTCGCTGCAAGTGCGCACAGGTTGATTCCTACCTGCGTGCCATGTGGACAACTTGGGCCATCACTCCTTGTCTCTAGATGTATCTCCATTGTCAGCTAGGACCCTATTAACCACCTCACTGAACAGGTCGAAGAAGGCTTTTAACGTAGAATCGCCATCCTTCACACCTTCGAATATTTCTAAGAAACCCACATTCTCATCACAGGCCTTGAGTGCCGCCCCCTTTACCCCTAGAGGCAACACAAGTACAGTTTTTGAACACAGCCCCTGTCTGTTTCATAGCTAACGCTGTCCTTGCACCAGGCGGATCTTCTACATCGACTCCCATACAGCATAATGGAGACCACTCCAGCTTTGTTTCTAACCCGGCTGCAGTACCAGAGTTTACTCCGCAGAACTATGGCTTGAGCTCGACTGCTGTAAGTCCCGTGGACGGTGTTCCGAGGGAGAGCTTGCCCATTAACTCTCGGCTAACATATGCCCAGACCACGACGCCAACGGGCCAGGATGCCACCCTCAACTACGACGCATTCGCCATGTCGGCTGTCGGCCAGGCCCTTCCTACCGCCCCTTATAATCCCTATGCAGACGATCACAATGCAGCCGCGGTCGCAGCCGCCGCTGCTATGGGGGCTGCTAATCCTGCCTTCTTCCAACAAAACGCCTTTGCAACCCATACTCAGCCGGTATGCGCTGCCGCCCCCTCCGGCCCAGGAGCGTTCTGGATGACCTCCCTCTGACATGCCTACAGCTTATGCATCACCTCTACTTCCCAGCGGGCCCACACAAGGAAGACCTCACACCCTATCAGAGAACGTCGCACGACTTCTTCGTATCTGAAAGGCTGCGTCAGGATCTCCAGAAGAAGTCGGAGGCAGCTCTCCAAGTAATCAGTTAGTGGGGACTCTTCACGCCAATACCAAACGATCACGTACTGACTTGGCTCACAGACACTGGACTGCCGCAGCTGGACAACTTCCACAGCCTAGTTGCTCTTGACACCACCAACCGGAAGAATGCCAATACCTTCGGCTACCCGAGCTGGGTGTACAAGGCAGTCGATGGGAAGACGGGGTTCATCCGCTGTCTGAGGAGGCTAGAAGGTGAGTTGAGCCTAGTGTTTTTTTTTTCGTTCGCAGGTCAGGTCAGTACGGAGAGGAGAGATAGCTAACACACGAGGTTATAGGATTCCGCCTTTCAAACGAGCATGCAATTCGCTCAGTTAAGGAATGGCGGCGGATAGATTGCGGAAGCGTGGTATCAGTCTTTGACGCATTCACTACGCGCGCCTTTGGAGACAGCTCCATTGTGTTTGTGCAAGAGTACTTCCCACTCTCCAAAACCCTCATGGAGCTCCATTTCCCCAACCAGGCCGCAGCTCCCGGGACGCGGTATAAACAGCAGACTTTGATCCCGGAAAACACACTCTGGGCGTACATCACACAGATAGCAACCGCGCTGAAGACGATCCACGCGGCGAACCTTGCGGCGAGGTGCGTCGACCTAAGCAAGATCATCTGTACGGATAAGAACCGGATCCGCCTCGGTGCCTGTGCCATCCTCGACGTCGCTCAGTTCGAGGCGCGGCGGCCCGTTCAGGATCTCCAGCAGGAAGACCTACTCCAATTCGGACGAGTCATCCTGTCCCTCGCCTCGCTGACCCCGCCAGCGCTGCTCACGAACGCTACCGCCGCCATGGAGCACCTCGGCAGGAACTACTCGGTGGAGCTCAGGGACACGGTCCTCTGGCTCCTCACGCCCCAGCAGCAGCAGCCGAAGAACATTGACGAGTTCGTGCGCGGCATCGCGACGCACTTCGTCACGTCCTTCGACCAGGCCCTCCACGAATCTGATAGCCTCAGGTCGGAGCTCTCCACGTCGCTCGAGAGCGACCGCATCGCGCGCCTGCTGATGAAGCTGGCCATCGTCAACGAGCGGCCCGACTTCAACGGCGACACGGAGTGGTCGGAGAACGGCGACCGGTACACGCTGAAGCTCTTCCGCGACTACGTCTTCCACCAGGTCGACGCGAACGGGCACCCCATCGTGGACCTAGGCCACATGATTTCGTGCATGAACAAGCTTGACGCGGGCACGGACGAGAGGGTGTGCCTGACGAGCCGGGACGAGCAGACGGTGTTCGTCGTCACGTACCGGACTCTGAGGGAGCAGCTTAGGAGCCTCTTCGCGGAGATATCGAGGGCGGCGAAGGGCCGAGGAGGCCTCTAGGCGAGAGATGACGTGGCCCCAAGGTTTTGGCGTCCGCAGGTGCGAGGGCGAGGCAGGGGGCGTGGGTATGGTAGGCGGGGGATAAGGTGGCAGGTGAGAACACGGGGGGAAAGGCAAGTAAAGGCCATGGGCCACGATAGTCCGGTACCAAGGAGCCCGGACGCCCGGGATGATTGAATATAGCGAAGTACCCAGGGGTACGGAACACCGTCGAAACCCCCTACTTGGACACCGGGGAAAACGGGTGTTGGGAACCCAGGGTCGGAAGGGAGAGAGGCAGAAAGTGGGTCGTACCTGCGTTGGAAATATCACCTCTGCCAGGTTCGCCGTCGGAGTGCGAACTAGTATATTTGCGGATGGTGCGGGTGCCTGGTAGAAAGAAAGAGCGTCGCGTGTTGGCTTGGTTTTTGGTATAAGGGTAACAAACAGCGGTTGTGGATTTGTCATATGACGGGGAAAAAAGGGGGAAAGGGGGGCGGCCGGTCGGCGAACCACCAAATGACCCGGTTCCGCTGATTGTTCAGCTAGCCGTATGTTTTTTGACACTTGGCCTCGGAATTGGGGGCGCATTGGAAATGTCGGCTTTTTGGGGAGGGACGAGATTTGGATTGGGGGAAGGACAGGAATGGGAGGAGTCAAGGCGGGGAGAGGAAGGACGGGTTGGTGGAATAAGCGCAGGTAGAGAGTAGCGTTGTCTCGTGAATCTAAGTATTAAGTTCACCTTTTGTTCCGTCTCCGTGAATGATGGACGAATAGATGGTTTTAGCTAATTTCGTTCCCTACGGCATTTCTATACGTATGCATTATTCAAGTTGAAAACGATAGGGGAAGCCTCTAAGTAAAAAAAAACGCCGTATGCCCATGCCCAGCCCATGCCTATGCCTATGCTCATCCCGACTCCGGAAAATGCCATATTAGTCGTTAGTCATAACAGTCCCTACTCCCTTATCGTTCCATACTTGTACAGCAAACAACACCCTGCTCCCCCTTTTCTAAAAACCTACTCCCCAACAAGCCAGAGAGAGTCCCTAAGAGTAGAGAAGAGACAGCCCCGGTCACGCCTCCATCTCGGGCCCCAGACAAACCCCCATAACCCACCACGAGATCTCCCTCGCGACAACCTTGTACACGCGCTCGTCCGCCCACCTCAGCTTATAATCCCCATGCATCTCAAACGCGATGTGCACGATCCTCGGGCCCCGGGCGCCGCCGCCGCTCTCCTTACCCCGGCCCGCACCATCACCCCTCCTCTCGTAGAGCTCATCACGATCCCGATCGTCTGAGGGGGTGGCCCATGATCCACGGCGCGGATGCTCCGAGGGAGGCGAAGAAGGAGTCGAGCCCATGTCGATGACGAGCTCAATGAGCTTCACGCCAGTCCAGGAGCGATGGATGTGGATCCTCGCGGCGTCGCGTTCCTCAGTAGCGTATATGAACCACTTGTCCTCCGGCACGTCCCACGCGGCGGCCGCGTCCGGCCCATCTATGAGATGCGTATCTTGCCAGGGACATGTCGGCTCACGGCGGGGCACGAAGCCCCTCAGGAGAATGGATAGTTCACGCCGCGAGAGCTCGACGGGGAAGGGGGCTGTGCGGAGGTCGACGAAGGGGGTCGTGGGCCAGGAGGTGGGGAGGGCGACGGTGTGGGGGATTGGTGGGCCGGGCGGGCCGTGGAGGTTGTAGAGGCCGGTGAGCCAAGAGATCCGGCGCCGGGCTCCGGCTCCGGCTAAGTTGGTGGCCGCGTTGGGTTTATCTGCGACATCAGCAGTAGTAGCATCGTCGGTCTCGATACAGGGAGCGTCAGATTCCATAGTCTTTTTTTTTTGGGGGGGGGGGCTTCAACCTGTGAGTGGGAGGGGAAAGCTTTAAGCGAGTCTGTGTGTGTGACGGCCGCGAAGCCGAATGGAATCACTCTCCCGACGAGAGCTGAGAGTTAGCAAGCAAGGTGGTTTGGTTCTCAAAGATTTGATTTCACTACGGTGAGAAGCTTATAGAGGCTGTTTATTAAAAGCCGGAGTTTATTGCCCGATTGTTGCTGCCCTTTCAACGTCACGTAACTCAGATCCGTGTAAGTCACGATCGGAAACGTCTCCCGTCCTGGGCAGGAAATACCCGAGTGAAAGAAAGAAAGGAAAAAAAAAACCCTTAAAAAAAAAAAAAAAAAAACTTAACTACGAAGCCCCCCCGAGAATCACGAGTATAAGTGCAATTACTCTGTACACGTAAACCTCTGAGCAAGAATTTTCTTCTTCTTCTCTATATAAAGCACATGCATGCATGGGTGAACGGGCAAGCGCGAGCAGGGAACAGGTCACATTTAGTTGAATCAGCCCTTGGCGGATTATTTCCGTCTTTCGGGCCCAAGGGCACTTATTCCCGGCCCTAATACCTTCCTGGGCATTGGGGCAGGGAAGGGCGAGGAGGGAGGGGGGCAGGGGAAGGGGAAGAGGAAGAGGAAGGGTGTGCCAGGAAGGATGGTGTGGCATCAGGTCTTGCCCTTCCGGTGGAAACAAAAGAAAGCCCAGCCTCCGCTGAATAGGAATCTCGACATTCTCTGCCTCTTTCTGTTTCCATCGCAGCAGTCGTGCATGTTTGTTAATTAGTCCTCGTCCGAGAAGGTGTCCCTGCCTACCACCCTCCTATTCTATTTTACTTTTTCCCTTTTTCTTACCCGGTTACATTCGTATGACATGTACGGCAAGCACAACAAGTAATTTACAACTGTACGTCGTCAACTTCTCGGGCTAACACTTCCCTTCCTTGATCCATCCATCTATCCGCCCCTTGTCCTCAACTTGCTTTCTCTCGCATTTTTTTTGGCCCCCGCCCCCTCTTCCTCCCCCCACCTACCCGGCTTATGGGCCCCAGGTACTCGTAGTTATCTCCATGCCATGCATATTTGTAGGCCATACTTTACTTTTGTAAGTACTCGTACCACGCCTACCCCCTTCCTCGCTTCCCGGCCTTGCTTTTTTGAGGTGAGTAATGGCAAATCGGAGGGTCTCTGTCTCCACCTCCCCGGTTTAGCGCCGTTGGGGGGAAACGAGGTGGCTTAGCTGGGACTGGTGTCCTCGTTCAGCGGCTGCACGTACTTGCCTGTATATGTATCAGGTAGCTGGACAGGGGTCCATGGCTACAGGAAGTTTTTTCTTTTCGTTTTTTGTTTTGGTATGATATATGATATGACTACGAGTACAATATGATAAGGCCACGAAGTGGGGGTGGGGGCATATAGGTAGTACCACTTGCTCACATACAAACAAATACGAGTACATGTGCGAGGAAGGTACGAGTTGATCGGCTCTTGACGGAGCACGGAGGACGGGAAGGACCGATGGACGGACTTCCCGCCGTGGTGGACGACCAATGAACACCGTCCGTGCACACTCCTCCTTCCGTCAGAATTAACCGAGACGGATGGGATGGAGAAATGCCGGAAGGGAAGATCGATCCTCGCCAAGCTTACCACTACAAGCATTACTTGCATAAGTGTTCCAGTTGCGGCCTGCCCTGTTCCTGTGTACAGGTAAGTCCACTCGTACGTACCCGTACTCCGTTCTTTCTATCGTGACCAGACGCAAAAGCAAAAGAGAAAGAAGAAAAAGTAATCATGCCACGTCGGCGACTGGTTCCCGACTTCCCCGCCCGTCCAATTGTCTCTGGTTGGCACTTCCCATTCTACAGTTTACATCACAGGTACTCAATTGTAAGAGGACGAGCTCATAGTAGGCCCAGTTCGATATTAGCGTGAACAAAGCCAAAGCCAACAAACAAACAACGCCCCTCTTCCGTCCTGGCATCATCACGTCACCCTCCCCTTCTTCACCCTACCTGTCTGTACTCGTCCTTTGTACCTACCTCCAAGCAAGTACTCGTATTCGGGACTGCTCGTACGGGCGCCGAGTCTCGTCAAGCCAAACCAACTCCACACCTTTTCTTTTCCTCGTTGGTTTTTCCATCCTGCAGCCATCCACACCAAACAAATGCACAGCCATACTTGGACAAGTATGTGCTCCTCTTGGGCAAGCTGTGGGCGGCGTTACAGAGCCTCTTGCTTTTCGGGGGAAGGAGGACCCTCCCGCATCCACCCATTCTTATCCGTCACAAATCTACCCACTCCAAGAAAGTGCTGTGTCATATTCGACCTTCAGCGGGTAGTGACTCTACGAAGCAGGTCTAATGCAAGATGTGCTAGCTTGAAGACCCTTTTCAGGTGAAGTTCCGCGCCCGGCAAATCCGGAAGGTGGGAGGGGGGAGGGGAGAACTAAGAACGTAATGATGGCCTACCAAGGAGCTGGGACCATGTCAAACAGCTAATCATCAAGATCTTGATCTCTCTCTAGATGGGTAATACAGGCGGCGATAACGGTCTGTTCAAGCACGGCCGGACGGTGCAAGGCCAGGATGGACCAAACCCCCGAGTTGAACGGAAGGAGGGCCGACTCCGGCCTGGGCTGTGCCCGGGGTTGGGCTCCACATAGGACCGGTTCCGATTCGCACGACCAGGTAGGTGGATTTGGGGACGGACCAGGTGGCCCCCCGGGGGAACGGCAGGTCCCCTCCGGGGCCGCCGAGCAAACTCGTAATGACATTCCTAACAACCCACCTGCATCTTCTTCCTCTACGTGGCACAGGTTTGTGTGGCCCCGCCTTGGTCGTGGGGCGGAATCATCAGCGTGGCGACTTTCATAGTATACTATTGACGCTTAACTTTCGTTTTTCCATGCACGGGGCCTGGCGATCAATTGTTCAACCGCCTGTCGGAAGACTCAAACGAACCACTCATGCCTCATTTACTGCACCAGGACCAATGCCCCGGCTGGGGGGGCTCCCTCCCCGGAGGTGCGATCTCTACCTGAAGTTTGATGTGGCTAGGGCTGATCCCCCCTTTTACTGGATATACCTTTCGATAACCGATGAAAATACTCGCATATGTGGGCGGTGCGGGGAGAAAAAAAGGGGGTAGGGACGGAGAGGGTTGTATATAAAGCAATCATCCCGCTCCGTTATCTCATGGCACTTTGTTCGGACCCCGCCAGGCACCTTCTCCCCCCCCAAGACAGAATCATCAGGCCGAACGCCTCTAAAGCTCACCTGTTCCTGGTTTTAGATCTCTTGTCTGCGCTCGCCCCGCTCTAGTCGCTCTGCCTCCGAGGTTCCCAAGAATTACTAGACCAGTAAAACCTCCGACCCAGTTCCTAGTAACCTCAAACCGGCGCTTATCTAGGGACCAGCAGCTTCATCATGTGCGGCCCTACACGACCCGAGGCCGTAGAGTCCGGCGATGCCGGTAACAGTCAGAAGTTGCCGGGCTTCGCTGCGTTTCTAAGCTTCTCCGCGCTGGACGAAGCCAGGACCGGCGTGGCACCAGGAATGCCCACATCGCCGTCGTTAGCTGGGCCTTCAAAATTGTCACCTGTATGTATATCCACTTCAACTCCATCATAACTAAGACATCGCCTCCGCCGCATATCTGTGGCAGCTGATTCGGAACCGGCGCGATTCGATTCTCGTCGCTGGGCCACGATACGGGGAAGCGATGAACTAACATTGTATATCTTGAGAAGAACCCTTACGCCGGTATGACTATGCATGGCTCTGCCCGAGACCAGTTCCGAAACTGGTTCTCGGACCCGGGAGTTGATCGTATCCCCGCGCCCTTGATCTCCGGCCGCCGAGCATCCGAAACCCCGGTCATCAAGCTCCCGGCAGACTCGAATAACGAGGAGCTTCGCCCGACAGTTTTAGAGCCGCAGGTACAGCTAGAGCAGAGAGGCCAGCCCTGGCGACCAAGTCTTTCCTCCACCGCTCTGCTCGCCCCGCGAGAGGGGAGCGCTGCCGACCGGGGCCAGCACTTGTGGCGTCGTGCCAGCATGGGAAACATGCTCACTGGAAACTCCGCCTACCCACCCACTCTCGTTCCACGGCCCCCGAGCGCTTCGGCTACTGGTAGCCGGAGTCTAGACACGGACTGCCAGGCCGCTGCACCCACCTACAAGCCGGGCCCTGCGTTCTCAGTCCCGGCATTGACGGTGCCGGCACCACTCGGTCATCAGCCCATGAAACTCCCCGCTCCCGCTCCTGAGAGGGTCAAGTCTACTCTTAACCGCCTGCTCCAGCCGGCGCCTGGTGCACCGGAAAGAGCACCGGATCAGCAAGCACCGTCCCCTCTACCGGAATCAACTGCTAGGCCGAGCGTGCCAATGATTGCCAGTTCTAGCTGGGATCCTGCCGGTGAGAAGTCGTCGACCACCACCAAGACAAATGACCGGAAGAGGAAGGCCTCGGATGCCGTGAGTGCCGATGGCAAGGGCTCGCCTCCGGCCGAGTCCGAGCGGAAGAGGTTCAAATGTCCTGTCCAAGGTTGCAACAGTTCGTATACGTGGAAGGAAAACCTTACCCGGCACAAGACGACGTAAGTACTCATGCTACTTTTGCCATACTCGGCCTATCCGCCCCTTTTACCCACGCCCCCGGAGGGGGGAAAACGAGCCAAGGAAGGGCCAAATATCTTTGGAGTAACACCTCATGGAAATGAGGCTAATATGGCTGTAATGCAACAGGAGACACGCCCCAGTTGTACGATACTGTCCCTTCTGCAAGGTCAACGCCGTGAGGCTGAGCTTCAACCGGACGGACAACTTCCAGGGCCACATCCTGCGGCACTTCCGCGGGCGGGAGAACAGCCGCGCGAGGACCGAGTTCGACCCCGCCGCGGAGGCTTTCTACCGGGGCATCACGGACATGGCAAGGCGAGAGAAGCAGGGACAGGTGAAGGTGCGCGGCGGCCGCGGGACGGCGATGATGGGGAGCCCCAGGAGTGAGGCAAGCGACGACACGGTCGAGGTCCCTGACGAGCTTTGCATCCGGGAGTACTCTTGAGGCGAGGGTGAGGGTGGATGGGGGCCTGTGTACAAGCAAGTACTTTCTATACTTGTGTGTGACGGTCTCCAGAACTTGCATGGTCATGATCTTCCTATGTTCCGTTCTCTCCCCCGGCCTCATCCTTTTCCTTGGGTTTTGCTTTTTCCATTTCCTCTTCGAGGCACGCACTTTCTTTCTCTCCTGCTTGTCCTATCTTTTCCTCGGTGCTATCTTTGCTTTTCTCTTCATTTCTTCCCTGTCTTTTTTTCCACCTATTTTTTTCTGTTTTCGCGCTTGACGACTGGGAGGGGGACTGGGGTATGCTGCGTTTTCATGATCCGGGGAGGTTTTCCTTTTGGGCCGGGGGCGCTTTTCTTTGAAACAAGAGCGATAACTTACGAGTTGGTAATGGGGTAGGGGAGGGTTGGACGTTTCTGTCTGTGTTCTTTCTCTGATGAGTCCCTCTGACGCTGCGGCCTGGTTTCCGGGGAGTCTCTTTGGGGGTTTGGGGGCTCTCTCGCTGGGGTTTGCGGCTGTAGATGGCATCTTGGCATCGGATGAGAAGGACAGTTGTAATAATAGTGCGGGGGAAGATCGATATCTTTTTTTCAGTTGGCTGAGCTACGAGGCGTTTTTATGACTTTGGGTACGTGGGTAGAAAAACATGGTGATATTTGGTCGGGCATTTGACAAGTGTTGAGAAGTGTTAGGCACCTACCTACCTGAGTTTGAATAAGTGCTACTCTAAATTATACACAGAGTCTGCTAGGGCCTCAGCACAGCTCCGACTTGGCATAATATACTACACGTGAAGCTGGAGGGAACAACGACTCTGAATAATGAGATTCATCAAATTCATAGACTACTCGTACATATAAGAAGCATATGCCAGTATATAATACAATCGAACACATCAGGTAATAGGCGTTTGGGTGTACGGCGGGACCTACCCGGCGGTCAAGACGACTGTAGCTAAGAGGGTCGTCGAACTAGCCCGACAGCCTACGCTAATTCAACGACACCCGTGGAACCTGAGGATACGAGCCAGCGGATAGACGGCTGAACATGACTACCTGTCGCCTCAACGTTAGCACATGGCCGCACAGGATGATGCAAGAAAGTGTAGATTGAGTATCCAAATATCAGAATATGTAAGAATGTATATCAAGTAGTCGCAAGGTATAGCAGCTCCGGCGAGAGCGCCACCAGGCGAAATCAATCGCAAATTACCTCATCATTAACGATTTTGGGGGGATCACGATGGGGAATAAGACTAACCGTTTGATTTACGCGCCAACTGAGAGAGGCGTAGTGTGTGCCACCGTGATATGCGGTCGCGTTTTGGTGAGAGGCAAAAAATGTGGAGGTCGGATATCCTCCGTCGTCAAGGAAACGTCCAAGGTGTTGTGGTGGTAAAGTAGAAGATTACATAAGCAGGCGCTTGCTTTTGGTTTTGGGGCAATGTCACGTGGGGGAATTCCACCCCTCCGGGCCACCTTAGGGCAAATCCTCTTTTTTTTCGCTCGCACACCTGCCCAGCCTGAGGAGTCCCAGTCCCCCAGACCCAGTCGGCGTCCAACAACTAACCTCAGCAGCACACATTACCCTCGATCCTCGGTGCGTCACCTCCAACCCTCAACATCGACCTCGGAACCGTTCTTCCTCTTTTCCTCAAAAGTTCTTTTTTCTAACCCCCCCTCCTCACAGCAGAACATAATCGCAATGGGTGAAGCTACGATCCAGCAGGCCAACTGGCGCCTCGTTGAGGTCGGCCGTGTCGTCCTCATCCAGTCCGAGGGCCCCTCCAAGGGCCGTCTCGCTGCCGTCGTCGAGATCATCGACCACAAGCGCGTATGTCCTCACACTTTCCTTTGCCAAACCTCGGAAACAGACAAACGGATTTAAGGGGGAAGGGGGAATTAAAGATATCACCGAAGCTGGGGTGGTGGGGGAACATTTAAACTGACCATGGATATCTCTACATACAGGTTCTCGTCGAAGGTACCGCCGAGGGCGCCGAGGTCCCCCGTCAGCCCGTCCGCCTCTCCGATGTCCTCCTCTCCAACATGGTCGTCGCCGACCTACCCCGGGGCGCCCGCCACGCGGCGCTCAAGAAGTTCTGGGCGAAGAGCGAGATCGACGCCAAGTGGAAGGAGACCAGCTGGTTCAAGCGCCGGCAACAGAACGAGCGCCGCCAGGCCCTGACCGACTTCGACCGGTTCAAGGTCATGAGGCTCAAGAAGCAGAGGAGGTTCGAGGAGCGCCGGGTCCTCGCCAAGATCAGGACTGCCGCCAAGGCGTAAGCCTGTTCTCTCATCTCTCTCTCTCTGCCTCTCTCTCTCTCGCGGGCACAGTTTCAAACGACAAAAGGGAATTTGAAAATGGGATCAAAAGAAGGGGAGGCGTTACGGGGATGGGCAAGGGGAAAGGGGAAAATTGGGGAAAGGGGGGTGGCGAGGGGAGTAGAAAGGGGGGGCTTTGGGGTGGAAAGCGAAGTCCATTTGTTTTGGAAGGGACAGCATTAGCATGGCAACGCAGGAGTTGCCTTGCAAAATCTCGTTTAACACCGTTTTGGAAGGGCTGTATGTGTCATTGTTATATTTCATCGCAGATGACCGGCGTCAAATCGGCAAGAAAAACAAGAGAGTCATGAATTTCCTCGACAAAAGGGAAAAAAAGCCAAAAACCAAAACGGAAACACGAGCCTTCTAATATTTTCCATTTCCTATCGTGAGCGAGCGCATGTGATATTGGTCTATCTATCTCTCAGAAGCACGACTCCCAAGTATTTGATATCCAAGCCAGCCGTGGTGCGGGTTGGCTCACTATTGTTGTTGCTTATCTAAGCGTCACTCCCAACGACCCCCGCCGGCTATTGTGGTGGTACACCGAACCTGGGTAGGTGTGGCTGGCACAGCTGGTACGTACCAAGCCCTAGCTTTTTTCGTCTTCCAGGAAGTTCTTTTCAAACCACCCAGTCCCGACAAGTGAACGAACCAACGGCTCTCCGCAACCCGCTCAACCATCGCTTCCATCCCCGATCTTATACCCGGTAAGCGTCCCTCGCACCAAGATATCCCAATGGCGCCCCTGGAATGATTCTCGATCCCGGGGGAGGGGGTATCCAATTTTGGCCTCGTGAAGCCCCCCTCCCCCCCCCCCCTCGCCGATCGCGGACGTGGAGAACTCCAGAGTAGGGGGAGCAAACGTCTAGGCAGGAGGAGGCTATTATATATGTGGCTTCAATTGGGATCTTTTCTTCCTTCCCCTGGACAAGGGTACGACTTTAAAGAGCTAGCAAAAAATAAACTGACTTTCGTTCCCCGCACTAAAGCAAAACCACCTACACAATGGCGAACCCCCGCATCGAAGAGCTCCCCGACGAGCCCACCAAGAAGATCGAGGAGCACGAGGAGGATGTTAGCGAGGAGGAGTCCGACGCCGAGGATATCGGGGGCGACCTGCCCGCGGGCTCGACCGGCCTCGTCCTCTCCAGGAACGAGAAGAAGGCCCGCAAGGCCATCGAGAAGCTCCACCTGACCCGCGTCCCCGGCATCACGCGCGTGACCCTCCGCCGCCCCAAGAACGTAAGTCAAGTCAAGTCTAGGAAGGGGGGAAACGGCAGACGCTGCTTTCTTTTCGAAGCTTCATCTGGCGAGCTATGGCGCGAGCTATAGACGCTACCGGAATTGAAGGAGGGAGGGGACACAGACTTTCCGGCAATTATGCTAACGGTGTTACGTTAGATCCTCTTCGTCATCAACCAGCCCGAGGTCTACAAGTCGCCTAACAGCAACACCTACATGTACGTTTCATATATCCTCACGTCCATCCCGATGTCCTCTTGTCTGGGCCCGGGAGCTAACCACCTCAAAGTGTCTTCGGTGACGCCAAGATCGAGGACATCAACGCCGCCGCCCAGCAGGCCGCCGCCTCCCAGCTCGCCCAGGCCGCCGCCGGCGAGGACCACACCGGCCACGCCCACGCCGAGGTCGGCAAGGGCAAGGAGGTCGCCGAGGAGAAGGAGGAGGAGGAGGAAGAGGAGGAGGAGGTCGACGCCTCGGGCATCGAGGATAAGGACATCGAGCTCGTCATGACCCAGGCCAACGTCTCGAGGAACAAGGCCGTCAAGGCGCTGAAGGAAAATGACAACGATATTGTCAATTCCATTATGGCGTTGAGTATCTAGGACGACTTGTACGTTGGAGGGGGAAGGACAAATTGGAGAGAAAGGTAGAGGATTGCCCGGGCGGTAAGCATGGTAATGCCTGCCACACGGTAGAAATGAAGAGGTGCGAAATGAAAACATCATTGCCTCGAGTGGATACCTCCTTCTTGTGATACTTGAGAAACAGGGGCATCGCCTTTCAAGTATGTGGAGGCGATTGTACCCTCCATGCCTGCGCAGAGACACACGCCTACTCAGAGGTAGGGCTACGCGCCGATTATCCTTGCCTTGGATAGATGGCCCAAGGCCCTAGGTCTTCTGATGATGACCCTCTTACCCTACCCCTAAAGCATAAGGATCTTGTCTGAGGGCTTGTACTCCACTAACTTTAAGTACATCTTCCGGTCCAAGTAGAGTACTGCTAACATCTTAAATGGGGCCCCCAGAATAGACCAGAAGACTATCCGGCCAACCCAGCTCAGTACGCACAAGTTAAGGAAGAATATAGCTGTATATGTGACTTGGAAAGAATAACATCTTGACGTCTACCAGAGTATGTAAAATAACGAACCCCCCAAAGCGCCTGAATGAAACAAAGCTTGAGATCCGAAAAGAGTCCGGAATGAAGGAATAAACAAACCAAAAGAACAAATGCATTTCCCCGGTGTCCCCAGTATAGAGCCTTCCACACAAAACAAGGAGGAATTATATCCCCATGATGATGGGCCAATGACGGATGCCCCCAAAGCAACATAGAACATATAAACAACCTAACAAGACAGCAAAACTCGCGCAGGAACGCCTGGTACGGGGTGACCTCAGAATGCAAGCCTCGTGAACCCCAAAACGAGGTAAGGGAAGTCCAATAACAAGCCGGGAAGACAAAAAAACGTCGTCGTCAAGGGTGAAGCAAAGCCGACCTCAGCTGTATTCTCCAGTTCATCAGCATCTGCTACCCGCCCACCCTCCAGCAAGTCTTCAGCTTGAAGACGCGACTTGCGGTGGGCTATTCTTGGAGTAGATCCTGAACTGCACGAAGATAATGCTGTCCTCGATCACTGTACCCAGCGACCCGAGAAGCCAGGGAAGGGCGGTGAGGAGGTATTTCGGCTCCTGGGAGTAGGAGAGGAGGCTGAGGCCGTAGGCCATGTTCCCCGTGAGGGAAAGGAGGAAGAAGAGGAGCGCGAGACCTGATGAGCGCGAGAGTCAGAGACTAGAAGTGGGGGAGATAAAATAAAAGGGGGGGGGAGCTTACCTTCGCATGACTTGTTCTGGTAGTTCTTGATTATCTGTGGTATCCTCGCGCTGCGATTTCCCCCAAGTCAGCCAGACGAATAAGACACCGCCAAGTGCAGAAAAGCTTACCAGAGGTAGCATAGAGCACTGATGTACCCCAGCACAGTCCCAATCTGCCACGCCGCCTCCTCCTCCGGCGGGATAGCGGGCGCATCGGTGACGGGGCCCGCATCCGAATCCCACGCCCCGAACTTGTATGACACGAACCAGCCCAGGGCGCCCACTACCCACACGGTCAACAGAGCCAGCGTGTTGTGCAGCCAGGGCCTAGTGTCCGGCGTCTGGTCCTCTCCGGCAACCACCTTCCGCAGCGCCTCTATATTCGACTCCTCGTGCGTGTCGTTGCGGCGGAACGACCCGGGCAGGCCCGCGGAGGAGCTGCGTCGACGGACGAGGAGGGGGGAGCGCTCTGAGGTGCCCGGTTCTCCATGGGAGGTCCGGCGGCGACCTCGGTGGCGGGCATTCTTGGCGTTGTAGTAGGAGCATTGTGTGATGAGGATGAGGTCTGCGAGGCAGAAGTAGCTCGCGAGGGCGATGGCCGTGGGCGCTAGGTTCGTGAATAGCGCGCCTATGATTTTCGACGGAAAAAAAATGTCAGCTATTGGCATTTCTTATCGCAGCTACTGGTATGGCCCGCGACCGGGCGGGCGCATAGCCGGGCGGTAGCGGGGGGAACGTTGGAGATGACTCCGTTTGGATTTCGAACGAACCTGATAGATTGGAGACATCACCGGCGAGCCAGATGAAGAGGAATCCCATCGACAGCGCTTCGGCGCTCTGGGCCTTGTAGTTGGCGAGCAACTGAGGTATCTGCTCCGCGGGGAGTAGCGTCAGCGGCTGTCACACGACACATAATCCTAGACCGAGGTTCGTGTCTTTCGCGGGGTGACCAAGAGAGAAGATGGAAAGAGGAAGGGGAATCGTACCAACAGACATATCCACGCTGTGAGACTAATACTTCCAAAAATTCCGGACAAGGCCTCGTTTGTGGTCGGCGGCGTGAGGAGGGCCGAGAAGCCTAATGACGATATCATCTCGAACAGCTCGCGTGTGCCAAATGCTCTCTCTCTCTCTCTCCGGTGTGGCGATAGGGCGGGATCCAAGGTCGAACTGAAAGGAGCGTCGTTGGGGAAATAGAAAGGAAAGGGAAAACAGAAGTCGCCTCCGATCCGGAGCGAAGATGGAGATCGACGATAAGAAAGGGTCGTTTGTTTGTCGTGTATTATACGTTGTATAGTAATCTTCTTATCGCGGGAGGGAGGCGAAGTAGGAGGTCACACGGCGTGGTGAGATAGTCACTCGAGCATGCATCTGAGATTGGTGTGTGTGGGATCCAAAACTGTAATACACCTCCCAGTATAGGTCCAGGCGGGTTAGCGCAGAAGCAGAGACCCACAGTTCAGCAGGGGCCCTGTATGTATCTTTCCATAGTGTCTCCTATGCAGAGATACAACTGTTGTCGAGAACGAAACCACCGTCGGAGTATATTGAAATGCCCCTCCATTACCCCTCCATGCTCCTCTTCCTTGTGCTGTAAATATCAGTCTGCGAGTATACTGGCCTCAATCGAGTGTATGAGATCTATTGTTATTTTTATCTATAGTGCATGATTGACGTAGCCTAGGGAGTTGCTTATTTCGCAGAGCTATAATATGAGCACATCTACGGACTTCCCTGCTTGTAATACTAGTATGCGTCATACTTGGGCAGACGTAGTAGATACATGTATTATGCGCCATATCTACTAGATGTCAAGTGTATCAGGTACACCTTCCTCAGGCAATTCAAACTGGATTTTGATGTGGTAATGCTCGGTCTAATCCCTGGGAAGGGGACAGGTACCTGTAACATGCTGCACCCCGCCACCCCACACATGGGTCTACGATAGGATAAAGCGATAACCATGAAAGCGATAGTGCGTACCAATCGCGCATATCTGTCACCTCGTATTATCTAAACATGCACTCCAGTGCATATGATTACATCAAGCGTCCAGCCACTCCATCTTCCCTCGCATTGCGGCTCCCCCCGGCCGAAGAAGCCCAAAGCCTGTGCCAAAACCAAAGAAAAGCAAAGGAACCCAGCAGCTTCTGGATCCGAGCTACTTGTACGGGCAATACCTACATCGGGGCTCACGTAATATGGTGCTTCCGCCTCTGCACCCATGACATTGCCGTCCGGGGTCGGTGTGTCAAGCGGCCAGCCGCCCGTGTCCGACGTAGCAACCACACTCAGCCCCCCGCCGAACCGCCGTGCGAAGAGGGATAAACCTAGCCGATCCTGCCCGTGCCTCCCATTCTCACTGACCACCTCCCAATCTGACCCCGCGCCTACGAATAATACAAGTACTGCCATGGATCCGACCCCCGTCGCAACCCCTGCTACCTTCAATCGCTACACCACTTCCCACCCCCCCGGAGCTGACCCTGGCCCTCGTCCTTACGGGTCCGCCAGAGCGACGGTGCGGACGAGGATCCTGATCATCTCCGACACCCACGGCGTCCAGCTCACGACCGAACCGCCGCCCGCGAACGTCGATGCGCCCTCCTCGCCATGCACACTCCACGGCCACTCGGCCTCGCGCTCGCCCTTCCACTACCCCCTCCCCGAAGCCGACGTCGTCATCCACTGCGGTGACCTCACCAAGCGCTCCACCATCGAGGAGTACCGCTCCACCGCCGCCCTCCTCCGCGGCGTCCGCGCCCCCGTCAAGATTGTCATAGCGGGGAACCACGACGTCTCCCTCCACGACTCCTACTACCGCGAGCGCGTCGCCTCCTTCTCCAAGGATGACCGGCCGGACTTTGGCTGGCTCTCCCGCAATCTCGCGACGAACCACGACGCCAGGACAGTCATAGCCTCCTCTTCGCCCGACGACGGGATAATCTACGTCGAGGAGGGCACCCACGACGTGGTGCTGCCGAACGGCGCGAGCCTGCGCGTCTACACGAGCCCGTGGACCCCGTCCTACGGCGGCTGGGCGTTCCAGTACAACGGGCCGCACGCGTTCGACATCCCCGCGGACGCGGATGTGGCCGTGACACACGGCCCGCCGAAGGGCGTGCTGGATTACGCGGCGAGCGGTGACCGCGCGGGGTGCGAGCACTTGTTCCGGGCGGTCGAGAAGGCGCGGCCGAGGATTCACTGCTTCGGGCACATCCACGAGGCGTGGGGTGCGTATTACGGGCACTGGGCGGAGGCTCCCGGCGTAGTAGGCCCCGACGACACCGCTATGACGGAAGACGACGACCCGCATGATGCGTACGAGACTTTCGACTCTGCGTCTGTGTTGAGCATCAGCTCGAACCGATCGCTGCCGCAGCAGCTCCCCCCGCCCCAAACGCTGCGCTACTTCGATACCTCGCGGTCACGCCGGCTAGAAGACATCACTACGATAAAGCTAGCCCCGCTTATAGACTCGGAGGATGATACGAGGGAGAAGAGGGCCAGGTACGCGGAGTATTCGGCACTGGGGTGCCGGCCGGTGGACATTACAATGGAGGGAGACATTCCCGTGGAGAAGGGGCAGCAGACGCTGTTCCTGAATGCAGCGATCTTGGACCGGAGATACAAGATCGCCCAGTTTCCTTGGTTGGTGGAGATTGACCTTCCGATGGCTTGAGTGGGTTGTACTTGTAAGCCGGGGTGGTGTATCCCCTCCAGATAGCATACATAGCCTATTTTTGGCAGACATTGACGAGTACGAGTATTCAGATAGAGAACAGCTAAAACTACGGTGCCTCTTCGGAGCTCTTTGAACAAGTTTTTTTTTTAGGATCACTGAATGGGGAACCAAATTCGATCAAGCTATATACCGGGGCGGTACGCGCCGTGATGAAACGGTGATAGGTATATGGAAGCCGTGTGTGGACAAGAGCGAGTCTAATTGGAAGATGGTAAGAACAAGTCACAGAATAGGCGCCGGACGGCGCACGTCCTTCCACTTCGACGGAATGTCTCTGGGTTCCGCGTTCCGGTCGGAGCGGCCAAGACAGGGAACCAGCTAACCAAAGTGGCCTTCCCCATCTAATCTGCGTATTTCCACCGCAATAGTCGATGCTTGCCATAACGTCGCTTGTTGGTTGGGTCGGAACGCCGGCGTTTATCGGCGACGGTTATCTCGACTGGGGTAATTTTACGAGTACGATACGATACGATACGAGTAGCTTGAAACTCGTAATACGAGTACGAGTATTATCCATGGGATTGATGCCGTATTAATACGGGGTATTATTAGTGTAGCATCATCACGATGCCACGGGAATTCAGGCGGGGCAATGGTCCACTATGACCCTTGGTCAGCTTGATGAAGAACTGGGTTGACCATTGAAAGGCGGGCGGGCGGGCGGGCAGATCGCAGGGAAGCACGACCCGGTAAGGGTGGCGGTTAGCGTGAGGTCGTCACCCGACGCATGCACCACCCACCTCCCGGATGTAGTAGGTAAGACGTACTTTAGCACATGTACTATCGATATGGGCCATTAACGTAGTATTATACTCCAACCCCCCAATCAATGCTACATACCACCACCCGAACGGGCCGTGACCCAATATCGCCCATTACCCAATCCTGGAACCTTCCTGGCCACTTCCTTCTTCCAGCTTCCAGCTCCGATCACGCCGGCCATGGCTTCTCTTGCTACCCGATCTTAGACTACGCCATAATAACGACAGCGCCCCGGATTCTACCATATCCAACGCGGCGTAATTAATTAATTCCTTTACGATTTATCTTATTACATCTTGAACCCGACTGCTTCATTCCGTACCAACCCGGCTTCGTCGCTTCGCCCAGCCACCGAGAATCGGTCCACGACTCGATATCCCTCAAGCGCACCGCTCTCGAACAAAAATACTCTTGATATCGGTAAGAGAGTGAGTCAACAGATACGAGTATTTGGAACCCGCCACTCGCGGTCAAGTCCTGTCCTCGGACGCCCGAGACAGCGACTCAGAACTATCCTCAGGGTCTCACGACTCGTCGCAATGGAGGCGTAAGTGCCGACTCACTTCCCTCCTCATACCACTCAAAACCTAACGATCGCAGCTTCATTCGCCTCACACCGCCTTGGGCTGCCATAAACGAGTCTGACTCCCAACAACCTGCATCTCCTCCTTCCGCCCGTCGCCCCTTCGGCCACTTCCGATCCCTATCTTCCGTCCCCTCCAAGTCTCCTCCTACGGGTAGTCCCGGCCGCCCAGCGCGTCGCGGCCACGGCAGGTCGCCCTCCACCTCACACCTCCCCGATTTCTCCTTTCCTCTCTCGATCAACTCCTCACCCGCGATACGCCCGACCTCCCCATCGCCGTTGAGCGATGAAGACGACCTCACCACGCTCCCCGACCCTCGGACACGCGCACCCAGCCACTCAGTGAACGGCGACGGCGGTGACATGGACGGAGAGGCTCAGGATGAGGTTACGGCTCTGAGCACGAAGCTCATCCGGGCCATCAACCACCAAACAACACTCGATAACGCCCTGTCATCTATGCGGCAGGAGCTAGAACAGGCCCGCGAACGCACACGGCAACTCGAGGCCCTGGCGGAGTCGCAGCGCGAGATGCTCGCGGGCGACATATGGGTGCGGCGGGGGACGGTCGAGGCGGAGAAGCGCGCGCTTTCGGCCAAGGCGGCGGAGGAGAGAAGGTTGCGCGAAGCCGCAGAGAAGGAGACCAGGAGGATCGAGCTCGAGCTAGAGAACCTAACGACGGCGTTATTCGAGGAAGCAAACAAGATGGTCGTGACGGTCAAGGAAGAGGCGCTACAGAAACAGACGGAGTTGGAGAAGCGGAACGCTATATTGAGGGAGCAGGTCACCGACACGGAAGGCTTGCTGCAGTCGCAGCAGGAGCAGCTTGCGGAGCTCAAGGCCGTCATGGAACAGATGACGGCAGACCGGGATGACCAGACGAACCTCACGGCGCCGTCGACGCCCGGCGGTGGGAGCAAGTTCGATGGCGCCGCCAGTGTTCAGGGGAGAGACCCCAGCGAGTCACACCCACCGGCCTCGCCATTGGCCGAACCCGTCTCGCCGGCATATCCCACTAGTTTTACACAGCTCATCCAGCCCGTCCTAAGGACGGACGTTGCGGCCTACGAGGATTTCAAGTTGCTGGCGAGGACGACCAGGAACCGGGCCGGGAACCGGACGTCGTCGTCGTCGCTTAGCGGGATCAACGTCAAGAGCCTAACTCTAGGTCTGAGTGAGGTATCGGGCCCCACAAACACGCACTCGTCGACCCCCTCGACGTCGTCCCTCCCCGGAGGTCTCACCTCTGCCCCGTCCTCCCCGCAGGCGCCGGTCACCCCAGCGGGGCCTCTGAAGGACACCAAGTTCTTCAAGCGCGTGCTAGTAGAGGACATTGAGCCGACTCTTCGCCTCGACACGGCGCCGGGGCTCTCGTGGCTCGCGCGGCGGAGTGTCTTGACCGCGATAGCGGACGGGACTATGGTAGTAGAGCCCGCGCCCGCGGTCCCTATCATACCGGCGGCGCCAAGCCCGCAGCATTACCCCTGCGCGCTATGCGGTGAGACGAAGAAAGACGACGCCCATCTGAGGACGCACCGCTTCCGGACGAGCGAGTCAGAGTCGGCCCAGAGGTACCCGCTCTGCGGATACTGTCTCGCACGCGTACGGTCGACATGCGACTTCCTGGGATTCCTGAGGATCGTAAAGGACGGGCACTGGAGGGCTGGGGGTGATGAGGAGAGCGAGGAGAAGGCGGGCTGGGAGGAGAGCGTCAGGCTGAGGGAGCAGATGTTCTGGGCGAGGATCGGCGGTGGGGTCGTGCCGACCGGGTCGAGGGAGGAGTGTCCAGCGCCTGGGCCTGAGAAGCAGGGAGAGGCAGCAGGGGAGACGACAGGTGAAGGGGACGGGGATGAAGCCACCGCGGCCACTGTCACTCCCGAGTCTAATTTACGAGCGGACGCCTCGCCCCGGATCACGGTCCAGACGCCGCCCGACCCGCCCAAGTTTGTGCACAGTTTTGCCCCAGGGATAACGTTCCTGTAGGCAGGGGTGAGAGAGAGGATTTCTTTTGATGGTATTGGCGTCCTTTTTTTTGAGGGTGTCTGAGTTTGCACTATCCGTACGGCGTTGGGTCTCATATTGCGGCAGCTGAGGGTTAAGGGTTTACTCTATTTTGGATAGGAAACGGGGGGGGGTACTACTATCGTTTGAGGGGTTCATTGGGTTTTTGCATCGGCGTTTTCGGGGTGGATGGTTCTGTGCACTCTTGGACGGCGCGCTTGCATGGAGATTGGGAACGTCTTTCACGTGCTTTGATAGGGGGTACCGTTTTTCTTGTCTGGCGGTGGGGAACGAATAGAGAGGATAGGGATAGCATGGAGGCAGATTCGGCGATATATCTAATACAAGTTCAAGAGATGGACCAATCATCTGCTAAACAATGCGTTTCTACAAAATTCGAAGGTGATGAAGATGTCTCGACACGAGGAGGGAGCACTTGAGAGTCCGACACACTTCGGAGCCGATGCCGGCCAGTACCATTGCCAAGGGAGCACTTCATTTACGAAAACTTCCGAATATTGGTCCCTGGACGATAAGAGGCCGTCGGGGAAAGTGCCTCAAGAGTTGTGACCGAAGGCGGCGAGAGGTACCTCGCTCTCGCTTTAGTGTTCGACCGACGGTCGGTCCTCACTAGCGCGACCAATTGACTGGTACGAGTACGTACTCGGAGTTTGCTCTTTTCTATTTTACATCATCGAATGAACCGAAGGCAACAGGTGGGTCCCTAGTCGTCGGCGGAGAAGCGGGGCGTCGCAGAAATCCACGTTGTCTGTCGCGTATTCTAGCCGGCATCAGCGGAGGGTGGGTTAGGCCGTACCCAGGTTGCGGACCCACGGGGGGCCCAGACCTAGGCATTGACATGGTGGGGGACAACCAGGCCGGAACATGAAGAGGGGAGTTTTATGTTGGGAGGTTGGGTGGGGGTAAGACGGGTAAGAGGAAAAGCAGTGGTCAGCACTTTGTTCTTGAAGATTTAGGGAAAACTGACTGGTGGTTTTGTGAGCGATCATGCCGATCTAGATCGGCAGGACGGCCGAGACCAGCAGGGTGGCTGATTGGGTTGTTAAGAGTTGCGGATGCCCATCGAGCTTCGAGTAACGAATGCCGGGGAGATGGAACAAAGTGGCAAGGAATGATGCAGCACTGCCCGGACATCCATCCCTATGAGGTCGTGTATTGGATGGCTCAGTTGCTCCTTCCGCTTTACCCCGCGCCCCCTTTCCCACACCCCGCACGTGTGTACCGTATCTTTTTTGTAGTTGTATCCGCTTGTATACACACACACACACACACACACACACACAGACATACCCCATCCTTAAATACACCGTCGGTATATTCGACGTATTGGTCGGCAGAGAGAGGTGGCTGGCAGTATCATGATATTCGTTTCAAGTGAACCAAGAATGCAGCATCGTAGACGGTACTGGTACGAGTACCTGTACGAGTGCACCAGTTGGTAGCTTCTCCACCCCACCTCTCTACTTTATCGATTTATAACCAATGCCTCACCTTCCCCCCCTCCTCCCCGCTTTTTGACTTCGGCGCGCCGGATCCTCACTAGTGCGGATCCGCGTTGCGGCTCCGAGTACAAGTTATGTAGTGACACAAGGGGAGGGGTACGGTACTCGTAACGAGCTCCACGAGACAAGGAGGCAGGAGCTCGCGTAATCGCACCTCCTTCGGGCCAAAGTAGCACGAGGACACGCTAGACATCTGGATGTGGGAATTTAACCCGGTGGAGAAGTAACTGCTTTCCCCTCTTCTTCTTCATCCAGTCTTCTCTTCTCTTCCCTTTGACTGACTGTTGAGACCCATTGTTTTATTCTCCTTTTACCCCATCTCATCCTCTCTCAACACACACTCCTCTCCTCTCCCAATAAAGCAACCCCAGTACAATTGGTTCTTAACCACAGCATACCCGTACTGATCTCACGATATACCCTCTCCCCATAACCTTCCTATATCCTCCTGTCGTCACTCAATACCTACATCATGTCTCTCGTCGCTGAGGTGTCCACCCCCCTCACTGGGCCCTACAAGCAGCCCATCGGCCTGTGAGTTCTATACCCTCCCCTCCCACCCTTTCCCTGGCCCATCCCACCGTGTAACTCCCCCACTGACATGTATAAACTCCCCCAGCTTCATCAACAATGAGTGGGTTGAGGGTGTCAACAAGACCAAGTTCGACGTCATAAACCCCTCTACTGAGGAGGTCATCACCTCCGTCTGCGAGGCCACGGCCGCCGATGTCGACCTCGCCGTAGCCGCCGCCCGCAAGGCCTACACCACCACCTGGCGCGCCGTTCCTCCCCAGGAGCGTGGCCGCCTTCTCCTCAAGCTCGCCGACCTCGCCGAGGCGAACAAGGAGCTTCTCGCCGCCGTCGAGTCCCTCGACAACGGCAAGTCTATCGGCAACGCGAGGGGCGACGTCGGCGCCGTCATCGGGTGCCTCCGGTACTATGGCGGCTGGGCCGACAAGATCGAGGGAAAGACGCTGGATATTGATCCCGGCAAGCTGAACTACACTCGCCAGGAGCCGGTAAGTTTCTCTAGAGGCCCAATCGCTGGGTAGTTGTCCTTCACCCCCCCTTCCCTTGGCCTCCAGTCGAATATATCAAGGGCCAAACGCGTGGCCACTCGTAAACTTGACTAACTTGGGGATCAATCCACCCTGTCTAGATCGGTGTCTGCGGCCAGATCATCCCCTGGAACTTCCCCCTGCTCATGTTCGCCTGGAAGATCGGCCCCGCCCTCGCTACTGGTAACACCATTGTCATGAAGACGGCCGAGCAGACCCCCCTCTCTGCCCTCGTATTCGCCAACCTCGTCAAGGAGGCTGGCTTCCCCCCTGGTGTGCTTAACATCATCTCCGGCTTCGGCAAGACGGCGGGAGCCGCCATCGCCGAGCACATGGACGTCGACAAGGTGGCCTTCACCGGATCGACCCTTGTTGGCCGCGCCATCATGAAGGCGGCGGCCGCCTCGAACCTCAAGAAGGTGACTCTTGAGCTTGGTGGCAAGTCGCCCAACATCGTCTTCAACGACGCCGACATCGACGCCACCATCGAGTGGGTCAACTTCGGCATCTACTACAACCACGGCCAGTGCTGCTGCGCCGGTACGAGGATCTATGTGCAGGAGGGTATTTACGACAAGTTCCTCGAGGCCTTCAAGAAGAGGGCGAACAACACCAAGGTCGGCGACCCCTTCGATGAGGCAACCTTCCAGGGGCCCCAGATCAGCCAGCTCCAGTACGACCGCATCATGGGGTACATCGAGTCCGGCAAGTCGGAGGGCGCGACAGTCGAGGTTGGTGGTGAGAGGGAGGGCGACAAGGGCTACTTCATCAAGCCTACCATCTTCAGCAACGTCAAGCCTGAGATGAAGATCATGCAGGAGGAGATCTTCGGCCCCGTGTGCGCCATTGCCAAGTTCAAGGATGAGGAGGAGGTCATTGGGCTCGGCAACGAGTCGACCTACGGCCTCGCTGCCGCTGTCCACACCAAGGACCTGACCACTGCCATCCGCGTCTCGAACGCTCTCCACGCCGGTACCGTGTGGGTGAACTGCTAGTATGTCTCCCCTTCTCCCTGTTGCCCTGGTTTTAACACCCCCCCCAAGCCCCCAACCCCAACCCTTGTGTTAAACCGCCCTCACCCACCCTTGACCTGTTGTAATCGAACCTCTGTGTGCTAACGACTCTCAGCAACGTTCTCCACCACCAGCAGCCCTTCGGCGGTTACAAGGAGTCCGGTATCGGCCGCGAGCTCGGCGAGGCTGCCCTGGCGAACTACACCCAGACCAAGTCCGTGTGCATCAACCTGGGACCTCCCGTCGTCTACTAGACTGAGGCTGGCGAGAGGGAGAGGGAGAGGGAGAGGGAGAAAAGGCATTGAATAATGAGGGGTGAGACGATGGAAGGCAGATTGTACGTAACGTAAGAGGAAGGGTATTCATGGGTGAATTAGCACGATTTTAACGAAGTCAATATAATCACGATCAGAAGCTCATCCATTAGTACGTGTAACGTAGTCTCTCTCACCCTAAGCGGAACAATAGCGGGTAGTATCGGGGAACCGCGAAGCCTATTAATGCAGCAGAATGTCCGGAAAGTCTCACGACTAAATACGAGTAAGAGCAGTGGGTGATGATGAAGGAAGGGCTAGTTGAAGATACAAAATTACTTCTTACACAAAATGACGCCCTCTAACCGACCTATATATCCGCTCACGCAAATGCTACACTTTGTAAATCTCTCCACCTCGCTCCTTTTAAGTTCCCCCCTTTTTCTTTCCAGCTCATCTACTACCAACAAGCTTTCGCAGAAATTTCTTTGGTCTCCTTTTTATCTCCTACACACACTTTAAGACGACGGGGACTAGCGCCGGGGACTGCTACCGCCCGCTTACGCCTTGTAGGGCTTGGGCCCGATCATGAGCTCGGGCTTGACGAGCTCGTCGAACTCGGCCTCCGTCAGCGCGTTCAGCTCGAGGGCGCTCTCCTTAAGGGTGAGGCCCTTCTTGTGGGCGTTCTTGGCGACCTTGGAGGCCATGTCGTAGCCGATCTTGGGGTTGAGGCAGGTGACGAGCATGAGACTGGGGGGCCGAGTTAGCGAAGACATACGCATGAGGAAGGAAGGGGAAAAGGGGGGGAAGGGGACGAGAGAGAGAGAGAGAGAGAGAAAACACGTACGACTCCTTCATGATGCTGGCGATCTTGTCCTCGTTCGCCTGTAGACCGACGACCAGGTTCTTCTCAAACGAGCGCATGCCGTCGGAGAGCAGGCGCACGCTGTGCAGCAGGTTCGAGATGATGAGGGGCTTGTACACGTTGAGCTCGAACTGGCCGTTCATGCCGCCGATGGAGGCGGCGACGTTGTTGCCCATGACCTGGGCGCACACCATGGTCAGGGCCTCGCACTGCGTGGGGTTGACCTTGCCGGGCATGATGCTGCTGCCGGGCTCGTTCTCGGGCAGGCTCAGCTCGCCGAGGCCGCAGCGGGGCCCGCTGCCGAGGTAGCGGACGTCCTGGGCGATCTTGGTGAGGGAGCCGGCGAGGGTGTTGAGGGAGCCGTGGGCCTGGACGACGGCGTCGTGGGCGGCGAGGACCTCGAACTTGTTGGGGGCCGTCTTGAACTCGGTGCCCGTCATCTTGGACACCTCCTCGGCTATGGCCTCGGCGAAGCCGACGAAGGTGTTGATGCCCGTGCCGACGGCGGTGCCGCCCTGGGCGAGGAGCCTGAGGTCGGGCAGGCTGGACTCGACGCGCTTGGCGCACGAGTCGAGCTGGGCGACGTAGCCGGAGAACTCCTGGGCGAGGGTGAGCGGGGTGGCGTCCTGGAGGTGGGTGCGGCCGATCTTGATGATGCCGCGGGCCTCGAAGTCGTCGACCTTGGCCTTGAGGGCGTCGCGGAGGCTGCGGAGGGCGGGGAGGAGGGAGCCCTCGAGCTCGAGGACGGCGGCGATGTGCATGACGGTGGGGAAGGTGTCGTTGGACGAGGCGCTGCGGTTGACGTGGTCGTTGGGGTGGACGGGCTTCTTGGTGCCCTTCTCGCCGCCGAGGAGCTCGATGGCGCGGTTGGAGATGACCTCGTTGGCGTTCATGTTGGACTGCGTGCCCGAGCCGGTCTGCCAGACGACGAGGGGGAAGTGGTCGTTGAGCTTGCCGTCAGCGACCTCGGCGGCGGCCTGCTGGATGGCCTTGCCGATTGCGGGGTCTATGGAAGGGGGGGGAGGGTTCCAGTGTTAGTCGCGAGAGGTAATAAACCAGGGGCACGGTTGGTGAATGGTGAGGGTGTATTGAGACAGTGATCTTTACATACCCAGCCCGTATCGCATGTTAACCGTAGCAGCGGCGCCCTTGAGGATACCAAAGGCCTTGACGATGGGGAGGGGCATGCGGTCCTGGGGCTGGTTGATGTTGAAGTTGGACAGCGAACGCTCGGTCTGGGCGCCCCAGTACTTATCGGCCGCGACCTGGATCTCGCCAAAGGCGTCCGACTCAGTCCTCGTGGCGGCCATCCTGGCGATGGTGGTGTGCAGGCTGCGTCGGATTGGTCTCGCGGCGGTTAACCTCTGGGTGGTGGTGGTGGTGGTGGTGGTGAGTAGTCTCGCGGTCGTCCGGGGAGTTACGGATCCGCCAAGGGCGAGGAGACGGACGCTGGCGCGCATTGTGAAGTGAGGAGTAATGACCGAGGGGGGGGAGATATTATTAGTCAGGAATTGGGGTGGGATTCCAGATCGTGTAAGTGGCGTGGTTGTTTTAACCTCGGTCCTGGTATTACGGAGATGCAGCTGCAACAGGAATTATTGCCTGTGACAATTGGAAGGGGGGGGAATTGGGAAAATAAAAAGCTCGACTCCTTCCGGCTTTGGACGGGAGAACTCGCTCGACTGTCGGGTGTTCGGAAGTTCTGACGGGTGCTGGCCGTTGACAAGGATGCGCTTATGCGCTTACGTAAAGCGGCACTTGGGGACGGAGCATTGGTACCGAGTGATATTATTTGTTGGGAGAAGCTGGGCGCTGGCCGGGCCTAAAGCCGGCTGGAGGTTCCCGAGTTAAACCCGCGGCCCCGCGGCGCCGTTCTCTCCCGGGCCCAAAACTCACCCCACGAAAACCCTCACCGACAGGAAATTTCGGTGAAGCCATTTGATTTTGCCCAGCCTGGTTTGAGTGACTCTGAGCGACCCCACCACCACCCCTGCAGCCTGTGACCATCTGGGGATATACGGAGAACGGAATTACTCGAAACTGAGGTCACCGCAATAGAGCTATCCTCTCATCCGCCCGTATTTATTTCCTCGGCACATTTCTCATTTCACCAATCGCAACTCACCACTCACGATGCTCACCTGTAAGTGCCTCACATCCAATATCTCTCTCTCTATCCCCATCCACAAGTACTTCACTCCTACGACACGACAAAACAAAGGCTGACCCTGACCCAACCCAGTCTGCCCCTATGACGGCTCCCTCCTAACCGTCGGCCAAAAGGGGAGTGGCAACCGGCTCGAGTGCCGCGCCTGCCCGTACATCTACCCCATCACCCACCCCATGTACTCTCGCACCTACTTCGAGCGCAAGGCCAAGGAGGACGAGATCGGCCCCACGGACTGGTCCAACGCCGCCAAGGCACAGGTGCAGTGCCCCAAGGACGGCTGCGACGGGAACGAGGCCGCCTTCTTCCAGGTCCAGATCCGCAGTGCCGACGAGCCCATGACGACGTTCTACAAGGTGAGTCTTTCTTCTTCTTGTCTTCGTTCGCGCGCTTTCCTCTCTCGGCCGCGAGCTGTATTATCCTCTTCCATGTCCGAAGATGTGCTAATAGGCGGCCTTGTAGTGTATGGACTGCGGGGGCCGGTGGAGGGACTGATGAGAAGGCGGGAGAGGAAGCTATTAGGGATGAGAGCACTTCGCTCATCGTTGGCGTAACGGAGATTTGGAAAATCAGGGAACGGGGGAAGGGATTTTTTTCCTTTTTTGGTCAAACGCATTCAGCACGGCGCTACGGAGGTCACATTGTAATGCCCATACATTTCAAGACGGAGGAAGTGTTCAGCTAGCTCAGGAGTCATGAGTCATGGTCGTCCAGGCAGTTGTGGTAGCGAGCTAAAAACCCCCGCCACGATGTCGCGGTCACCACACGCGATTATATACCTACCTACACAAGATATCCATGGAGCGATGCCTTTCTTACTGCCTACTACCCCACGAGAGAGGACCCGGGGGGGGGGGGGGGAATAGGAAGCCAGTAGTGTATCTTATGCCAATTCTATGATGTCTATATTGTTTGGAGTATTCTTTTAAGAAACCACAGCTTTACATTCCGTTCTAATACGTGAGAGTGAGTTGAGATAGTTAGTACAAGACATCCTTCCTTATTTCCTCCAACAGCGCAAGGACAGACACCCCGCACCGACTCATTTCTTCGAGAGGTTCAACAACTTCAGAATCTCAGACTCGTTATCTCCGATGACAGCCTTGCCGTTGTTCCAGTCGACAACCTAAACCAATCGTTAGCCGGGTTATTTGCTCCCCCCTCCCGCCGGATATCAATCCCCAACCCCTGCCCACTAGCGTGAGTCGATAACAAATAGAGAAACGAAACGTACCAACGGCCTCTGGAAGCTGTCCTTATCCAGGTTAAACCTCCTCAGCGCCTCCGTGACGGTGCTCGCCCCGCTCACCACGCGCGGGATCCCCTCCGTCCCGACGTACTCCAGTATCGTCTCCACCTGGTCCTGCGTCGGCGCCTCCTCCGTCACGTTGAGGTCGAACGGGTCGCGGACCCCGGCCTTCGAGCCCTCGTTCGCGGCCTGGCTAGCGGCCGTGGACGCCTGCTTCAGGAGGCCGACGACGCGGGTGGAGGCCGGGGAATTGGCCTTGTGGAAGAGGGTGATGATGTCGAGGGTTTTGCGCTAGTGTCCCGGGGGAGGTTAGCTGCGGTCCGGGGAGGGGCGAGGAGAATTTGGGGTTGATGGAGGGTATACGTACGAAGCCGAACATGTTGGGCGGTGCGTTTGGCGGGATTGATCTGATTGTATGGAGTAGGCGCAATTAAGCTGTAGTGACGGACTGACTCTACGTAACTAGGTCGAAAGCTGAGATAGCTCAGGTGAGGTTCCTTGATATTAAAGTGGGGCGCCTTATCGATAAGATATCATTAAGTGCCTGATAAAGTGTAAGGGGGAACCAGAGGTCCATGGTGCTGGCATGTGGGTCCGTCATCTTTAAGGTATCCCATGAGCTTCTGGCACTCTCAATACCAAATAACAAAACCCGCGCTTTCCAGCAACGCCCAACTGCCCAGGATTTTATATAATACCGGCACACCAACAAATTTGAAGACCGCTGGCACCCCTAGTTTACAGATAACTACGCCAAACTCCCCCATGAACCATCCCCACCACACTAGCCCGGTCCCTGCGTCTGGCCCTGGCCCTGGCCCTGCCCGGTCCCAAACCGGTCGTGGATGGCCTTGATCTGCTCTTCCATAGTCATCCTCTGCAGCTGGCTGATATGCGCCTGGCTCTTCCCCTCCGGGTTCCCGTCGAAGCTGTTGACCGCCACCTTCTTCCTCCGCGCCTGCTCCTCCTCCGACAGCGGCTCCCCTGTCACGCCGTCGAACACGTCGGTCCGCTGGCTCGCGAGCCTCTTGAGGTTGTTCGCGACGTCCACCTGCGAGAGGTCGGTCCGCAGGTGGCGCGAGTCGGCCTTTGCCTTTTGCTCTTTCCAGCGGGGGTCGAGGAGTTCGACTGTGACCTTTTTGTTAGCAGTTGTTCATTTTTTCACAGTAAATGGCCGGCTTGGATGGATAGTCGGGTTAAAAGAAGGAGGGGGGGAGGGGCAGGCTTACTCCTCATGTGCTCCTCCATCTCGTCCAGGGGGATCAACTGCTTGCAATTGGGACACAGCGCGGAACGCTCTGCCGCGCGGGACGCCCTCGGCACGTAGTTCTCGCGAATCTTCAGCGGCGCTCCGCCGACGGCCCCGCCCTTCGCCTGCTGTGCCCGCGTCTGCGCCTCCGCCCTCTCTTGTATCCTACTCTCCTCTTCTGCCCGTCGTTGAGCTTGATGGGGGTCTACCGGAAGCGACGGTGGGGGCTGCGTCGGCCCGGCGGCAGGGTATGTGGAGGCAGGAGGTTGTTGAGGTGCTGGCGCTGGCACGGGAGAGTCTGTGTGCTGAGGGCCGTGGCCCGGGTGTACTGGAAGCGGGAAGGTCATCGGGGCCTGATACTCCTCGTCGGTCGGCATTGCCTCTTCTATTCGTAGTGCGTTGATGGAGTGCTTATTCCTCTCCTCGAGCGACGCGTACTGTAGGTCCGAGAGCGTGGTGGGAGGCGGGAGGTTCGCTGTGGCGTCCGAGGGCGTGAAGGTAATGGTCTCGACGACCACGAAGTCGTTCCAGTCGATCCGCTCAAAGTCCTCCTTCTTCTTCACCTCCTCCTCCTCCTTCTTCTGCCTCTCCGCCTGCTCGAACTTGGCGTACTCGGCCCGCTTCCTCGCGCGCTCCAGCACGTGGTACTTGTCCTCGACGTTCTTCTTCAGTTCCGCGACACGCTCGTCCTTTACTTTGCCCCCCTCGCCGCCGAGGCCGTGGCCCCGGATGAGCTCCGTGTACTGGTCGATCAGGTGCTGGAAGAAGTTGTGGAAGGTATGGTTCGGGATGAGGAACTGGAACTGCGGGTTCCCCGCCTCCCGCTGCGCCAGCTGCGTCATCCACTGCCGCCCGTTCCTCGCCACGAACATGGCCGTGACCCGCAGCACCTCCAGGTCCTTCTGGTTGATCCGCGGCATCTTGGCCGAGAACGCAAAGTCCTGCGGCTTGGGCGGACCCTTTGGCTTCTCGGGGACCGCCGCCTCGCCGGCCCGGCCCGCGGCGATGGCTGTGCCGCGCCCGGCGCGGATCTCCTCGAGGCGCCACTGGTAGAAGGCATGATACGCGTCTTCGGGGTTCAGGAAGCTGAACTTGGGGTTCTTCTGCTCCTTGTCTCGTATCCTGTCCTCGAACACCGGCCCGTTGCGCGCGACGTAGCCCGCCGTCTTCTCCAGGACGTTTCGAATCTCTCGGGGGGGCAGGACGACGCCCGCGGGGGGCTTGAGCTCATCGAGAACCGCGCCGGCGTCGCGAATCGGTGCTGGCGTCGACATATCGGCGGTTAATTTCGATGGTCGAGAGTGTTAGGATGGCATTGACAGACTTTCGCATTCGCAGTCGCGCCTATTTTCAAGAAACTCGAGGCTGAGGTAAAGGCAAAGCTCTGCCAAGCCTTGCCAGCTTAGAACGCCACCCCCTTCACGTGACATCGAAAGATATGTGTGGCTGAAGACAACTGTGGACAGCTGAGGATATGACTGTGTTTCCACTTGCATGTGATTACTTATGCTCATTATCCTTTGGCCAATCTCTGAGACTGCATAACTGCTTGTTTCACAAGTACTTTGTGCTAATCAGTCTTGAAGCCACTTATCCCAGGCTATGCATTCTTCATTCGACAACGCCAACTCCCTATTCCGCTAGATTCCCTTCCACTCACTGTTAACTACCATCTAATTAATTATTACTTCCTTTCTTTCGCGCTCCCTGTCGATACTCGTTTAATTTTAGCACCATCGAGTCCGTTGTCTGCACATTCCAACTGTGTTACTACCTCGCCCCTGACTTCGATGACGCTTCGAAGCCACGTTTCGCGACGATAGTTTCGGCTGAATTACCGAGCGACCCGAATTGTCGAACTCAACAGTCCTCAACCTTTTCTTCTGTATCCTAGTGCCGTTTCCCTTCCTATACTCGATACCGCGCCTAGTGACCTTTTGGGCGTCTATTTTCAGCACGTCCACAACTTTTCGCTATTCTCGCCTCCTACCCTCATTATCAACCGACGAAGAGCGCGCATACTCGACTCGCCCCCTCCGATAGCAGCCATCTGCAGCGGCATATCGATACCACCGTTCCCCTGAGGATACTATTCTTTTTTTACACGATCCTCGCCAGCAGCGGACCACTCTAGCAGAAGATCCCAGCGATCACGATGGCTGTCACCTCGATACAAGACCGAACCGCGGAGTTCCAGTCCGTCCTTGCGCAGGCGCAGCGGCGGCGCGGGGCGAACAAGGTCGGCGCACAGAGGAGGTCCCTCCTCACAGACTCACAGAAGGCCGCCGCAAATGGCGATGCGCGACCGAGGAGGTCGGAGTTCGCGAGGCGGGCGGCGGAGATCGGCAGGGGCATCGCGGCGACGATGGGCAAGCTGGAGAAGTTGGCTCAATGTAAGAAATGAACCTTTTTTTTGCTTGTTTACGGTTTTATATGAGGGGTTTCGTGTGCGCCCTCGTCGCCTGTCCCGGACCGCTTTTGCTAACCACCCTTTTCTGCAGTGGCCAGGCGCAGAACGCTATTCGACGACCGCCCCGTCGAGGTAAACGAACTCACGTTCATCATCAAGCAGGACCTGGCGGGCATCAACAAGCAGATATCGGCGCTCCAGGAGATCACGCGGCAGCAGGGCGGCAAGGGGAACCAGGAGGGGGAGCACAACAAGAACGTGGTGTTCCTGCTGCAGGAGAAGCTGACGGACGTGTCGGTCAACTTCAAGGACGTGCTGGAGGCGCGCACGAAGAACGTGCAGGCGTCGCGGTCGCGCACGGAGAACTTCATCTCGAGCGTGTCACAGCACACGCAGCCGGCGCTGCAGCAGTCTGCGTCGCCGCTCTACGGGACGCCGAAGCCGGGGACGCCGGCACCGATGGGGGGCGCGGGCGGCAGCGGGGGCGACGCCCTGCTGTCGCTCGAGCCGTCGAGCGACAGGCAGCTCCTGATCATGGAGGAGGGGCAGCAGCAGAACGTGTACATAGAGCAGAGGGGCCAGGCGATCGAGGCGATCGAGAAGACGATCGGCGAGCTGGGGAGCATATTCGGGCAGCTGGCGACGATGGTGCAGGAGCAGGGGGAGATGGTGCAGAGGATCGACGCGAACACGGAGGACGTGGTGGACAACGTCGAGGGGGCGCAGAGGGAGCTGCTGAAGTACTGGTCGAGGGTATCGGGGAACCGGTGGCTCGTGGCGAAGATGTTTGGCGTCTTGATGATTTTCTTCCTGTAAGTTGGCCCCCTTTCTCCCCACCCACATATGGACATCCGGCGTTGCTGGATGTTGGGTTGGACATGTTGCTGATACCATTCCAGACTATGGGTCCTGATTGCCGGATAGACGGTGGACGTTTACCTTGCTTTTTTTCTTCTTTTGTTTT
>ONZQ02000009.1:208220-264425 GCA_900312665.1 Cephalotrichum gorgonifer | reverse complement strand
TTGCGAGGACCTACTCCTTTCCGTCACCGTCACGGCCACGCGCCGTCGCCATCGAACGTGGGCAAGCAGACGGAGCTCAACACCAGGCACGCAATGCTGTTGGTGGGAGTAATATTTTCCCATCTAAAAGGACCCTCTATTTTCCACCAACCACATTATTTTCCGTTTTCCGTTTCTTGCGTCACGGCTGAGGGGCTCCTTCCTTTCATTCTTCGCCCCCACCACTCCTCCCTTTTACCTGGATTTACTTCTCCGTGAAAGCAGTTTGGTGTTGCGGGATCTCAAAAGTAATGGGAGCTCTTGATGCTGATCCTTCTCTCCTACTACCTCCCCATTACCTATGATTCAGGGGCACCCGTCCATTTAGACAAGTGGTGCGGCTGGGAGGTAACTAGAACTCGGCCGGGCGGGGGTTGACTTGGGCCGAGGAAAACGGACGCGGGGTATTAATACCCGGAGAGTTTGAACGGAGCGTATTATCCATAACTTCTACGAGTGCGCGCGACAGCGAGAGCCTGTTTCGAACAGCTCATGCGGAGTCGTGCCCCGCATCCATTAGTTACTACTGTGCTACTGCTCCGTAAAGTCTACTTGTGCACTAGTACGTAGCCCGGGGTTCGGGCGAGTTACGGAGCCGGGAGGATATAGCCCGATGGGCGCATCTTGATAAACCCACTCACAGTTTGTCAGCGCGCGGAAAGAAGAGCGACGGAGGACCAATCCGGCTCTCAATTGAGACTCCGTACGAACGTGTGAGCTTCGACTAATAATGTAGACTATTACCAATACGTACCTAGAAAAAAAAAAGGAGAATACGGAGTCCAGGGGCGGCAGTCTCGCGTCGTCGTGGTGCTACTCTTTATTGCCTATCTGCGGGGCAAAGGCGGGAGAAGTAAATGGGATGAGCGCCGCCCCGCACCCGTTTCGGGTCAGTTAGAAGCGGACGGCATAAGAGGTGGGGGGAGGAGGGAGGGAAGGACTAATAGCTACCTGCTACCTGTGGGAGCATATATAAACGACGCCGCTGGCACTTTTCTTGCCTCCATGTTTTCGGTGTATTCGCGTATTAGACCCGAACTACTTACACGTGCAACTCCGTGGGAACTACGTTGTAACTTCCGTGCTACACAGACTCTCGCCCTCAATCCCTACCTATATACCACTACAACAAGACATCTTCTTGTTAGAAGTAGGACCACAGACACAATGACGGATAAGACCTTCAAGCTTAACACGGGGCAGGAGATCCCCGCGCTCCTGTTCGGTACGGTGCTCCCATCCCCCGTTTCCCAGTCCTTGCCTGACTCTGTTCCCCCAAACACTCTCCCAATTGCCCCCCTACCCCCCTTTCCCTCTCTTTCCTCGCCCACCCACGGCACAACCGACGACGCGCTCAGAGCAAGCTAACGCAGCGGGGTACGCAGGCACGTGGCAGGGCGAGGCCGAAAAGGTAAAGGCGGGCGTGACGCACGCGCTCCTGGGCGGCTACAAGGGCGTGGACGGTGCGTACTGCTACGCAAACGAGGACTCGGTTGGCGAGGGGCTGCGGGACGCGTTCGCGGCGGGGGTGAAGAGGGAGGACGTCTTCATCGTCAGCAAGGTGTGGTGCACGTACCAGTCGACGCCCGAGAGGGTGGCGGAGGGGATTGATAAGACGCTGAAGAGCCTGGGGGTGGACTATCTTGACCTGGCGCTTGTGGTGAGTATTATCCCGTTCCTGGTAGTCGATGGTGGTTTGTTTTCGGGTCCAGTTCCAGTTCCAGTTGCTGTTGCTGTTGGAAAGGAACATGAAGGAGGGTAGGGGAGGGGGGGGGGGGGGGAGAAGACGCGGTGGCTAACGAGGGCAATCACAGCACTGGCCCGTTGCCATGAACCCCGAGGGCAACCACGACAGGTTTCCCACGCTGGCGGACGGCAGCAGGGACATCCTCCACTCTCACTCGCACGTCGACACGTGGAAGTCCATGGAGAAGCTACTGGCCTCGGGCAAGACCAAGGCTATCGGCGTGTCCAACGTAAGTTTCCTCGAGCAAACCCCCGATCCCCCTTTCTCCCGGCTCGTCCCATCATCCAACCCATCCAACACCGCCCGCGGGGGACAATGATCAGTATGGACAAAGTACTCACAATCCCCCCTCCGCACGCAGTACAGCAAGCGCTACCTCGAGGAGCTCCTCCCCCAGGCGACCGTCGTCCCGGCCGTCAACCAGATCGAGAACCACCCCCAGCTCCGCCAGCAGGAGATCGTCGGCTTCTGCCGCGAGAAGGGCATCCACATCATGGCGTACAGCCCCTTCGGCAGCACGGGCGGCCCCCTGATGAGCGCGGGGCCCGTGGTCGAGGTGGCGGACCGGAAGGGCGTCAAGCCCGCGACGATTCTTCTAAGCTACCATGGTGAGTGTTTTTTTTTTCTTTCTCTGTTTCTATTCTCCCCCCGAATTTCTCGACCCTTGTCGTCTCCTCTCTCCCACCAAACCAAACAACACCTATGAGGCACTTGCTGACGAGAAGTTATAAAACAGTCGCCCGCGGCAACACCGTCATCGCCAAGTCCGTCACGCCCGAGCGCATCGACTCCAACAAGCAGATCGTGGACCTCGACGCCGAGGACCTCAAGATCCTCGACGACTACGCGGCCGAGCTGGAGAGGACCAAGGAGTGGAAGCGGTACGTGTACCCGGCCTTTGGCGTCGACTTTGGCTTCCCCGATAAGTCCTAGACGCGGGGAGGAGTTCAAGAGAGGAGGTTCAAGTTGGTGTGAGTGAGTAAGAGGTATTATATCATATATATATATAGGGTCGTGTTATTTTGCGTATGCACACAGATACCTTTTTTGCATCATCGTCTCCGTATCGACCTTGGAGTGTTTTGGGTGCTGAATATGGATGTCGCTCGTTACGAATATCCAAGTATCCGTCTCCTACTGGCACTCTGTAAATGTAGTATGGGGAGCTGCATGCATACATGTAGGGTTAATACGAGGATGGGTGTAACATTAATGGTAACTACATGTACTCGTAGATGGAGAGGGGAATGATTGATTCCATGTTTCGGTGTGCATACTTACTCGTACTTACACAATCCTCAAAATTCCCTGAGGGTGAGTTTACATGAATGTTATGGTGCTCCATGTGTGTGCTCCGCTCGTAACTAATACATGCACTCAAGCTACTCGTAGATCTACAGTACATAGCGATATCGGGACATGCCGCTTACACACTCCGCCCCGCGGCCCAACTTCCGTGCCCACTCCCGCGTGTCCACATACAAGTACTCATAGATATATGTAATACTCGTACACCAAGAATACAAGCACAATTCCACCAGCACAGCTCCAGCCTCAAACCCTGACCACCATGTCCGCCGAGCTGTTCTCCCTAGCGGGCCACACGGCCGTGGTAACTGGCGGCACCCGTGGCATCGGCCAGGCCATCGCCATCGGGCTCGCCGAAGCCGGCGCCGACATCATCCTCATCCAAGTAAGTGAGCTATAGTACTTATTCCCTCCCGCACACATAGTCCAAAGACAAATTAGCTGACGCAAAATCGCCTAGCGGGACCTCTCCCGGACGGAGACGAAGGAGGCCATCGAGGCCCTCGGGCGCAAGGCATCCGTCTACACGGCCGACCTTGGGGTCCGCGAAGATGTCGCCGGGCTGGCGGCGAAGATCCTGGCTGACGGCCACGAGGTGAGGATCCTGGTGAACTCGGCCGGCATCCAGCGCCGGCACCCGTGCCACGAGTTTCCCGATGCCGACTTTGACGAGGTATGTGGTCTCCGTCCAGCACCCCGCCATCACCATCACCATTCCCTCCCCCCTTTTCTCTCACCCACCGCCCCCTTTGTCCCTCCTGCTTTAAGCCTAAACTCGAGTGCCGGCTCGGCGCTAAAACACACGTCCCCCCTTTTCCACAACAGGTCCTCCAGGTGAACCTCAACGCAGTCTTCACACTAACCCGCGACCTGGGCGCCCACATCCTCTCCCTCCCCCCCCACCCCGTCACCGGGCGCCGCGGCACCGTCATAAACCTGGCCTCCCTCCTCTCCTTCCAGGGCGGCTTCACCGTCCCCGCCTACGCGGCCTCCAAGGGCGCCGTCGCCCAGCTCACCAAGTCCTTCGCGAACGAGTGGACGGCCAAGGGTGTGACGGTCAACGCCGTGGCCCCGGGTTACATAGCCACGGACATGAACGAGGCCCTGATCGCCGACGAGGCGAGGTCGAGGAGCATCAACGAGAGGATACCGGCCGGGAGGTGGGGGCAGCCGGAGGACTTCAAGGGGCCCGTGGTGTTCTTGGCCGGGAAGGCCGCGGGGTACGTTAGTGGGCATACGCTTGTCGTTGACGGGGGGTGGATGGGGAGGTAATAGGTTTTGTCCCCCTCATCTTCTTGGCACGGTTTGATTCACGAATGGCCAGAGAGGGGAGGTGGAGGAAAAAAGTCATGATATAAATCTCAAAAGAGCCCCAAAAGCTTTAAACACCAACCGCCCCAAACCCTGGGCTTTACCTGTCGTACTGACACTAAGCTACATTCTCCTTGTGACCCCCGCTCACGCCAAGGACGCTCTCCATCCAGGGGTATACCGACGAGTTCGCCATCGGATACCCCATGTGCAGCGCCCCCGGGAAGAACCCCGCCTCCTTGGGAGTCCCGTGCTCAAGCAACATCATCGAGTCCTCGATCGGCATGAGGCCGTCCAGGGTGCCCTTTTCCAGGTTAGTTTAGAGGATGATAAGAGGTACGGGCGGAAAGATGAGATAGGAGGCGGGGTGGAGGAGACTTACGTTGATCAGGAGCAGTCTCGTCGACGGCCCCTTAATGATACCCGTCTCTAGGAGCGAGAACTTCTTCTGCACGCCCACTTTATAATCCTCTACGGAGTCATACCCGTGCTTCATCGCCATGGCCGGTGTAAGTCTGCGGTGCGCCAATTAGCCCGCAAATCCCACAACAGCCTGCAGCTCTCCCCATCCTGCCTCCGTCCCCCACGGACGTCTTCACGAAATTGTAACGAAGGCAACTCACTGGAACGGATACTCATGCCCATCCACCCTCGACAACCACTCCCGGCCAAAAAAGTGGTGACACCCCGCCCCCTGCGCCACCACGCCCGCGACCCTCTCCCGGTGCGTGTGCGCGATCCTCACGGCGTAGTAACCCCCCGCGCTGAGGCCCCAAACCGCCACCCTCCCCATGTCGAACCGGCCGTCCGCCGCCATCCACGCCAGCACGCTGTCCCACAGCCGGTCGGGCGCGGCCGGGTCCGCCGCGTCGGAGGGGCAGTCCGCCGTCCCCGGGCATTCGGCCACGACGCTCGCCCACCCGCGCGCCAGGAACTCGTCGCACCGCGTCGTGTTGTCGGGCCTGTACCCGTCCAGCCCCGTGATGAGCAGCACGACGGGACACTTCTCCCCCTCGCGAGCGGGTGGGGTCCGGACGTATACCGGCACGGAGTTCCGGTCGCGCCCCGAGGCGAAGACGTGCGGGATCGAGACCTCCTCCACGGGACGCTCGAAGAGGCTGCCTGCGCGGAGGTAGATCTTCTTCTGGGACTCCCAGGCCGCCCACTTGGCGGAGCAGTTCACGTCCGGGAAGGAGGTGATGTAGGGGAAGCGCGCGATGCGGAGGACGCAGGCGGCGCGGAGGTAGAGCGCGATGGCGGTCTTGGTGTCGCCTGCCGAGTGGGCCTCGTCGCCTTTGGCTGAGAGGGCGTCTGCTGTGGGGATGAAAGCATTGGTGTATTCCGGCGAGGTCCCGTCGTTGATGTTATTCTTTCGGTGCTGTTAGCTTCTCCGGGGGAGGAGAGTCACGTATGTGTGTATGCCTGCATGTATGAATGCGTGTACATATGCATGTACGCATGCGTATATAATATATGTGCATCTAGAAGGGTGCTACTCACTTTGATGAGATGCTCAAAGATGGGCTCAAAGTCCTCGAGCAGGCCGTCGTGGAAGGGATAGACGCTCTTCGAACACTGTGTCATAGTTAGCAACCCACTCTCCCTTCCTCTCTCTCGCTACCTCCCAGTACTCGTATGACCAAACGCACCGGGAACTTCCACTTCGTCTCCCACAGAGCCTTGATGCCCTCGTGGTGCGGCATCCTCCGCTCGAACGCCTCCGTCCCCATGAGCCACACCCTCGGCTCGACGGGGCCGAGAATCTCCTGCGTTGCCGCCATCTCCGGGGCCTTCGGCCGGGTTCCGTTTGGCTGGCGGGCGGCGGTGTTTCTGGACGTATCAGATGTCCGTAGAGAGAACCTCCCAGTATTAGTCTTGCTTCGCGTTGTGACGGCGCTACTGGGCGTGTTCCCCATCACGGGATATGCTCTGTCTGACCCGACGAATAATGTCTCGTCACTATTCTTCGGGCTCCTCGTATGGAACAGCAATAATCGGTGGGCAGATATCAGTGGACGGTCGTCGGTATAGGTAGAGCAACCACCTAGTCTCCCTCTCTTATTTCTAAACAGGTACCGCAAGTCTTGAACTGTCAGAATGACAGGCCGCAGGCAGGCGACCGCAAAAAAGCGAACCCTTTAAGTATTACTCTTCTCTCCCAGAAGAAAAAAAGCAATATGTGGTTCAATCCGTCATCGTCAAAAGTGGTCAAAGAAGCGGGGAGGTGCCCGCATATAAATAAGTTTGTGTATTCTATGATGCTAGGGATGATGAACCTCCCAAAAAGCTGAGAGGCGTCATATCGTCGCACCATGTTTCTCTCCCCTCGCTTTCCCCGGGTCAGGCCAGAACTTGGCACAGCTTTGGCTTACGCAGGTACGTGTGTCGTCGGCAGAGTTTATCATATCCGCCGGTGGATGGCATGGGGATATCCGGCGCGGCTTATATTGGCTCTCCGGACCTCCGGTCGATTGGACCGGCGCCGTCACCTGTCTTTCAGGTACAAGCAGCGTGTACGTACCTTGTAGATGGCGTTTACATTGGGGCCACTGGCGCGGATGGATGGATGGGCTGTCGCACCAAAACGGAGAGGCATGCGTAAGCCGGTGACACTGCCGGAAAGACACAAGGGAAAAGGAAAAAAAAAGAAGCCAAGACAACTTGTACGACTTCCGCATTAATACCATCGTTTGCTGAAGGAACCCCACAACAGCCTCTATATACCAGATACCACATACCTCTCCTCCGTCCTCCGTCCTCCGTTCCCGTCCCTGTCCCGGGCTTCGCTTGGTCATTGACGCCGAAAGCGAGAAGAACAAAAAAGAGAAAAACACCAAGAGAGCCCAAGTAATCAGGCGCCCCGTCTACCAAAAACAAAAACGGTGCCGATATCATAATTCTAAAAGGGGGATTGGGAGGCGGGGTGAAGCTAAACCAGTACGCAGCCCCCCTTTTTGACGTCCCCCTCCTCCCCCCTTTTTGCCCTTTGTATCCTACTCCTAGCCTCGCGAAAATGAAAATGCCTCGACATCCCACCCCTAGGCCCCCCTTAGAGGCTCTTAAATATGCCTCAGGGAAGCAAATCAGCTGGTGGTCTTCTTCTCCCCGGCGTAGTAGTGCGCCATCTGCAGGCCCGCCCTCCTGAAGCCGCACTTGACGTAGAAGCCCTCGTTCGCCTCGCTGCAGTCGAGGATGCTCTTGTAGCAGCCCACCTGCTCGGCAATGTAGTCGAGCGCCTGTATGATCCGCAGGCCGAGCTTCTTGCCCTGCTGGTCCTTCGCGACGGCGATGTCCTCGATGTGGCCGACCTGTCCGAGGTTGTGGATGCTGTTTTTGAGGGGACTAGTTAGCAAATGTACGTCCCATTCAAAGGCGGTGGCCTCACAGCCGCGCAAGGAGGAATGAGTGGGAGTAGAAAAGGGGAAACGGGAAAAGGGGGAAGAAGAGGGGAAAGGGGAGAACACGCACAACTTCCTCTCGACAATCAACGCCCCCGTCCCAACGATAACCCCCCTCGCCGTGTCCTCCACGACGAGGATATAGTACCCCTCCTGCCCCGCCATGGCGTCGTACTGGCCCGCGAACGCCTCCGCCGACACGTCGCCCACCGTCGTCAGCACGCGCAGGCAGTCGAGGAACCCGTTGTCGAAGTCGGTCCTGCGGAGGGCGCGGATGACGAGGCCCTCGGGGAGCGAGGCCGACACGGTCGGCGAGAGGAGAGAGGCGGGGAAGAGGCCTTGCTCGGTCATTTTTGCTGGCGGCTGTGGTGTTTTTTTGTTCGGGCTTGTTCGGGTTGCTTCTGTGAGGCTATCGCTCGTAGTTTTGAGGCAATTGAGGGGTTGGAGGGTAAGAATTGGAATTCGAAACGCCGAGTTGAAACACCTAATTGAAAACGCCGAAGAAAGGAAGATTGTGCTGTGTAGAGAGGTTGGTGACAGTTATAAGAAGGGGGGGCGGGAAGAGAGAGGCGGTGGATGTAGAGGGGCGGGACGTGAGGGAGAGATCCAGCGGTGGTGGGCTTACTCGTTCATATCCATGTGTAGAGAGGACTCGTACTCGTCCAGTCCATTGTAACCGTGGGTCTAGCCCCCCCTGCGCAAGGGCCCACAGCTTGTCCAAAAATAGTTCAGAGTGCCCCTCTCCACCATCAGCTCAGCCCCGCCGCCGTTCGCCCCTGGGAGAAGCTAGACTAGTTACTTGTGTTCTTTCCCTATCACGCTAATCCCAGGGCCCAACCACCCCCTATTCCATCGGGCCCACCACCTATTGTTTTTCGGGTTTACCACCCGAAATCCATGACATCACCGCCATGCGAAACAGGGACTCGTTCGCTTTTTTTTTTTCTTTGCTCAATCCAGTTGAGGGCCTAATCGAGTATTTACTTGTACATCCTACACTTGTTACATTACAAAAAAGTGTATCATGTTTCCTAATCTACTTTTGCCATGCCTTCGATATCTACTCTATGAGTTGTATCCTTCGAACAAAGGGTATGACAGCCCTGTCTGTCAGCTGAAACGGCCGTCAACATAATCCAGGCACCAGTAGGAATCTGTGACCCTATTCCTTGCACTAGTACATAATCTACTATAGATACATGTATGCCTTACCTCGGTCTACAAGTCCAGAGCAGATACAATGGCCACCGAAGGAATGTTAGCTTAAACTTAGTGCCCACTACTTTCTTTCTCTTAGTCCCAATTGGAATGGGCCGAACCGCACACATCCTGGGTCCTAACTTTACTCGTCCTCGTACCCATGTTTGGCTGTTCTGGTTGCTTTTGATTTCTCTTCTCTCTCCAAACATAGCTAGCCACCTAGCTGTAGATCTCTAATTTAACTTCCATCATGATGCAGCCGTCCCTCATTCCTTCGCTCCCGCTCCCTCCAAAAGAAGGCCGGTACAAAATGCTATATATACTCGAATATTCCCCTCCTCCCACCGGCTCAAGCCGAGATGGCGTTCTAGAGTGACCCGCACCTTCTCTCTACCGGGCCCCGAGCCCCGACCCTCACACCTCCTCATTCTCCCAGTCCTTCTCCCCAAACATCGGCCCCTTCCGCGCCCCGCTGACCTCCAACTTCGCCAGGAACTCCGGCGGCACCGTCGGTATATACTTCCTCTCCCTCTCCCTGTCCACCCCGCCGAACCCGGCCCCGAAACTAACCATCATGTCCGTCACCGACGGCAGCGAGAACGGCAGCATCAGCGCCGGGTCGAGAAGCAGGTGCTCCTGCGTCTCATCCTCGCTCTCCTCCTGGTACTGTTGGCCCTCCGGCGTCCCGGCCGCCGCCTTCTCCTGCCCGTTGGAGGCGCCCTTCGTGGGCGTCCCGGGCGCGCTGTCCGCCCTCGGCGCTGCGGACGGCGGCCTGCTCCTCCGCCGCTCCTTCACGAGCGCCTGCTCCTTCTGTATGGCCTCCAGGTACTTCAGCGCGCTCTTCGGCAGCCCCTTCTCGCCCACCTCGGGCCGGTAGTGCTTCGCCGCGTGGATGAGCTGCTGCGGCGTCAGCCGCTTCAGCTGCTGCAGCGTGCCCACGAGCGCCTCGAGGTCGTCGGCGTTCAGCGAGGAGAAGCACTGCAGCCACTGCAGGAGCTGGATGATGGGCTCCAGGTGCCTCCGCGCCGCGTCGACCGTCGGCTCGCCCGACGCCTTGAGGTCGCCGCCCTCGTAGTGTTCGGGCTGACGGTTGTTCGCGCGAGCCCAGTCCTCCAGGATGGACACGTTCATGCGTATCTGCATGGCCTTCGTGCGCGCGAGGTACCTCCGGTTGGACATGACCCGGTTGAATAGCTCAGCCGCCACCCAGTACACTAGCTGCGAGACGATCTGGGCCACAATGACCGAGTGGATATCGTAGAGGTCGAGGACAAAGAGGGTCGAGGAGAGGATGGATGTGACGTTGCGGGGGGCGGGTTTCGCTCGTTGTTTGGGCGACGGCGGTCGGAACCGCTTCTCCAGAGGTTCTTCCTTGACCTGAGCCTTCCTCTTGAACAGTTTCCACTCGTTCTGGAAGGTAATGTCTTCGAAGCCTGGTATGGTCTCGTGGTCGAGCATGGCGGCGTCCAAAACCTTATCCATGCGCCGCTCGGCGTCTCGCACGATGAGAATGAATATCTCGTTAATCAGCTCCGATAGGTGAGCCTGGAACTCTGACGTGGCCTCGAGAAGCCCGACATCCTTCTTCAGATAATGCAGGAGTAGCGTCGCGTTCGACATCCAGAAGGCGAGAATCGTCATGTCCCACTGGTGCACCTCCACCACGTCGTTGATCTTGTCCATGGCGCTTATCAGGAGGTTCGCGAGGAGTTCCGGGCTTCCGTGGTAGTGCGCGTACCTGGCGGACAGGAAGATCATGTTGGCCGGGACCGGCTTTTGTGTTGGTGACCGCTGCGGAGACATGTTGGTAATGATGATATCCAAGATGGCGTCCAGTTCGGACTCCTGGAATACAAACATTTGGTCATGGTTACATCTCGTCCAGTCGAATTCCTGCTGTTCATCGTCGAATTCGTCGACGGGCTGCATCACAGGTGTCAGCTCCTTACGTTCAAGGTAGAGATGGGGAAAAAGGGGGGGAGGGGGGCAAAAGACCTGTCTTACCTCGGGCTGATCATCTATCCCAACGTTCCCAAGATCCACTTCAAGATCCCGCGCGCTGTCCATCATTAACCTCTGCCGGAGTTCCTCGGCGGCCATCTCCTCCTCGAAACGATCCTGAGTAAAACCTGAGTTGTAGAAGTCGTCCGTCACGCCCGCCGTCCCCAACGCGTAGCCACTGTCGTGGAGATACCACGACATGTCGCTATCGGGAGGGACGAAGTCGAAAGCTGTCCTCCCGCTCGAGGTCTTCTGCTCCGCCGAGGCGCCGTGGTCGAGTAAGAGTTTCGCTATGCTCTTATGTCGGTTCGTCATGGCCCACATCAGCGCTGTCCACTGATTCCGGTCTTGCTTGTCAACGTCGGCCCCGGCGTCAATGAGAGCCTCGACCACGCTTTCGTGGCCCTGGTCAGGTAATCGTGTTAGCAAAATAGCACTGGGGAGTTGCCGTGGACGGTGACCGTGCCGATAAGGACGCGGTGATACATACGAAACAGCTGGCATATATCAGCGCCGGCGTGCCATCCTCGTCCGGCGCATTGATATCGACGAACCCCCTCGCCTTTCCCGTGAGTATCTTCTTAATCCTATCAACATCGCCGTTGCTAGCCGCCATGTTTAGTGACTTTTGGAGCATATCACGCTTCTCGTCGTCGGAGAGCTTCTCGTCCGCCACAATGGCGTTCTCGTCGCCGAAGACGGGGCCGGCCGAGTGGGCCGCCTGGGCGGCGATCATCTCCATCAGCCTTGCCTCGTTACTTATCGGGCTCGCCCTCACGTCGTCGGAGTAGTCCCTGTCGTCGAGGGAGAGGTTGCCGAAATCGAGGGGCTTTGCCAGCATGGGCGATGTTAGGAATTGAGATTGGCCTATTCGCGGTGGATCGTGTGAGTGTCCCACCCTACTTGCGCTACCGCGTTGGTATAGGGGAAAGGGGGGGGGGAGCGACGTGAACCTCGGGTCGTGATATGTACGCACCTTGCCATCCGTCGTACATCTCTGTCTCCTGGGGGAGAGAAGGCGATACCATCCTGCGATCGTCTAGTGACTTTGGCAAGTCGGCGGGCAAAGTCCGCACGGGTTTCTTCCCGCCGCCGTCGCCGCCGTCGGAGAATCCAGAATCCATGGCGGGAGGTGGGATGGTGGGATGGTCGAGCTTAGATCATGAGGCGTTACGGATTTGTAGATCGCAGGATGTTGGGGAGCTGCCAAGGGGAGATTTATTATAACCGTGGTTGATTGTTGAAGTAGGGTTGTGCACGCAGCAAATGCGCGGGCAGCCGTGGGGCTGCGAATGATATGTTTTAGTCGTCGTGGTTGTCGTCGTGGTTGTCGTCTTGGCCGCGCGGGGTTGTCTGTAGCGGAAGGCCTGATAATATTGGTTTACGACGACGTCAAGATTCAAGGTCCTAAACGTCCCACCCGGGCCGAAGTAGTGTGGGCGGGCACGGTCGATGTGGCGTGGGTTCGGGTGGGTGTGGCGAACCTGTGGCTGGTGGGTACATCAATCTCGTGCAACATGGGACTTTCTCTACCTCTCACTCCTACACTAACAACAGAATATCTCGATGACAAGGTTTCGAACCAGCCACAACCAGCCCAGAATGGGAACTGATCCTAAAATATGGCTTTCCACTGCAACATGACCCTTCCTGGTAAAGAGGATGAGATATTAATAAATATACTGCTCTATAGTTATGTTTTGTCCGAGGTGGACAGTGGACCGGACGTTAAGGGAAAACCAAGGCGCCTCGAATTCCCTATCCCGCGAACGACCAGTTCACCATTTCTTCCCAACTCCATCAAACAAATTAATATAATAACGTGGTGGGGGGAGTAAGCCTCTTCCCCCCTTTTCCCCCATGACAACTTTGAAAGCAACCCAATGTCTAGATAAAAAGATAAAACGCCCTCCCTTCCCCATGTCTCCCGTAGACATAATCCCCACCCCTAAAGCGACAGCTCCGGGGTCCTGGGCCGATTCCTCGCCGCATCCTCCAGGGCGGGCACGCCCGCCATAAGCTCCCTCAGGATCTGCCTCTCGGAGCGGTAGAACTCCTTCTGCCTCGTCAGCTCGATGACCCTGCCGCCCAGGTACCGGGCCTCCTCCTGCAGCTCCAGGATCCGGGACTTCTCCTCCGCCGCCTGGTCCGCCTTGCGGCGGCGGTAGCGGGCCGAGGCGTCGGCGTTCTTCTGGCGCTTGCCGCCGGCCTCCTTCGAGGCCGAGTACGTGTCGACGCTGACGAGGATCCCGTCCCCGACGGAGTTGGCGAGGGAGTGCATGCTTAGAGGGGGCGCATGGTGGCCCTCGGGCGTTCTGGGCTGGTGGATCGAGTCTATGGCGGGAAGGGCGACGTGATGATTGCCGTTGGGGAACGGTTGATATGAGTTGTGTGTAGGCTGGGACGAGGTATGGACGGACAACGGCCCGCTCCCTTCGTGATATGCGGCCGGCGGGTGCCGGAAGCCGTGATGAGGTGGTGGTGGTGCCGTGGATGTGAGTCGGTGTGATGGTGCTCCGGAAGGCGCAAACTGACCCCGATACGCATCCCGATGACCTGCTGCTTGCGGGGAGGAGTCCACATGCATATGGTCTGCCCAATTCGTCGTCTGGGTTAGCCAACGGAGCCCTAGGAACCCCAGAAAGCACTTGGGGTTTTTCACAAACCTGAGTGGTGAAAGGCTTCTGCTCGTGGTGGCGTCGGGGTACGATGCCGCTGCGGACTGGCCGAGGCCATGCTAGAGTTGCTCCTTGATCGCGGGGTCAAGATGAAGTCGCTGCTGCCGGAAGGACTGGCTGCGGATTCGGAGCCGAGTGTGGGTCCGGAGAGCGGGTCCGTGGAGTTTAGGAGGGAGTGGAGGCCGGATCGTCGAGAAGCCATGGCTGTGTATCGGCGGGGTGAAAAGGATGTACGAGTACGCGGAGAGCAGCAGTGGGTTTAAACGATTTCAAACTATGACGGTTTTTTTTTGTCAAGATGAAAATGGAACGGGCGCAAACTGGTCTGTGGATCGGGAGCTAGCGTCTTATATCAACCGGGGTCGTGATTGTATTAGAGATGGGAGGGCTAGGAAACTAGTGTCATGCGAGGCGGGTCGGACGTTATATAGGATTCAGAATGTGACGGGCGGGTTTGGCTACCTGTCATCCCGGCAGGGTATTATGTACAATGGCGTGCAGGGCGCACCGGCTTTGGTGGCTGGGCTACCATGGGGGCGGAGTCAAAGTTGACTCTGATGATCTGATCGACTGTCGCTCTCGGAATAGGAGCGTGAATTGTGGTGGGGATTGGGTCAGGCTCATGGTTCACGGGAGAGAGCCACCTAGCTGAGGATGGTGGTAGGTGACGACCTTCGGGCAAATAAAGCAAGCCACACACAAAGGTTCATTTCCACTTTCGGAAAGCATCCGGCAAGCAAAGGCTGCAGACGGGTACGTTAGTTGGTAGCCCCGGAAAAGGGGAAGGGGGGGGGAGGAGCGCAAAGAGCGGTACGTACAAGTAGTATGACGAGAATATCACAAAAGCCACGGTGAGAAAGGAAAAGGAAGGCCGCGGTGAGAGTCGAGGTGGAGGGGGGTGAGGCGACGGCGCTGGCGTTGGGAGCTGGGCGCGGGAGCTGGGGAGCTGGGAGCTAGCGCTACCCTGTGGAGCATCTCTTCTCATACAAGTACCATGTAAGTGGTTGTAGTTAGCAAGAAACGCGACATTTTAACGCAGCCCCCTGTTTCGCCGACGACGCGGACCCGGAAACAAGCGCCAGGGGGACGCCGCACGAATGGGGAACAGGGGAAGTCATTGCTTGCAGGCCGGGGTGTGAGACCTTTGGCTAGGGCTCAGAAAGTGTCGACATGGGTTCGAATGGGGTGGGAGTGGGTGGGTGTGTGTCTTGGAGATCGCTCGGAGGGTTTCTCGGACAATTATCCAAGACACAATTTAACTACCTATCAAGACAATGGAGATAGATCGGCAGTCAAACTGCAGCGCAGCGCAGCGGACAGGTGCTCCGGACGAGTACGCGTAATACCGATATTTCTATTTTCAGCGGAGGTGGGCGTGTAGTAATTATTATGAGATTAGTAGGAGAGAGTGATCACCTTTCAAAGGGAGAGCTGGGAGCTGGGAATGGAAAATACCTGTAGTGGGGAAACTGGCTGCTGATGCCATCGTCTCCGCGCTGGCCAGTGGCCTGGCGTCCCGGAGACTTTGCTCCCGTGATTGCTCCTCGGCCTAGGTGTGTCGGTTTGTGGTGGTTCCAACGTCCGTGGACCGCGATCTATGAACGGCGCCACGAACCCTTGCCACTCGCAGCTGGACCGGCATTGATTCAGCACTGCGGGGTTTATTGTATGTGACATTGACAACTTAACTAATATGGGGATGGGATGGGATGGGGAATGGCGGATGTTGGCAGCGGGGCGGCGAGACTACGACAAGGTAGTGATATGTCTTGCCTGACGTTGTCTCGCCCAGGATCACTGTGCGAGTGATGGATCTGGTTCAGGGTTGGGGGCTATCTGTCCGATCGCTGAGTATTGGTTTGACTGAGCTCGATAGGGTGCATGGAAGTATTTATTACATTTAGGAATAATACAATATATATGGACTCGGTATGTAGTTGTGTCCTGAACTTTGTGCCACCATTAGGGAGGGTGGAGGGAGCGTGGTGGTACCTTCCTCCAGCTGCTCAACCCCGCGTTCGAGGCAACCGTGGTGGTGTGTCGAGGAAGGAGGCCCCCGTCACCGGTAGATGCCTGTCCCTGCATATGTGCTGCCAATGCACAGCATCGCACTGGCACTGCATATGCATAATGTAAGGAAAAATGCCCGAAATCTCTCCCAGCACGGGCCAGGCCAGATCCAGGCTCCACCCATACATCGCATCATGAACCCACGCAGTAATGTAATGAATGTGCTCCGCGCTTTAGTATACTCTCAATGACGGATAACTTTTTCCTCCCGCGATCCCCCTTGCACGATCACTCAGTCTTTTTGTCCTTGACTCGAATATTAATGTGCCATTATCTGTTTAATATTCAGGGAGTAGTGCGGGCATACTATGAAACCACGAATAATACGAACAATAAAGGAAAAACAATCTCTCACGAAACCATATTCTGGTTTTTTTTTTGATACACCGAGTCTGACTACTCGCGCATAGCGGACGTAAACATGCCTCACTTCTCTCGACACCACGCGAAGACGGGCCGTTGTTCGGAACCCCAGCCAAGTGTCCCCCTGACTAGGTTATAGTGTGCCGCCTTCCCCTTCATTCGTATCCGTCCGTACTTTACTTGTAGTACAGGCATCTATGATATTATCCTTAGCCATAGCTGGGTTGGCGTTCCCTCCAGGGCCCAGCCCGGATTTAGACAGGACCCAATAAGGCAGGTCTTCTTCAACCCCCCCTTTTTTTTTCCTTCTGTTAACACCAGTCGTCACGACTTCCCACCCCTCCTCCTCCATTCCTTCCGTTCTCGCTCCGCCTGCGCCGCGGCATCCTCCCGATACCGCTTCCGCCTGGCAAAGTCCTCAAATGTGCCGAGAGGTTCAGGGGTCTCCAGTGCCTGGACGGCGCTGTGGTGGACCGTTACGGCGCGGTTGTTCCGAGCCGGTGCGCGGTGCGTCGTCGACGGCGGCGGCGTCGGCGGCGGTGAGTGGGGCATTTTCTGGCTTGTTAACCTGTATTGGATGGCACGAGGAGGTCGGAATCACTACTAGTCTTGTGGTTGTGAGTAAAACTTCACTAACAGGGGGCTACAGGGATCGCGAAACGAGGAAGCGGGAAGCGCCTACCTACCTGCTCGTAGTGGATGGCGTTACTTTTGGTCTGTCTGAGAAGCCCCGTTGAGTAAAGATGATATGGGATAGAAGGACGATGAGGGACACCGACTATATGTTTGTCTGGTGCCCTCCCGTTGTTGTGCTCTACGAAGCCTGAAGGTTTGCCAATGCAAGACTGTTTCCCTGCCTCGATTTTCCTGTACGTCATTCCGGAGTCTTGTGTTCGGGCAGACGAGGGCCGAAGTTCTGCAAACCATAGTTCTAACTAGCATATTCCCTGCTAGATCTCACTTGTCGACATCCAACAAACTCGCCAGCCTAGGTGAGCGTCCCAAGGGATGGCTTGGGAGTGAAAACCAGGGGTGATCAGGATCACTCTCATCTCCTTCCTATCTGGGATGAAGGGCAGCGGGTGGGTCCCCCTGCCCGCCTTACCTGGATGATATCCCACTGGGGCGGGTTAAGAGGTAAGGGGCAGGGGGGGTAAGGTGGTACATAGGGGAGAATGCTTGGCAAGAAAATTCTAGTCCTGTGACGTGATGGTAGTGCCCGAAGGGTCACCGATCAGCGCCCCTGACGGGCGTCAACGGAGCAGCGGAGTGAGGCGGACGGAACCTGTGATCCTTGCAAAACCGTCGCCCCGCTCCACTACGCCCTACAGTGCTGTGTTTCTCGCCTCACTTCTGTTCAGTTGGTCTCACTCGTATTTGTACACAGGGAGGGGGGGGGGGGGCTAGGCCTGCCCGCCTCATGCGGGAGTGGGAATGGTAATACTTGTTTTACTCTAACTAGGGCGGGATGAGGTGGAACGGTGGAGCGGGTGTCTCACCACTTGCCTCGCATCAGGGAACCAAAAAAAAAATGAGGCTAATAATAATAAATACTTGGTAGCCGTCTCAAAAGAGCAGGTATTTAATCATCCAGCTCAGGTAAACCACCCCCCCTTTTCCTTTTTGCAGGGATTGGAGGAAAGGGTAGGAAAGGGAGGAGGAGCACAGACTGCTTTTTCTTATTTCTTATTGAGCCTGCCTCTGTATACCTTGTCCTGATGCGCGGATCTAATTGGCTGGATCTAACGGGGACCGGCGCCGGCTGGACGGACCTGAACAGGGGACCGTAGAATTATGATGTGATGCTTGCATACTCGGCTCGGCAGTCAAACAAGGGTCATCCGGCACAAACGCCCCAGTGCGCCACAGAGATGATTGTACGTAGATCCCTACTTGGACAGGGTCCTGCTCGTCCTTGTTCCCGTACTCCTCCTGCACGTAGTACGAACGGGGGCACGTACCCCCAACCGCCCTATTCTCCTCGGGAGCCCGATGGTCCACTTCCGTTGATGGTCAGGGAGGACCCTTGGACCACACACGGGGTAATGGTTGCCCCATTCTATTCGGTGCTCTCTCCCCGTGTCCGATGGGTCGGTCCCACCCGTGAAAAGTGGATGGGCATGCAGTCGTCCCTAACTCGAAAAATAAAAAAAATATCAATTTAAAAATTAGAAAAAAAATTAACAGGTAATATTACAAAGTACTTCGTTTGGTGGTCGGATCCGATGTTGGGTCCCACTCCACTCTCACTCAGCTGAGGCTGACCTGTGAGAACGACAGTTAATCACCGGCAGGATGGTACCCGGGGAACGGCTTGCTTCTTTCGACCCTGGCACGCGCCTATTATTGCCCATCCTATTCGTACAAGTAGAATGATGATGTGATGTATGATATTGTACCGCACCCCCTGGAGTACAAGTACTAAGCGTATGTACGAGCGAGTACGTGTAGTTACGTTATACGCAGGAGGCCAACCCCCGATGCAGGGATAAAATGTGGGGCCCCGGCTCCCCGGACCCCGGCCCCCGGCCCCCGGGAACCCGGCGACCCGGTTCCGTCCCTCCCCCCGTCCGCGACAACCACTGAAGGAGAGAAAGAAAAAAAAAAAAAAACGCGGCGAAAGGTGGGTCCCAAGAAAAAAAGGATTTCTAATAAACGTGCTTGTCCATCTCTCGGCGCCACCATTTTCCCACTTCGGCACACTGGTTTTATTATTACGAGCCTCAGACGTTGCAAAGGTCACTCTCCAAAACGAATTGTAACAGGTCCCGTCACCAACAAGGCACTTTCTTATCTCCCGGATCCGCAAAAAGGGATTCCCGGCGGCAAAAAGACGCTCCCTCCGCCAGTCACGGGCGAAAGTCTTCGCCAAGCCCCACCACGCCTGCAAGCTTCTCGACCAACCAAACGCACCTGCGTCCCCTCTCCCGCCTCATCCACTCCATCTCGACGACCCTCTCGTCGTAGTCCCTCGTGTCCCCCGCGAACCACCCGTCCGGGAGATACCGGTCCGCCCAGACGAGGCCCCGCATCGCGTAGTCCTCGGGCAGCGGCAGCCCCCCCTTCTCCCACAGAGAGAACTCTGGCTCGCCGGATTCTAAGGCGCAGGGCGGGGCTTGGGAGGCGGAGTCCAGCGCGAGGGTCAGTAGCTTCCAGGGCCAGGCTGTGAATATCCGGCGGGGCACCCCGTCGGCGGGCAGCTGTGATAGGCTGTAGAGGAAGGCCAGCCAGACATGGAGGTAGGGTAAGAGTGGTGACGTGTCGTCGTGGCGGAGCATCGTCTTGAGGGTGACGAGGTTGATGGCGATGGCCCGATCGAATGCCCTGTTCGCCGAGATGGCGGTCGCTTCGAACCCGAAGGGCGTGATCTGCTCGTGTTCTACGCCGAGGGCCTGCGCGATGGGGTTGCTCTCGGAACAGTACGAGAGCAGCGAGGCGGTGTTCGCCACAGCCATACAGTACCTTGGGTTCATCCCCTGTTAGACTTTGATAGACAGTGCAGGTCCTAGCAGCCAGAGAGAGAGAGAGAGATTACACAGTAAAACATACCCGATTGACCCGCAGTATAGACGATCTTTGGCGATACTCTCGCCCAGTCTAGACTTGTAGTAGTCAACTGCCTGCCCGAACGCCTCGTCGTCATGATCCCGCATGACCATCCCGTGCACCTTGGCGACCGCAACATCCAGCTCTCGACACCGCCCCGCCATCTGGCCTGCGAACACCGGCTCGAACAGTGTGGCGATGGACTCCCTGGCGCCCGCGAACGGCTTGGCCGCGCAGAGGCTCTTCGTGAAGTGAAACAACTGGCCCACCGGCTCCGGCCTCGCGAGTATGGCACAATGGTGGTGGAGCCTGCCCACCCCCGGGTCGAGGTCAACCGTCCTGAGGTACCACGTCCTGCTGGCGCCCACCCAGACGGCCCTCTCCTCCGGGCAGCCCGCCTCGACGGCCATTCCGAAGCGCGCGACGTCGCCGAGGCACTCGCTCCATATCGGTGCGAAGTGCGACGCGTGCTCGTACAGGACGGTGAAGAGCGAGAAGGACAGCGAGACGAAGCCCGTCATGTACTCCTTCGACGCCGGGAGGCGCCGGCGCATGAGGTCCAGCAGGTCCTGCACACGCTGCCAGAGGCGCTGGAGCATGTTGTACTTCAGGCAGATGCCGCGGAAGGCCCGCGAGTCAGAGATTGCGGGGTGCTGCGCCGCGAGGAAGAAGTCGACGAACTCGTGGAGGGTGGCCTTGTGGAGGCCCACAAGCTTGTGCCACTCCTCGTCTGAGATTGAGGGCACCGCGCCGGCCTGGCCGTCATTGCCGTTGCCGTTGGCATTGACGTTGCCGCTGTTATAGTAGGCGATGCGCTCGGTACATAGGGCCTCTACCTTTACGGCCGCAGAGTATATCTCCTTGATCTCGACCTTCAGCTGGTTGGGCGTGACGGGCTTGGTGTCCGGCTGTTTCTCCATGGCCCACGCAGTTGAAGGGGAGCTGGACTCGGAGGGAGGGCGGAGCTCCTCCGGTGCCGAGCCTCGGCCTTTGCGTGGATCCTCCGAGGGAGCCGAGGCCGATGGCGAACGTATAAGTGTTTCTCTGGCTGTAACGTATGGGGTGTGTGTGGGCCCTGACCAGCTCAGGGCCTTTGTTTCCGGCTTGCCATCAGGAAAATATGCGTCGCACTCGGCCATATTCGAACCTGTCCTTGTTGTGAGCCCGTGTCGTAGAATAAGTAAAAAGAAAAAGAAAAGGAATGCGTAGAATGTGTAGAGGGCTCTATCTTGGGGGATAGCTGGGAAGGGGAAAATGGGGGACGAAGGAATATCTGTCTAGATGCCCAAGTCTCGGGCACAATGTGTTGATTGGGCCCCTTTTCCGCCTCACCACTCCCTAAGAAAGGAGACTCAGTCCCTCGACGCGGTTGAACCAGCAGGGTAGAGTGAGGCGGTTTTGGTCAAAGGCGGTGCGTTCTACCGTAGGCCACCTGGCTAGCCTAAGTTGCTTTTCCGGCTTGCCCTAACTATTCGCATCTTCGCGCAGACCACAAAAAGCTGCCTGAGATGACCTGGCCGTAGGAGGTAGAGAGACAGATACGCTCCTTGTCCTTGGAATTACTTATTCTGGCGGTTGGGAGTGCGTTCCGTTCTGTCTTCGTTTTCTGAGAAGGTTTTCGGGAACAGGCAGGAAATGGTAAAAGGGCAGGATATGTGTATGCACCCAGGACCAGTCTCAGCCCGCCTGGCCTATGTATTCCTGCAATTGCGTGATACGGGGGACAACCTTTTCCCTCCGCGCGAAGTGTCGAAACGGGGAAGAGAAGAAATGCAGAAATAGCTAAGGAAGGACATCCCTTACCTCGCATAGACACTGGTGCAAGTATGCAGCCGCGGCTCGATCATTCGGTCGATGCAGGACTGGGAGATGGAGGAGCGGGCTCAGGCCAAAGAGCAGAAGTGAGCGAGAGTGTAGAGGCGGCATCCATCCCGGCTTGCTTTTCTTTCTCCCATGGTGGGGGATGTCCTCACATTATATACCGCAGGCGACGTGGTTCGCGTCCACGGCTCACCGTTAAGGCTATCCAGCCTGGTCGGGAGCCAGCCCGGGAGGCATCATATTTAGTCACCGGATGAGTATGAAGAATCCCAGCTACTCGTAGCCCAGGAACAGGCGCCCTTGTTCTTGAGATTGACCAGTTGACAATTTCGTGTTTTTTTTTTTGGAAAGGGAGGGACGATGTATCTGCGCCCAGAAACCTGCTCTTGCTCGTCTGACCCTCCATACATGTAATCCGCCATCTTGGAAGGCGGCTAAGCTATCGAGCCGAGTTTCTCGGCTTTTGTCTCTTCTTCTTCGGTTCTCGGATCATGGGGCGGATGCGGCACCTCAGTCCCATGCTGCCTCGCCGTTACTTATATAGTATTTGCTAACTTAAGGGATGTAGGGTGGGTGGAGAGGATAGTAGATAGCTAGATGGCAAAGGAAGCACGAGGACCAAGAGGAGGATTGAATCATGTACCTGTGGCGGGTGGCGGATTCGGATGGCAGGTGGCCGCCGGGCAGACACCTCTACCCTTGTCTTCACCTTTTGGGAGCTCGCAGCAGTATCGAATGTATTCTTCTCGACAAGAGGTTCGCGCAAGGCAACAGAGGCATGAGGGGCGGACGTATGTGGACGTATAAAATCGAAACGCGTTTTACGGTACATCTGCGAAGGTAGTGCAAAAACGGGAAGAATACCTCTGGCTGGTCATGCCTTCCGGCATGATTCTAGGCGTCTACAATCATATACATAAGACTGTGGGCCCGTCCTGTTATCCATCTTGGTTGGCCTCCGAATAGACCTTACATGTATTTTGCCGCTTCACCTAGGACAGCAGACCTTCTGACACCACTCGGTCGCCCCGTGTCCCCCCTGACCCTACCGAGACTGGAAGTGCAATACACTACCAGCTCATCAAATCGCCGCACAGCTGTGCCCTATGATACTCGTAGCTATAGCCCCGAACACAGCCGGCCATTAGTAAATGTACGCGTTGAACCAACATGAGCAACGGTCAAGAAACAGTGATGGGCATCCGATTATTGTGACTTTCCACGAATTATATGCTGACGGGTGAAGGACATGTACATCAACTTCGTATGGCGCGCCCTGGTAGTTGCGCAACTTCGGCTCCATGACCGAAACGACAGTGGCACTCTGCGTTGGCAACCCAACCTGCAATTTCACATAAGTGCGGGAGCTACTAAGTGCATTTTTTATTCACAAGTCACGAACAAGTCGCCGAGAACACTTGTGGGTGGGGCGGGGGGTAATAGTCACCTACGAGTAAGATATAGTAGCGGGACCAGGGTGGGAAATCGGTAGTTTTCTTGCGCAACATATGGGCGGACAAGGGCGTAAGACAGACCGGACGACTGACCAATCTTGTCATGGGGATGGACGAGGCAACTCTTGTGCCGCTGTCGTGAGTTTGCCTCATGGACTACATATCGTTACAGGCTGGCAGCCTCATCGCCAAACTCTGAATCAGACATGGGCGTATTAATTCAAAGTGCTAGTCGGGGGCAGTTTACCGAGAAATGAGAGATTGCGCCAGTCTGTATAAGGTGTGATGAGGGAGCGGACTCCAGACAACGAACTCGGCCAGGCTGGGGTGGTTCGGGATATGATCTTTCAGCCATTGTTGCCTATGTGCCTCTGTACCAACGTTCTTCTGGATCATTCCTCGACGTCTTCGGGGACTTTCGATAGCCCGCCGTTGGCGGGTGCACCACTGTAGGGTGCTCGCTCTATTGAGAGCGAAGCTGTGAGATTGGCTGAAGGCGGCTCCAGGCAGACCTGTGTACTACGCACGAACAAAAAGCTCTATACACCTTACTTCCTCGAATCGTGCAGTAGCAGTAGTAGGTAAGCGGATGGGGTACGGAACGTGTGTAAGCAGCGAGATAGTAAATCAAGTTCTCGTATTTCCTCGTAGTAGAAAAATGATACTTTTTCCTTCTCGTGATGCCGTAGGCATCATCATCATCACGTGCTGGCCGGTGGCTAGAAACCAGGACTGGTGACTAAGCAAACGCAGTTTGGCCCAGCTTATCTTATCGAGAAATAATGCTTGAATGTATTCCTACTTGTATTGTCCACGACCATTGCGAATGTGACCTGACCGTTTCGACATCGCAATCCATAATACACCACATCTCGAAATAGCCGCTTGCACTCCACTGTTAGCTACCTTCTGCTGCACCCACACGAGAGCGGTACGCCCTAATACCACCGAGCAAACACATACCGAATCCATCCGTCACAAAAACCACAGAGATGCCACCACCCCGGAAACCCAACGCCCCTCCCGGCAACGCGCCCGGCGCGGACCCTAAGGGGGAGAACGTGTACATCCCCTCCTTCATCAGCAAGCGGCCCTTCTACGCGGGCGAAGAGTCCGAGTCGACCGACTATCTCGAGCATCAGCGCCTGCAGAAGAAGGACGACGAGAAGAAGGACGAGTGGTACGCGCGGGGAAGGAGGGCGGGCCCCGCGGCGACCAAGTACCGGAAGGGCGCTTGCGTGAACTGCGGCGCCATGACCCACGCGGCGAAGGACTGTCTCTCGAGGCCGAGGGCGAGGGGCGCCAAGTGGACGGGGAAGGACATCGAGGCGGACGAGGTGGTGCAGGACGTCAACCTCGGGTGGGACGCCAAGAGGGACCGGTGGAACGGCTTCGACGCGAGAGAGTACATGGCCGTCGTGGACGAGTTCAACGAGATCGACGAGCTGAGGAAGAAGGCGCTGGAGAAGCAGAAGGGGGCCGCGGGCGGCGCCGCGGGGGACACGTACGCCGAGGAGCTCGACCCCACCAAGCACCAGAGCACCGCGACGAGGCAGCTGCGCATACGAGAGGACACGGCGAAGTACCTCATGAACCTGGACCTCAACTCGGCTACCTATAACCCCAAGACCAGGGCGCTCGTGAACGCCGGCGAGGCCGACGACAAGACCGCCCAGGTTTTTGCCGAGGAGGGCTTCATGAAGGCGTCGGGTGACGCCGCCGAGTTCGAGAGGGCACAGCAGTTCGCCTGGGAGGCGCAGGAGAGGAAGGGCGACACGAGCCTGCACGTGCAGGCGAACCCCACGGCGGGCGCCTTCTACCGCAAGAAGGAGGAGGAGGAGGCCGAGAAGCGCCGCGCCGAGAGGGAGAGGCTGCTGCGGGAGAAGTACGGTGGCGGCGACGAGGAGGAGGGCGGCAACGGCGCGGCGAAGGCGCTGCGCGCCGCCGCCGTCACCGAGTCGGAGATGTTCGTCGAGTACGACGAGTCCGGCGCCATCAAGGGCCTTCCCAAGACCGCTGCGAAGTCAAAGTACGTCGAGGACGTCCACCCGGGGAACCACACCTCCGTGTGGGGGAGCTGGTGGGCGGACTTCAAGTGGGGGTACGCCTGCTGTCGCTCGGTGATTAAGAACTCCTACTGCACAGGGGAGGCGGGCGTCGAGGCCTTTGAGAACGCGGAGAGGCAGCGGACGGGGGCAGGGCTGCTGACGGAGAATGGGGAGGACGGCGAGGGACGAGGCGATGGGGATAATGGGGAGCAGCAGGGAGGAGAGGAGAGGAAAATGCTGGAGCCGCCGGCGAGAAAGGCCAAGAAGCGGGTGGCCAAGGAAATGACGGACGGCATCACGGAGGAGGAGCTGGACGAGTATAGGAGGAAGAGGACGGCAGCGGACGACCCAATGGCGAAGCTACTAGGCAAGGATGAGCTTGTCCATTGATATCCTGAGCATCTTTAAATACAAACCAAAATGCATTGACATAATACATAATGACGGATAACATTTCACGCGAGGATATATCGTTTCTCAGAGGTGCTGAACGAGTCATTCATTTGTCGTTACGATGATATGAGCTGACCTGAGGCCTTGATTTGCAAGTCATACACATGTGCATTCATCCGACTACAAAGTCAGGATGCTAATAATCATTTTTCCCTGTCTGAACGCCCCGAGCTATGAGCTTCGCCCACGACCATGACCGGATTTCCGTAACCTCTTTTTTCGCATTCGTTAGAAAGGCGACAAACTACCGAATAGATACCACCACACGAACAGCCCCCTCTAAACATCACAGGTGTTGGCGATGCATTTACTCCTCATCCTCCTCCTCCTCCTCATCACCACCCTCGGCGGCCTTGGCCTTCTTCCTCCTGACACGGCCGAAGCGGCCACCGCCGAAGGGCGAGGTGATGGCGAAGTCGATGTGCTTCTGGGAGTCAAGGCGGACAATGAACGAGGGGACGTTGACGATCTGCTTGCCGACGCGGATGTGGCGCTGGCGGATGAGGACACGGGCGTGGTGGATGGACTTGGCGAGACCGAGCTTGTAGACAAGGGTCTGGAGGCGGCGCTCGAGGAAGTCCTCGACCTTGAGGGCAAGGACGTAATCGAGCTTCATGCGGGACTCGTCGAGGACACCGACGCGCACGAGACGGCGGATAAGGGCGTTACCCTCGAAGAGACGCTTGGGGTCCTTCTCGTCAAGAGTAAGGAGCTCACTGTTCGTCCGGCATCTGTTAGCGGGGTCGCCCTTTTTTCCTCTTTCTTTTTTTTGCCCATCTTCCCTCGGCCGACTCCCACGGCGCTTCCTTCGCCCGCCGGCCTAACTGAGGTGCTGATGGGAGTGAAGGGGGGGCTAAGTTGGCTTTGGGAATTCTGTTAATAGACATACCGGGCAGCACGACGAATCTTGGAGAGGGTAAGCTGGACACGCCAGACCTCACGCTTGTTGCGGAGACCATACTCGCCGACGAGCTTCAGCTCGGAGTCCCTGTATTTTTCAAACCCTACCAGTCAGTATTTCCGGATCACATCGACTTGAGCAGAGACCAGCTCATGCTTCAGTGGTCGGTGATAATACTAACAGACGAGCAGCCTCGAAGGGCCTACGCGGGACGCGGGACGTCTTAGAGTACGCGCGGCTGGAAGAACAATAAACGTTAGCATTATGCAATGGCGACTCTCAACTCCTCTCTCTCTGGGGGAGGGCGCTGCAATTGGCGACTTACGGAGGCATTTTGGATGTTGATGATGGGTGGTGATGGTGGAGGTTGGGAGTGGGAGAGAGATTCAAACTTCCACCGCTTCGATGTAGTTGAAAAATGTGTGGGATAATTCCTAGTGGGGCCCAGCGCTCTGATTCGCTCTAGCCTCTCCACAGACATTTTTTGCAGACGGCACCATTTTTCGAGTTGGTCTGTGTTATGTAATCAGGGCTTCGCCATTGCCCTAATTGTCCTCACTTAATTCTGCCTCCCCTCCACCCACTCCCGCTCCTCTTTGGTATGGTAGGCTTTGGTTTGTGGGGTACGTACCTTTGAGAAAGAAATTCCGCCGAGTTACCCTTTCCACACAGATTTCCCGGAGTCGTGCATTTGGTGAAAACCCGACGTCGACTTCACCACTTCCTCCCGCGCCAAACAACATCACCAAACCACCACACCAAAGGATACCGAACCAGTCGCCAAAATGGGTCACCCCGCAGGTCTTCGTGCTGGCACTCGCGTACGTCTATACTTTTTCTCGCCCTGCTGCCTCCCCTCCTCAATCCGTCTTGGAGGGGAGGAGCTGTTGTTCGATGGATGATGGGATGGGGAATTTGGGGGGGGAGGGAATAATGTGCTAACGCGACGTGCAGTATGCCTTCGCTAGGGATTACCGTAAGAAGGGTATGATTGCCCTGTCTACGTACTTGAAGGAATACAGGTATGTTATAAAACCCATGATAGAAGCGGATTTGATTGCGGGCGGCTGACAATGTGTGTTTTATAGGGTCGGTGATATCGTCGACATCAAGGTCAATGGTGCCGTCCAGAAGGGGTAAGACCGAACCCCCCTCCCCCAAGGCACACCACGGCGACCGATCCCAACGAAGTCCCGCCTCCCTCTCTCCCCAACATCGGAGAGAATCACGTTGTCAACTGGGCGAAGAACCGAAGCAACACCGATACTAACACCCTTCCTAGTATGCCCTACAAGGTCTACCACGGTAAGACTGGTGTCATCTACAACGTCACCAAGTCGGCGGTCGGTATCATCATCTACAAGAAGGTCAAGCACCGGTACATCGAGAAGCGCATCAACGTCCGCATCGAGCACATCTCGCCCTCGCGCTCTCGCGACGACTTCCTCCGCCGCGTCAAGGCCAACCGCGAGGCCACTCAGAAGGCCAAGGCTGAGGGCAAGCCCGTCCTCGTCAAGAGGCTCCCCGCCGCGCCCAGGGAAGGCCACACCCTGTCCTTCGAGAACAACACTCCCCAGACGGTGACTCCTGTCGCCTACGAGACCACGATTTAAACAAAGAAAAATAAAACGAGGGTTTGTGGGTGTTGGGGATGTATATGACGGGGCCACCTGGGGGGCGGCCCGTGTGGGTATGGACTTGAGCGTCGGTCTCTTTGGTCACAAGAGGGGGAAGATCAAAAGGGATGTATGTGAGAAGGAGTTCCTTTTTATTACTTACACTCTGCTTGCATGGGAGTCGAGGTGTGGTCGGAAAAGGGCGTGCGATGGCATTTCAATGACAGTTGGGTTCGGCGGATGCCAGTAGACACGAATATCATTGTTTTGACACTTCTCGAGGATTGTGTGCCGTGACAACGCCTGTTTCTTGTGAACAGCCAGCCTTGTTTGTGGTTCGGTTTCCTCGCGGTCTGTGTTCCTCGGGTACTCATCTACGAGAGGCAAAGGGATTTCGCTAAAGAGGAAACCGTCCATGTGTTATGTGGGAACTCACGCAGCGCTGCGCAGGGAAGGGGGTCGGAAGGCTAGGAGCAATGAAGTATTATTAGGGGACTCACCTTATTGGTATCATACATCTACTACGAGCTAATCTCAAAACGGTATCATACATTCTCTCAAACCCTTTGTCCGTCCGTCCGCCCGCCCCTCAGAAGTTCGTGGACATCCTCCTGGTGCTCCTAGCTGGCTTACCCTCCTCTTTCATATGAACTTCCTCAATCTTGAACTTCCATTCCCTGGACACTCCGTCGTCCCTGGACTGTTTCCTCCTCACTGACCTCCTCAGCGGCACAATGACAAGACACTCCCAGTACACTGGCGCCGAGGTCACGATCCCAACGACGAGAGCGAAGACCTGGCTCGACTTCCCGAGGTCAAACCTCGCCATGTCGATGTGGTTCGCCAGGATGGTGCCCTCCGCCATCGCAGCTGCCACCGCGAGGACGAAGAGCTGCAGGGCGGCGACGAAGCGGAAGTACGTCCGGCGGCGGCGGCCGGGGCTCCTCCCCTGACGATACCCACTACGCAACGTAGACTGCAGGGACGAGCCGTCGATGGACGACGCCTCGCTCGCGCTCAGGAGGCTCCTCCTCTGCGACTCCACGTCCGAGAGGAGGGATCTGCTCCCCTGGTCCCACCTCCCCACGGCGACCATATTCCTCACGAAAACCACCGCGCCGTAGGAGAAGACCACCGCGCCCGCGGCACACATGATGCAGCCCCAGACCTTCATCCAAATCCCGAAGGTCTCGCCGTAGATACTGGCCGGGACGACGAACCACATCAGGCGAACGTCGCACCCGTCCTTCATCCCGCGCTCCAGGCCGCGGAAGTACAGCCACGGCCTGACGACCTGGAAGGCGGCCCACGAGGCGCAGACCACGGCGACGGCCACCATGTCGCGCGGCCCCGTGACGCACATGCCCTCCCTGATCTCGAGGAGCGTCTCGCGGGAGCGGGCGACGGAGGACTCCCTCCTCGTGGCGTCCTCGATCCGGCGGGCCGCGCGCCTCGCCTCGGAGCGCGTCATCCCCGCGGCGCAGCACGCCTGCACCAGGTCCCCTCTGAACCGCGACTTGCTGAAGGGGTAGGCGTCGCGCGGGGAGGCCGTCGTGGCGCGGGCGACCTCCCTGACGGAGTAGGGCGCCGCGACGTCGGAGGAGGGGGAGACCCTCGTTACCCTGCCGAACTCGACAAGGGAGTGCTGGAGCCTCGTGAGCTCGTCGTCCATGGGGCTGCCCTGGTCCAGGGCGTCCGAGAGTGCGTAATGGGCCCTGTAGGTGGAGATGGCGGCGTCCAGGATCCCCCACTGCCGGACCATGGCGCCGCCCGTTACGTGCTCGCCTATCAGCTTCCCGGCGGAGGCGCAGGTGGCTCCGCGGCGGGTGAGGTAGGCCCGAGCGGAGGCGGCGTGGACGGGGAGGTCCGTGAGGAAGATGTAGGGCGCCGCCAGCGCCGTGACGATGTACCAGTCCAGCACGACGAGGCCATCCCCGGTAGAGCTGGTGCAGAGGGAGGCGAAGAGGGCAGCGCAGAGGATGGCGATGCCGGTGCGGAGGGCGGGGAGAGACGCGGTGGTGTTTGTGACGAGGGCGAGGGCGAAGGCCAGATATTGGATGTAGAATGCGATACGGATCCCGAGCCCGTAGAGCTCCGGGTCGCCGAGGATGTGACAGGACGGGTAGGATTCGTCCTGGGCGTTGGGAGGAGGCATGTTAGTAGCTTCCCGTATAAGTTGGCGTGGGTGGATGGACTAGGCTTACGCTTGTCTGTGTCCCCGGGCCGACGAACGCAGTCGACGAGAGGGCGTGGCCCATGGTGAGTGATTGTTTCCTCGACAGTCCCGGCGGTGAATGGGGTATTACGTTTAGATGGTGAGTGAAGATATATATGTTTGTGTATTCAAAGGATTAGACGAGGTGGAGGGGACGAAGGCAAGATTCTCGAGGGAGAGAATAAGAAAGGAGGAAGAGGTAAATCGGGGTGGAAACGCGAAGATAATGTTTCTAGACAAAAGAGGGCGAACAAGGGTAGTTCAATTTCCTTGAGAAGGCCCTGAGGGTCGAAGGAGAGGTGATATCCTTGCCTAGCCGACCGTCACTATCCTCGTCCTTTCCACCCGAGATAGTGTCAAAGCGTATAACTCCCAACCTCGCAACTACCACCGGACTAGAGCGGGAGCTTAATCTTCAAGAGAAGGTGGAATCGGCCGGGGGATTGTACAACCCTAGTGAAGAAGGGTTACCAACCGAGAGTGACGATGTCTCTCTCTCTACCCACCCGAGGCTGGAAGAGGATAAACCCAACCCGCCGCTTTGAAGAGACAAATGTCTGTGCGGAGACTGTTGAGCTTATCGGATTCTCTCTCATCTCGGCGTATACACGTATATATGCCTAGCGAGAGAGGCTTTACGAGTGGGTTGTCATTACGAGGTGCACGTTGTCGTGGTGACATGTAGCAACACTCAATCCGGTGTGGCTCCTTGCTGAGACGGGGGTAACAAGTGCTTGTCTTTTCTAGTCACCTGGGTAATTTCATAGGTGTGAGGAAGGTTTTGGTGGCTAGGAATATGAGTACCACACTCACACCTTTATGCTACACTCCGTGTTGAGCGAGCTCATGTTTACCATCCGGGGAGGACTTACACGAGATGCCTCGGCCGCCCCCGCACCACGTATCGGGCGTAGACAGGTATAAAGACTGGTGAGGGTAGATGATTACGTTTTCCCAGTTATTGCGTAGTTTGGCTTCGTCATTGAAGATTTAGACCCATGGGACATGAGAATGAGACAAGTAGTGGCGTAGACCTCTTGATAATACATCTCATGTCAATGTCTAACAAAATGCCTGTAAACACCCACCCACCACCCACACAGACGGCGGCAATCGTCATATTAGATGGTTTTAGACGGTGTGTAATCCAGCCTTTTCCAATATTTTCCCTCTATTCTAGGTATCAGCTACATGCCACTCGTAGTCTCACGATTTTTCACCGCCACCTCTGCCCCCGAACCGGAGCCTCCGGAATCCAGCCACGGCATCGCTTGACGAAGTTTGCGCTCCTGAAACATCTCCCCCTAGACCTGTCTGGGACAACAGAAACCCATCATCTCCATGTCAACCACGTCTTTTATTGCGTACTAACTAGATGCAGACTTCTTTGAAACTGCTCATATAGTCTCCCAGGTCGACATTTATGGGAAGAGCCAAGCTGATGGAGGCCGGGGGGGGGGGCTGGAGGATGGCGGATAAGAGAGGCCAGGGAACTCACTAATACGAACTTCCCAGCCTCACTCTCAGCTGCCCTGTAGTCCGGCCTGCATGGAAGATCACAAAGTGGTCCTTATAGATATAGTGAAGACTCCTGACGAAAAGAAGTTCATGACAAAAAGCAAGGCCGAGAAGAAAAGAAGGGGGCGACGATGGGTCATGAGAGACGAAAATAGGGGCCGGAGAAAAAGGGGGGGGGATATTAGCAAGCCCACGACGCAGGAACACACGTGGGTTAGTATTCAAAATAAAGGGGGGACACCGTATAAAGCTGCTGCCCACCTCCCCAGTAGAAGACATTCCAGATCTTGTTAACACCCATCAGTATTCTAAGCTTCAAGCCTACTTCCTACTTTCTACTTTCTATCTACTTTATCTTTTTTCATCATGAAGATGCATCTATCACTGGTGCTTCTGCACCTCGCTGCCTTTACATCCGCAGCTGGCAACCACCCCAATGCTCAGGGTGGTGCCCGGACCTCTGTGTGTTCATCGGGATCCCACGCTTCCGTCTCTCCTGTCGCACCTCCGGCGACTAGCACTGAGGCTGCGGCGGCCGATGTGGTGCCGGCAAGTCCTACCACGGAGTGGGTATACAGCGAGCCCCCGAAGACTAGCAGTGAAGCGGCCGCGCCTACCCTGATCTCGGAACCCGCCGCTCATGACCCTGCATATGGCGAGCTTCCAAAGAATGCCACAGAGGCCGCCTTGCCTACCCTGGTGCCGGAACCTCCCGTCCATGATCCCAAACATAGCGAGCTTCCGAAGACTAGTAGTGAGGAAGCCTTGCCCACCCTGGTGTCGGAACCTCCCGTCCATGATCCCAAACATGGCCAGCTCGCGACAACTAGCAGTGAGGAAGCCTCGCCCACTGTGGCAGCGAAACCTCCCGCCGATGGGCCCGAATACGTCGAGGACCCGGCGACTAGCAGCGAGGAAGCTTCCCCCACTCTGGCATCTGAACCTCCCGTCCATAACAGCGGACACCCCGAGCGCCCGGAGACAAGCACGGAGAACGCCTCACCCACTCTGGCTTCGGAGCCTCCCGCCCATGGCAACGGATACCCCGAGCGCCCGGAAGCTAGCGCGGAGGAGGCCGCGCCTACTCCTAGGCCGGCACCTCCCACTCGTCCTGAGCACGACGCCGTCACCACCATTGACCGAGCCTCGACTGCCACCGTCCTCGTAACCATTCCCTTTTCGTCCTCCTCGGAAGCCGCGTCACCCCGTCCCACAACGCGTCCCGAGGTCGACCCGGTAGTGGCGGATGAGCCGGCCGTCACCGAGAACGCGGAAACCGCGGATGCCGCGCTCCCCACCCCCGAGGTCCCTGGCGGGGACTATCCGGCCGGCCCTCCGCCGGCCGATACCGAGGACGCGGACGACGTCGCGGGGGCCGCGCTCCCCACCGACGTCCAGTACCCCGAGTCCCCGAAGAGCAGCTGGGGATCGACAAGCTACACCGCCGTGGGGGTGCACCCCACGGCGACGACGTTCACGTACCAGCCGAAGCCCACGGGGTCCGAGGATGCTTCGCCCACGGCGGTGAAGACGGCCGGTGTGGTCGGGGGGCCGGCGCCTCACGCCGTGTCCGTCCTCATCGCGGTGGCTCTTTCGGCAGGGCTGTGGATCGCGGTGTAATGGTGACCGCTTATTCATTCCCGTGCGGCCTGTCACTGAGTGAGTTCACTGCTCGTCGTCCCAAAGTTGGTGCTATGTTGTAGGATGGACTTAGGGCGGCGAAAGGGAAGCCCGGCAGGCGAGAGCCGGGGCGAGCTGGACGAGGCGACATGACTGATTTATGATTGATGTTGCTTGCCAAGAGTATTTTGACTCTTGAGATTCGTTTGATAGTTTGATGACACCTTTCCTTTCCTTTTTTTCTTTCTTTCGTTTTCCTTTCTTTTCCTTTCCTACCTGTTTCCTCCTCTTTCCTTAACGCGGAGGCATGAGCCTCATAATATTTGACCTTTTTATGTTTTCCATCGAGCAGTAAAATAGATTTAACAGCTCTCGTTTCCTCTTCTCTCTCTCGCCCACCACAGCCCGCAGCCCGTGTTGAGAGTAGCCATGTATGTGAGAAAGTTTTATAAAGCTGGGTGTAAGAGAAGAGTTCGCGCGGGCGACAGGAAGTACATGTAGTAATACCGTGCGGGTTTCCTCTCCCTTCATGTTCCCTTCCCCACCATTAAGCTTCCCAGCTCCAGGGAACCAATTAATCCCTGTCCCACACCTCTCCAGATATCAAACAACCCCTCCATCCCACCTCAAAAGCTACCCTCCGTCAAAATCGAAGAGAGAAGAAAAAAAGTTGATGGCCACGGGCGAAACATAGAAAGCTCGCCCCCGCCCTCTTCCTCCCCCTCTCCCCCAGAAACATCTATATTTTATACAACCTACCAAAACGCCCCCCAAATAACAATGTCGTCGCGGACGCCCCACCTAATAGCGCCCTACCTCCCGCTCCCGCCATCCACCCTGACCCTCCTCACGTCCGTCCTCGGCGCCACAACGAATTGGCTCCTGCTGCGCTACCTCGTGCACCACCTCGCCCCGCGGATAGCGGGCGACGACGGAGAGGAGCCTCATGGCCGGGAGGGCGGAGAGGACGGGGAAGGGGACACGGCGGTAGTGCTAGTGAGTTTCATGCGCGACTATGCCTTCTGGAAGGAGGGCGCCGCTCGACTGGTAAGCTGTCCGGACAACCCCCTTAAAGACCGAGAGCGCGAGGCTAGAGTGAGGCAGAGAGACAGGGCAGGGAGGGGAAGAGAGAAGAAAGAGACAAAAACGAGTATTAACAGCCACAAAGGGCCTCGACCTAGACCTCGCAGCCCGGAAATCAACCTTCACCTTCGTCGACGGCCTAACCTCTCTCTCCCTCCCCGCGCCACCGCCAACCAACAAGCCTACAAAGGGGAGGAGGTCCCTCCGATCCCCGAAGCTGGAGGACGTGACGAGGGAGATCCGCGCCGCCGTGGCCGAGCTGCGGAGGGAGAACGGGAGGGTTCTCCTGTTCATCGACCAGCCCGACTGTTACCTCGCCGTGGCGGGAGGGCAGATAACGGGCCTGGCGCTTAACGATGCCATACTCTCTCTCCGAGAGGTACTGTCTGACTCCAAAGTTCCCTGCTCTTCTACCTACTGCCCCTCACCCTTACCGCAATACAAACCCCCCTAAACCACCTGGGAACCATGCAGAGAAAGCTCTAACAGCAAAAATAGGAGGTAGGTGCAACCATCCTCACCCTCTCGGCCGATGACCCCTTCATAGACAACCAGTCCACGAACCTGGAGCGCTCGCACGCCGCCTTCGCCCTGTCCGCAGCCCACGAGGCGAGGGCCGTGCTCTCGTGCCGCATGCTCGACACGGGCGCCGCGAGCGACGTCAGCGGTGTGTTGAGGATCACAGGGGGTGGGGCGGACGAGGCGGGGGAGGTCGAGGCGCATGAGTATCTGTATTATGTGGGGAGCGATTGGGGCGCCAAGGTGTTTGAGAGGGGGCAGTGAACGTGGTGGTTTTGTACATTTATAATAGATTGGGGAGTGGAGAGGTAGGTATGCAGGTAGGTAGGTGGTATGTAGGTGGCGGGTGGGTGTCTTAAAAGTACGATAGACGGATGCTCATGCTTATGGGGGTATAATACATAGAGATCCATGGCATTGAATCCTTAGCCAGGCATCGGGCTTGGTCCAAAGGGGTTCTCCCCCAGACAGAGGGTGCGTTCGCGAGGCGGCCTGTTGAAATCAAGGAGAACCCAAGCACAGTCTTTCAGCCCCCAGGATACCCGGCATCTCGCCAACACTATCAAGGTCCAAGTTCGAACAAAGGGGTTTGAGAAAAACCGAAATTGAAGACCATCCGGCGGGATAAGTTTTGTATTTCAACTCGGACATATGCGTGCTCTCATCCCTTATTCACAGGCACATATCCCCTCCCCCCGGTTTCTCCCCCGCCGTCCCTACCTTGGTCCGACGGGGGTTACCCCCCCTTCCGCTCCCCCATACCCATCTAACATGCAAGCCGTTGATCCCTCCAATTTCGTTTTCCCTTTTTTTGCTTGAAAAAACTCCCCTTTACGCCGTGGGCGGGTGTCGTAGAAAAGGAACCAAAGAGTTTTTGAATAAAAAAGAGCTTTCGATTTCTTTTTCCTCCTCTCCCTTCCCTCCTTTCCCTCTTTCCCCCAATGTTACATCACAGCCGAAAAGTGTGCGAGTGTCCCGTTGGAAGAAGGAAATCACGGCTTCGAGGGGCCGCGGGCGCCGGCGGGCGCGCCGGACTGGAACCCGTTCTTGAATCGGCGGGAGACGTCCTTGAGGTACCGCATGCGGCCGGTGCCGGTGGTCTTCCTCCGCTTCGCCTTCTCGGACCAGTTGTCTGTATTTCCCCCAAAATGCCTTGGTCAGTTTTCCATTGATCCCCATACAAAGGTGAGACAGCGCTCCTTCCCCGCGGGAGAAGGAAAGGAGGGATTGGGGTTCGCTAGGAACGTACACTTCCGGGTCTTAGCGGCGGGGTATCCGCAGCTGGCGCAGGTGTGCTTCTGGACGTGGAGCGAACGGTTACCTGTATCGGTTCGTGAGCACTCCTATTCGAATCTATCTCTATCTCCATCCGAACCCCTGGGCGCGTGGTCGTCCCTCCCTTCGCAAGAGGAAGAGCGCGGCCCAAGGGCCCGGAAGGAATGGGGGCTCGAGGGTTGGAAAAAACGAACCGCATCGTCGGCAGATAACGTGCGTCTTGTTGTGGCGCTTTCCGAAGCTGGACGTTCCCTTCGCTACACACAGTGAAAACCGTTAACCAATGCCCCTTCCCAAAATCTGAACCATATATCCTCGCGTTGAAGGCTTGGGGGGGAGGAGAAAATATCGATCGATTCCTCCGGAGGAAAAGGGCGACATAGCCTCCAAACGCGATGACGGGAAACTGGGCTGCTCGAACGTACTCATTTTGCCGGTATTTTATCGTTTGTCGTTGACGATGGAAACGGGGTGAGGGTGGGTTTGGCGAGAAGGGTCTTCGTGAAGAGGTGGTACTCGGGGGGGCGGCCTCGCTTTCTTGGTGCGGGTTGACTGGGATTGATTCGAGCCCTAAAATATTTCCACACGTGATTCGATTTTCTTGGTGGGAAGGATTAGAGTGGGACGTGCGTTTGGTACCATTAGCGGCAGACCTCGACCTGCCAGAAAAAAAGTACGGGCTCGGTCAGTCTCCGATGTTTAGCCGGTAATTGGATTCCTCGTCCTGGGGGGGGGAGAACCAAGAGCAAAGAAAAGTGGGGATCAAGTCCTGGCGCAAGCCAAGGTGGGTGAACTATAAGACAGCTTCTCATGATTCATGCATCATGCTGTTAGAAACGGGTTCGGTTCTATGTTTTATTGAGATCATAGGGGAGGATTCAAACATCCGGAGCACACAAACAAACATGGAGGGGATGGAAATGATGTCCAACTCGCTAAGGCTCTCCCCAAATCAGTCTATTCGAGGACACTGCGTCCGGGATCACAAGCCGCAAACATTACCTTCTGTGCCTATCCCTCTCCGCTACAATATCATATTCCGACTTCCCCGCCGTAGTTAAAACGTACATGAAGAAAGAAGAGACTAAGAAACTTCGGTGAACGATGAAAAATCGTCCAGTGCAGAAAGACAAAACGACCCGAGAGCGACTCGAGATAGGAGCAAGTACACACGGGCCGCATCTCGTTTGTCCCGACCGTATTGTATCCAACCAATCCTTTATATGATTCGCGCCATTTCCCAACAAAACTCGTACACTTTTCCCGCCTTGGTGGTGACAACCCCCCCTGGCTCTTCCCTCCCTTCGTGTGGCTGTGGGGAAACGAAATGGAAAGCCATCATGTCGTCGGCATTATAAGAGGTAAGAGTATAAAGCCTCGCGAGGGAGGGAAGGAGGGGCGGGGCGGGTATGTTCTAGCAGTAGGCCCCCGTCGTCTATGACGAGTATAACGACTCGTAAAGGTAGATGACGCCGAAGACGAGGAAAGCGATAGCGCCTCCGATGGTAACTAAAAACAAGATGGTCAGCTTGCGTCCGCCACGTACTGATGGACTGACGGTTGGGGGAGAGAAAGAAAAAAAAACTACTCACCAACTCTCATGCTGACTCGTCCTGCAATTGCGCGGCCCCCGATCACGGCGACGCCGGTGCAGACGCAGTGTCCGGCCATGGCCCCAAGAGTCACCCACCAGTAGTCCTTCCCAGCCGCCATGGCGATGGTCGCAATCTGGCTGCGATCTCCCCACTCGCCCAGGAACGTCATGACAAAGGTCTGCACCCAGGCCGGGCTGAGCAGGAGAGAGACGAGGTTCTCCAGGCCCTGGAAGAACGTCGCCACGGTGCGGGCGGGCGGGGACGGGCTGCGGCCAGGGGATCCCGAGGGCGACCTCGGGGGCGCGGGGAAGCGGCTCTTGGGCCGGGACTTCCTATTGCCCAGACCCATCTCGAGGGCGTACGCGTCCTTTTCCTTCTCGGCGAGCTCCCGCTCGACCTCGTGGAGCTCCTCCGTCACACCTTCGTCCGGGGACATGGCGAGGCCCTCTCGGAGGAGCCTGGCGCCGAAGACGAAGAACAGGGCGCAAGCCATGAAGCTGGTCAGTCGCTTGGGTATCAGGGTTGGCACGGCGTGTCCCAGGACTGCGGACAGCACCGTCATGACGAGGAGGGCGGAGAAGGCGGCGGAGAAGACGACCATGCGGTCGTGCTTCATGGCCATCAGGGCAGCCACCAGGAAGGTTTTGTCCCCAATTTCCGAGACGAGGATCATGGTTAGGGAAAGTCCGAAGGAGTGGAAGGGCCGAATGACGCCGTCTTCACGGGTGTATTCGGGTTCGGCTGGGTCAGAGAAGCTGGCATGGCCGCTGGTGGCCGAGTCGGATGGGGGGAGGTCTTGGGGGTCCTGTGGAAGAACTGTTAGCACTGCTGATGCAGAGGCACAGAACCCATCGCATAATGAGGGGCACTACCGACCTCAATGCCGCCAGATGCCTCGACATGGGCACCCGGAGATGCGGCATTCTCAGCCTGAGCAGCCTCGTGCTCATGCGGATGGGGGGGAGCCTCCTTGGGTGTTTCCGGTGTCCTCTCGGAAGCCGCCTCTCCTCCTTGCTCCTTTCTCACCTTCTCCTTTTCGGAGACCCCTCCCTCGGTGCCGCGTGTGCCTTCCTTAGGGGGTTCCCGGTTGGGGTCGTTCATGACGCCATCGGTCGAGTCCGGAATCTTCTTGCCGTCCACGATTGTAGGGTCTTCGGGGCGACCTTCTAGAGGGGCGAGCTTGTCATCGACCTTGCCGTCGGTTTCGACCCATGGCCCGCTGTGTGGCCGACCATCGTTGCCGTCGACCGGAGCAACCTGGCTCGCTGGGTCGGATCGGGGTAGTACGTTTGCTGTGGTGGCGACATCGGTGGCTCCCTCTATGGGGGCAGCGGCCAGCGCGGTCGCGAGGGAGGGGGCGAGGAGAAGGAGGAGTCGCGCGTCTCGCGTGGGGAGCCTCATCTTGCAGGCGTATGGTCAGGAAGGAAATGGGTCGTAGGCTGTAGGCTGCCGTCTGGCGAACTGCGTGGGTGCGTGGGTGCGTGTGCGGTCGTGATAACGTGGCCTGGAGAGGGCGTAGAGAATGCTGAAGAGAAAGAATAGAATGGACAAAGTAAGTTGATGCACTCCAACTCCAGTGGGATCAAAGTATTAACAGTCCCCTAAGAAGAAAGGATGGGAGACTTGCAAAAGGAGGGAGGATAAAACTAATTCATGGGTGGTTGTGAAAATTGCCCCTGGGATTAATCCAATCGATCGCGTTGGAATTGAAAGGAGATCTGGACTTGGGCAAATGAGTGGATGCAGGTAATAATAATAAAAAGCCGACATAAAAAGCAGGAGCAAGGGGCTGGCTGGCGCAGAGAGGCGAGGTGGCCAAGCGGATACTCTACAAGCATTGGGCAGCTGAACAAAGGGGTCGCCACTACTCCGTACTCCGTACTCATACTAACATGAAGTATTAAGGTACATGGACAGACAGGGGAAGCTAAAAGGGACCTAGACGCCTGTGGCGGAGCATGAATTAACTCTTACTATTATTCCACCCCGGATTTATGATGGTTTGCTAGGTTGGGTTTGAGGCTCCTCCAGCTTCCGCCAGCCCAGTACGAGTCTGGCACTCTTGATACAAATACTTATATAAGCCTCGTGTAGTAGGATAACCCCAGATCAATAATATAGGACTAATTCCAACCCAAATCCTTATCCCCAGCATACTAACCACGGATACGTACAGCGTATTAGTTCTCCTACTAACTCCGGCTTATGTTGCACCATTTAATACCTGTAATTTTCAGGAAAAGGCCAGGAGGGCTTTGTAGCAGACCGTGGATGTGTACTAATACTCATACCATGCCGCCTTAACATAAACGAGTGACGTCGCCCCCGGGATTCCTCTGTCATAACAGGTGCCAGTGTTGGATTCGAGTCCGGGTTTCATGGATGCAGCGACTCTAAAATCCGACCGGAGAGGAGCTTCTTTACGTCAGCGCTTCTCGGTGCTGCTACAAGTCAACTCAGTCTGCCGTCCTCTCCGGGTGGAGGAGTCTGAATAATACATATATCCACGACTAGAACCCAGATAATGTTCACACTTCATCCTCCATTTCCACCTTTACTCTCATTCCCACTTCAGCTCCCCGTAACTTCATAGCCCCCCGGCAGTATCTCTCATCCATCCGTCTATAATCTTTGAAACACTTCGTAACTCGGCGCCTTAGTCGTGTAGACTTATCGGTCAAACTTGCTTGGAGAGTACGAACTAGTAGTTAGTATCCCCGCTCGATGTCATCCGAGGACGCCTGGGGCGATGACGCCTCTTCCGACGAGGACTATCACTACGCCGAGACCGGGGAAGAGGAAGAGAATTCAGAACAAACTGGTGCCGATGACGACGATGACGAATACGAAGACCCCTCGCCGTTCCTCAACCCCGGACTGACCCAACAATTGCTACAAGGATTCACCAACACAAGTCTTATCGCAATTCTAAATGGCTTCGTGGGTTGGGAGGAAGAAGGCGAAGAGGACTACGGCCTTGACCAGCTGTTATATGATGGTGAGTTTGCTATGACTGTTCTTCGCCCCTACGAGTGCGAGTAACACACACACACACACACACATATATACCTAGACCGCCGAGCTAACCGCCCTGTCTCACCACTAGAAGCGGAATTTGAGTTCGCCATTGGGGAGCCTTCCGGAAACGACGATACGCCAAACTCGATGCGCCTCGGCCTCGGCAACGTTGCGGGAGCTGTACGGGGTATGTCGTCCTCCCCAACCGCCACCCGACATCCAAGTCCTATCCCACCCTGAAGATGTGTCCGATGACTGACTAGGTGCAACCTCCCCCCTGCACCACTATCTATAGTCCCAGACACCAACAGATATATGCTCTTGTCGCGGGACCAGTTACGGTATCTATTGCGCCATGACATGCTGAACGACCTACCAACCAGCCCCCGCTTAACCCGTGATGAATTTCAAGAATGGATGGATAGCCGCCGGCCGGATCCCAACCGATTCCCCAAAGTACCTAGCGAGGCCGGGAGAGAGCTCATGTATTCAGGCCAGTTCGGCGCGAACCCGTCTGTGCTTGATCAGAAGATGAAGAAGTACATGGCGATGCGTGTTCTGGACCGGGAGCTGGGAATCCCGAATCCTGCCGAGAAGAGAAGAAACCAGAAGCTTCTCGTTCAGGTGAGTCCGAACTCCTACCTGCAACTGACATGGAGAGGCGTAGGACGACACAGTGTAATAACTAATATTTCATCCCAACGCCCTAGAGTATGATACCATCTGGCAGAGCCGAAACAGTTATCCACTTCCAGTCGCCGGTGTATTCCGGACAGTTCTCTGATGATGGGGACTTCTTCTTTGCGTGCGGCCACGACTTCAGGGTTCGGTTATACGACACGTCTAACCCCTACGCATGGAAGCACTACAAGACCGTCGACCATCCCTACGCGCAATGGACCCTCACGGACGCGTCCCTGAGCCCGGATAACAGGTGGCTCGCGTACACATCCCTTACTCCGAGTATCTGTCTAACGCCCACAGACCCGCAAGACGAGGGCGATCCGTACACCCTGGATCTCGGCGGCAACCCCACGCCGCTTGGGCCCGTCCCCGCGCACTTCGGTATCATGTCCGTCAGGTTCTCCGGAGACGGCAGAGAGCTCATAGCCGGTACCAACGCTAACGCAATCGCCGTGTACGACATTGAGACCCGCCAGACTCTGCACTGGATCAAGGGACACAACGACGACGTAAACGCTGTTTGCTTTGCTGACAAGTCGTCTCCACACATATTATACTCTGGATCGGATGACAGCATGATCAAGGTGAGCCTGGGACACCTCGACGCTTACAGCCCGCCTTCGTTCCAGCCGACGACTAACATCACCTAGGTTTGGGATCGCCGCAGCATGGGAGACAGGCGCGAAGCCGGAGCGTTCGTCGGTCATACGGAGGGCATTACGTACATAGACAGCAAGGACGACGGCCGCTACATACTCAGCAACGGCAAGGACCAGAGCATGAAGCTCTGGGATCTCCGCATGGCCATGTCTACGGACAAGTTCCGCCGGCTCAACATCCGGAGGGCGACGACCTTTGACTACCGGTGGCAGGAGTACAACGAATCGTACTGGCACGAGGACCCGAACGACAACTCGGTCGTGACGTTCCGCAGCCACAAGGTACTGCGTACCCTTATCCGGTGCCACTTCTCCCCGCCGGGTAGCTCGGACTCGCGATACGTCTACTCGGGGAGCCACGATGGCAAGGTTTACATCTGGAATCTGGATGCCACGCTTGCGGGGACGATCGATGTCACGCAGACGACGTTCGCCTCACTGTCAAGAACACAACATGCGCCCTTCAGTGGAGGCGGCGGGCGTCCGCCGCCTCCGTGGCAGACGCTCGTGAGGGATGCTAGCTGGCACCCCACCGCACCCGTTATAGTCGGTAAGTAATATTGCTAGAGCCAGGCCCTATTCGAGGTACGCTTCGTGATGCTGACAGAGAGGGCATAGCCTCGGCGTGGAACGGTATAAGGATGCATGAGGGGACGTGCTCGCTGTATAGATTCAACGAAGAGGCGAGTGCGCCTGGGTATGAGAATGAAGATGAAGATGATATTATGGGGGGAATATGTGTGACCGAGAAGATGAGGCCCATCCCCTGCATCCGATAACCCCAGTCTGCGTAACCGTGGCCGTGGGTGTTTTCTTCTTCTTTCTTTCATGGATGACTACTGCAAACACGATATACCCCTTCAGACGCGGGACAAAATGAGACATGATGATTGACGAGGCACCGCTGCGCGCGTTATTGTGTAATATTCTTGATTGTTTGTTTGCATTGCCACCTGTTTACTACCCCAATATGACTCCGCTAGTAAGAGAAATATGATACAAGTTCGTCTCCCAAACGAGGATCTAAGGTTGTACAGCCAGAAGAGTGTCTCCCGGGCTGCGTAATATCGTGTCTTCTGGATTCGCCCCTTGCGCGGGGACAGTTACCGAGCACATATTGTCTACGCGCCACCGACGAGGATGTTGTTGACGGGGATGTGTACTATAAGGGAAGGTTAGCAAGTTACGACGGGAGCAGGGAGCAGGAGCTTTAGAGATGCGCGGGGGGAGATATGGAGAGGACGTACTCAGCTTGACGATGTACCCGACAGCACCCATGATGAGGAAACCGACACCGACGGCCTGGCAAAGCCGGAGGAACTCCTTCTTATCGGCTAGAGGAGCGATTATCGTCAGCATGAAAGGGGTTCGATAGACACCGAGATCGGCGCACGACGGGGAGGGGAAGAGGCAAGACTAACGCTTGGTGCACCGCTTCATGAACTGGACGCCATCGCGAGCGAACTCAGCGGGGATGTCGAGGATCTCTTGTATTTGGTCAGACATTGTGATTGTAGTCGGAACTGAGGAATGGCGTTGACGGTGGGGAAAAGGAGGTCGCGACCGGTGGGTGTATGGAAGAGATGTAAATTGAAAATCGGGGTATCAATAGAATTAGGAACAAAGAAAGAAAGGCGAGGGCTAGTATGAAGCCTTCGTGTTGTTGAATGCGAAAATGGAAGGTCGGGGTTCGCAATTAGAGAAGAGGATGGAAGTCGAAAGTGAAAGGTGGCGGAAGCATGCAAATTGCCAGCTAAGCTTCGTCCAGCAGCAGCACAGCGAATTTCCAAGACGTTATTGCTGTCCTCTCACCCCCAGCCGGGTTGCATAAGGAGAGGCCACTTTGCTGCATTGAGCGCGCTTGCTGGGGTAGCATTGTAGGATTACCCTGGGTTCAGCCGGCTACCCACCACCAGGGGACGACTGGACTGGTGACAGGGATGTGGACCCACTCTCCTCCTCCCTGTCGGGTTCGGGTTGCCTGGCGCAAAACAGCCTTGAAGCCTCGTGGTTGCCCTCTTTCCCCTGGTCTTCACCTGCTTCGCGAACGTGACTTCCATCTCTTCTCATTTTCCATCCCGTCTTCTGTCGAAAGTCCTTCCATATTACCGAGTCCGGAGTCCAGTTACCGGGGGTTTATTGACCTGTCAGAATCTACCTGTAATCAGGTACCTGGCGCAACTAGGATTCCGAACCTGGGAGGAGCTCCAGCTTGATCTGCACCAGACAGTCATCATCCATCCTTCTCGAACCACCCTTTCCCGGTGACGAGTTGGCAGCCGCCCCAGGGCAAACGACAGGCCACCGAAAGAGGCAAACAACCCCACCGGTACCCTACCCGTGCCATTTTCCGCCCCAGCTTCACTTCGAATCACAAGGCCGTCCATCATCTACCCGCATCCTATCAGGATCCTGCATTTCGGATATACTTGTATACGCGAGAGGGGGAAAAACGCAGGCAGACCGACCGGATTTCTTTTCTCGTCGTCTCTATCTCCTGGAAGAGGAAGACTACAAGCACAGAGCTTCGTCTTCGCTCTCTAACCGCTGTTCCTGTCCCGTTTCCTCCCACGAGCGGTCCTGAGCAGCCAAGGGAAGGAAGGAGACGCTTTTGTTTCAGACCAGGGTCTCATTTTCTTGAAGGGGAAGAAAGGGAGAGAGGCACACAAACCGCATTTTTCTGGAGACCTGTCAGAGACTTCCTACACATATCTATCCTTTCCTGCCGACATCGAGTCTGGATTGTACGTATTCTTGCAACTGTTTCTTCTCATCCTGTCCTGCTGTTTTTTTCTTCTCCTTGCTTTTCTATCTTGGTTTCTCCCTGGTGCCTGTGTTTCCTGTTCTATGGTCTTTTCTTTTTTTTTGGGAGGGGACCTTGTCTCGAAACGGGGAAGCTGAGGATATCAAGTGGTCGAGATGGCTGCTATTCTTGCTGCGCGTCTCCAAAGCGACAAGCTGTATTTCGACTCTGCTAATACCAATGGCGTTGTTTTAATAGCCTCACCCTCCAGGCCGAAGCTCCAAACCAGTCCCTTCGAGCTACTCTTCGACTACGTAGCTTAAGTGGCAGTGCGTGCTTCGCAGTGGCCGCCCGTCCATTCACCCGAACCGTTTCCTTGGAAGGATTAGCCCCTACCTCAATCCCGCCTTCCCCCCCTGTTGACCCGTAGATTCGGCTACAATGGCCGACGAAGAGTTCGAGATTGACCTTTACGGCGATGACAATGCCGCCAGCGAACAGAACCACGAGCAAAACCAAGAGCAGAACCACGAGCAGAGCCACGAACAGAGCCACGAGACGCAAGCACCCTCGGACGATCACCGCGACGAGTCGAACGCGTATAATGATGATTCAAACGCGCAACACGCGAATGGAGATGACCACTACGACGATGACAGTGCCGCTCGGGAAACTGACCGCGAGTCCCGGGATCCGCCGCAGCAGGGGGTGAAGAGGAAGGGCGGATCCGAGTATGACGATAGGCCCGTCGACCCGAACGCTACCGCTGCGCTGATGCTATCCGATCTGAGTTGGTGGGTGACCGACGACGGAGTCCGCGCGTACGCCAGAGAAGTCGGCTGCGAGGATGAGATAAAGGACTTGACGTTCAGCGAGCACAAGGTCAACGGAAAGAGCAAAGGGTATGGAAGGACTGGACCTCCGCCTGGTATGCCGCTGGATAAGCTAATGTTGTTCGTGGGAATAGCCAAGTCTACGTCGAGTTTGTGTCGCAACAAGCGGCGACCGCCGTAAAGCACTACATCGATTCCCTGTCGAGCGAGTCGGGACAATCTGCTCACAAGAAGGTGATGGTGTCCTACTCGATGGCCGGCAGCAACCCCTTCCGAACGCTACCCAAGGATGGCACGTCGCGACCGGGCAAGGACATGCAGAACAGGTCGACTAGCGGGTCCGGGTACGGCGACGCCGGACAGGGCGCCATGGGAGGGACCAACTACCGCGGGAACTACCGGGGCCGGGGCGGCGGGTATAGCCAGCACAGGGGCGGCATGCACACGCACCAGGGCAACTTCAACAACAACAACCGCAACTTCACGCCGACCGGGGGCATGGTGGGGGGCTACAACCAGAATCAGATGTTCAACAATCCCATGGCGGGCGGGAACTTCGGGTTCAACCGTGGGGGCATGATGAACATGGGTATGCAGAGGGGAGGAGGTGGGATGCGGGGCGGCCGCGGCGGGATGCCCGGTGGTGGGATGCCCGGTGGAATGCCCGGCGGTGGGATGCCAGGAGTCGGTATGCCCGGTGGCGGTATGATGGGCGTGAATCCCATGGGCGGCATGCCGAACCCCATGGGCGGTATGGGGATGAACATGATGGGCGGTGGAATGCAAGGTATGTACGGCGTGACTGGCGTCATGATGTCACACTACGCTCCTTTCCAGGCACAACACTTCCCCTATACACCTCCCTATACACCTATGCCTATCCATACCCCTGTCCAGGGGCGGGGACCTAGGTATTGTCGATGGGAGCCGGAGGATGATGATCCTCCCCCTTACGACTCAGTTCACTCGAGACAGTCCTCGCCGAGTACGGGACCTTTGCCTCGAGTCACTTCACGAGCCGCACAAGGGCAGACCTGGGGAAGTCTCCAGAACAACGACGTCGGCCCGCCCTCGGTCCTAGCACCACTTCCAGTACACCCATCACCATCACCCCCCGTAATCGCTCGGGGCACATCTCTGAGCCCGTCTCATTCCTTACCATCTCACAACCCCAGTTTGCCCCCCCTTCCCCCCATCTCCTCCCCTCTTCCCACATCACCACTTGTGCATAGTAAAGAGTACGCGATGGACTAACAGAACTAAACTAGGCTTCGGAGGCGGCATGCAGGCGCCCTTCGGACCGGGCTTCTTCCCGCAGATGGGTACGGGGAACCAGGAGTGGGGGAACCCCCACGGCGCGAAGCGGCCGCGCCCGGAGTAAGAAATCTATCTTCCTCATCTGTTTTATTTTTTTCTTGAGTTTTCTCCCCTATAAAAAGATTGCTTCTTGGGAGTCGGGAGCGGAGTCGAGTGGGGGGGGTGTTTTGGAGTTCACAGGGTGGGATTCTTTTCACTTCTTTCTTCTAATTGATATGTTTCGGTAATTTGTTTTCTTCGTTCTTCTTTGATGGAACTCATTGGAGGATGAAGGGGGCGAGAAGAGGCAAGGGGGAAGGGGATTGAAGAAGGGACGTGTTTTGTTACAGTTATCGAGAGAGGGGAGAGGACCGAAGGAAAAGAAAGGGGGTGTGGACGTACGTTTCGTCTATTCGCTTAGCGCTGTATCATATCTACTCGCAGGGAGATGGTTAGGGTCGGGTGAGGAGCAAATACTAAATTATTTGGTTTTTGATTCATGCCCCTTTCCTCATGTATATTCATTCGCCGTGCCATTATCGGCCTTTCTAGGTTGGGTATGTATGTCCTCCTCGTCGACACTTGGCGTGCGTATATATATACTCACCGTCATCCGTGTATCTATCCTCTGAATGTCCTTAGGTCTCGTCGCCGCCCCCGTGGCTATAGTCACCATTGACCACAAAGCTGTGGCCCTACCTAGCTCGCAGTCCTCCCCGCCTCCTGCTCCAAGAGGGAGACGTACTTCCCGGCGACCTCGCCCCCCAGCCCGCCCTCCAAGACCCGCATGACGATTCCGCGCTTCGCCACGGTCTCCCTAGCCAGCGCGCTCTCCCCGCCGTCGGTGTAGAACCCGAACGCGCGGTCCAGCGCGCCCGCCGCCCCCGTCAGCCTCTCCGTCCTCTCCCTCCCCGCCAGCGCGCCCGCGGCGCCCATCTCCGCGTCCGCCAGCAGCGAGTACAGCCTCCCGGACAGGCTCGACGAGCGGTGCTCGAGGGCGCGGGGGAGGGTAGATCTGAGGAGGGAGGCCGCGGCGTCGAACTCGGATAGGGAGACCAAGATCGCGGAGAGGGACGCGACGGAGTGGTAGACCAGCGGGAGCAGCCTCGCGCGGAGGGCGATGCTCGCGGCGCGGGCCGCGAGAGACAGGCCCCGTTGCGGGCGGCCCGCCTTCTCCAGCAGGGTGCACTTGACGAGGAGGAGCCTGACGCGGAGCGCGACGTCCTTCGTGTCGTCGGTCGAGATGCGGGCTAGCAGGTCCTCGACGGCGGCCGAGGCGAGGGAGAGGTCGCCCCTTCGGACGAGGTAGTCGACGCGGAGGAGGTCGACGACGAAGGCCATGTCGGGCTCGAGATCGTCGGACTTGTTCTGGAGGAGCTGGGAGAGCAGGTCCTGCGCCGCGTCGAGGTCCCCTCGAGCCAGGTCCCGGCGCAGCCTGACGATTCCGCGGCACCGCCTCCAGTGCTGGTGGGCCTTCCACGCGCGGAGGGGGGCGTCCCCGTTGTCGTCGTCGCCTAGGGAGTCGAGCAGGCGGAGGGCGTCGTCGTAGCGGCCGCGGTCGGCGAGACCGGACGCGAGGCGGCACGTGAGCCTCAGGGCGTCGTCGAAGACGCCGTGGGGCGCGTGGGCGCGGAGGGCGACCTCGCACGTGGAGGCGGCGAGGTCGGCGAGGCCGAGGCGGTCCCAGAGGGAGGCGGCGACGAGGGAGTGGGCGGCGAGGAGGGGGCGGGAGTTGCGCTCCACGATGGCGTGGGAGCTGCGCACGACGTTCTCGAGGGCGGTGGCGACGCTCTCGCCGTTGGAGAGGGTGAGCTTCGCCTCGCTGAGGAGGAGGGTGCTCAGCAGGGCGGGCATGGACGCCTCCTTCGCGCGCACGCGCAGGAAGGCGAGGGTCTCCCTGGCGGAGCCGAGGGTGCTGGCCGGGTCGATGTGGCGGACGAGGGAGGGGTGGGCGCGGCCGAAGTGGAAGAGCCAGTTGAGGGCGAAGTTGAGGCACATCATGTCGCGGTTCTCGCGGGCCGTGGACACGGTCTGGAGCATGGCGTCGACGGCCTCGGCGTAGCAGCCGAACTCGGACTGCAGGACGGCGAGGTTCATGAGGGCGTACTGGTAGAAGAGGCGGTCGCGGTTCTGCATGGTGTAGTCGAAGTAGCGGTGGAGGTTGTCGAAGGCGTTGGGGTGGTCGCCGGCCCTCCAGCTGTCGAGGAAGCTGCGGCGTTTCTGGTAAGGACGGGGTAGGGTACGGGGGTGGGGTATAATGGGTATAAGGGGGAGTAGAAGGGGGTCTATAAGGGGGGATCGTATTGCTTACTTTACGTAGTGAGAGACACTGGGGATTAGGTGGCTATCATGTATGAGGCCCTGCAGCTTCTGTCGGATCTCAAGCGGGACACGATTCCCATACTCTGCAACGAAGAAAAAAGAAAGTTAGCAGAGGGCACGTAGTTAGGGTCAAGATAGAGACGAGCCATGACACAAAGACATACTCTGCATCTGCTCCACCTGAAACTCGAGCAGGCCCGCCATGTCGTCCGTACTCATAGGCACGGCTCCCGTAGACTGGCCGGTGAGACTATCGCCATAGACAGCCATCGTCAGGGCCTCGAAAGTAGGATCCTCCCTCTCCCCCAACAACGACACGTTGTCGAACATCAGCCTCTCAAAGCCCGGGTTCTTCTTCCGCAGGTACGCGGCCGTGGGCTGGCGGTAGGCCACGAAGCTCTTCCACAGCTCGGCGGAGTCGTGGAACCGCAGCCTCTCGAACTCGAGGCGGCACCTCCTCACGAACATGCCAAAGACGGAGGTCCTCGCCAGGCGCATGCCGGGGGCGGCGGGGTCGGGGTCGTCGTCCTGGCGGGGCTCGTCCCTGGCAGGCTGCAGCAGGAGGCGGAGGCGGGAGAAGAAGGAGTGCAGGGAGTCTAGGGAGTCTATGGACCAGAGCTTATGAAGGAAGCTGTCCCAGAGGCGGCGGCCGGGCATGCCCAGAAGCACAGGGTGGGCGGAGAGGACGTCCTCGAAGGCGTGGATGGAGAGGAGGAGGGTGGTGCTGCGGGTCGCCTTGCTCCATGTCTCGGAGGGGGGCTGCGGGGCGGAGTCTATGAGGTGGGAGGTTATGAAGGAGAGGACGGGGAGGATGGCGTCCGAGGGGACTGCCTCGTCGGCGTAGAGCTCGATGAGGGCCAGGAGGCCGATCTTGGCCGGGGTGAGGTAGCGCGCCATGGTGGGCGGAACCTGGGCCGCGGGCGTCTACCGGTGTCTCATGGATGTGGGGTGAGGTGAATGAGTGCCTTTCAGGTGCTATATCCGTGTGTGTGGGTGTAAGTATAGTATTTGTTGTGAGCCGGGCGACCGGGATAGAAAATTGAATCTCAATACGAGTAGATGAGAGTGTTTAAGCTGCGGTGATGATATCGCGAACATGAGTGTATCGCTATATCGCGACGCGTCTGGTGGGTGAGTTTTACCCCACTATAAACAATTGGAAGACATCAAATTAGTGTGATGCCCCGCCGCTCCAGCATCCAGGGTGCCGACTTGCCCTGTAATATAGAGGGCAATCAGGAAAGCTGACCACTGACCGACCTACCTCACTCCAGCATATTTTCGTCGGCCAGTATCATCCCATTTTTCCCTTCATCCTCGCTCTTTCTGTCAGCTCTGGTATTGGCATATGACATGACAACTTTAAAAGAGCAGCTCCAACCTCGACACCGTCGATAGCTACGCACCTGAACGCATCTCAACCATCACCATCACGTACCGCTCGCGCAATACCTTGTCTATTTATTTGAATGCCTGGTACCGTACCGGATTGAAATGTCCAGTACTATTCCTGCCCTGTCACTTGACTGATAAGTCGACCAACATGGAAGCTGAACGTCTCGATCTCGATATGGATGTCGTTGTCGCCAACTAGAGACTCGAGATCGATGCAAGTGCAACGAGCAATGAGATGAGGCGAGACAATTGACGCTCCCTCACCCCTATGGAACCGAGGGCCACCGCTAAGACGAGCTAGCTGCCAACGTGCCGCTCCCAGCCGAAGACGCCATGTCATAAGGCGCCGCCGCATTCTTCTCGCGTACCAACGGCCCCCCTCGGGCCGGGTGAAGGCGGGCGCAGCTGCAGTCTCCCACCCCGTCTAACCACTGCGCGATGGCTGTGGCTGCTCCTCGTGTAACTATCTGCTCGAGATTATCAATATCGCCCACGGGCGACGACTCCTTACTAGGCGGGCCCAGTCTTGCTCTGTCTGTCACCTCTCGTCGAGGCCAGGGGCAAACAAGCTACACTGCGGGTACCCATTCGTCATTCATGCTAGTTACACGAGGAAGCGTCTCGCTCCTCTGGTCTATACCCCAGCTTCAGCTCTGGCGCGCTGGTCCCTGGAGTCTGGAATCATTGCATGGGCTGCTTGATATCCTCGGGGCACGACCTTCCACCGAGGCGGGCGGCAAGGTCGTGTGACAGTGCCGGCCTGGGACGAGACAGTGGTGGCTGTAGAGCCAATCAATCCACCAACCCTCTCCTTCTCCCCAATACCCACGGTATGTTCTCTTCCTGAAGAGCTATATGCAATCTCTGATACCTGTCCCGCGCCACCCCTTTCTACCCAAGTTCAGTCTACCTAATCTCGAGGATTCAGATGAGTTGAAGCCACGAGCTCAGCGCCATGGGAGGCGACATGAGGGCGCGGCCCCATATAGAGGCCCTCATGTCCCCTGATTCCCCTGCCACAAGCCGGTCTACCTTGTGGGCCCCGGATGCCTCATCTACGCACCAGCAACTCCCGATTCCTGGCTTTCTTCCTCTTCTAGCGAGCCCACTTCCAGAACGCAGCTATCGAATGCAATGCCTGTCGGAGGGGCCCCTTCCGACTGCGATGCCAATGTCGCCGTATGAAAAGGGTGGGGAGGAGGCGAGGCGAGCTCATCACAGTTTATGAGTTGCTACCCCAAGTGGGATGCCAACAGTCAGATAGATGTCTCTACAGCACCAATATTGTGGAACACTGGTCCTGGCTGCTCCTAGTCGTCCAGCACGGTTGAATACCTATGGCCCACACACTCCTCCAGGCCCGAGGAGCGCCACAAGCCCATCATGCCGATTCGGTACGAAGCCATACTACCCCATGTTACCCGAGACACGGTTGGCTTTTACTTCTTGGCGACCTTGGGCCGAGAACTGACCCAGTTTCCAAGGGGCTCGCCCCCTCCAAGAACACGTGGAGGCGATGACGAATATCTGGGTCTTATCGGGCCTTCCTCGAACATTGTCTTCGGGGAGCCACACCGGACGACGCATGGGGCAGGCAAGATGAGACAAGATTCGGAGGGTGGCAGGACATGCCTAGACTAGATCAGAGCATCGGTGACTAATTCCTCGGTGAATGATGCGGAGGTTCGCCTGGGTATACTGTCTCTTGGCCTAGTTTGCCCCTCACCGAAAAGAAAACATCATCCGGCTTGTTACGGTTGTAGCATGCCGAAGGATTCGCAGCGGTCGGTAGCGTAAGGACTCTGGAAATTTTACCATGTGACGGTTTCACACGCGAGACTATGCCCCATGAGTCAAATGCGGGTGCCAGGTGGGAGATGGGAGCGCGAGAAAATCCCACCAGGCGCGGGATATCTCGTCCAAGGTATGAGGATGCTCGCTCTCAAGGCGACCACCAGGCTCTGGAAACTCCAAAGGTACCAGACGATCTTCACAGCCAACAAACGAGAAATTATATCGGCACCGGCCGGCGGACCGTAGCCGAGACGACGCGGGAGCGACGGGTAGCTAGCCTCAAGGAGTCCACCTAGGACGGAAGTCATTACTCCGTACAGATAAGAGTACAGCACCTTATAGCCGAAAAAAGCAGAGAGGCTCCGGGACAATGGAACGCCTCCCTTGTAAGTCCGAGGCTAAGGCATTTCAAGATGAAGTTCTTGCCATCGGGAGCGGTCGTGGGTCTCCACCCTGAGTCCTCCTTTCGTCGTCTTCTAATTTTCGGGAGCTATCCGTAGAGAGAGAGGAGAAAAGGGAGGGGGGGCAGTGGGGGCAGATGGATCGGCTAACGGAGCTGGGATCGAAATGGTCCTGCTGGACAAGTAATACTGCTAGCTGACTCTTTGGGCAAGTGCTCCTTCAGCCACACGCATACGACTGGTACGCAAACACAACGCTCACCGTTTGCTTTTTCTTACCCCAGAAATTTCCCAGCGTCAAGTTTAGGCAGGGAACTTATCCCCTGATGAGACCTTCCTCGTCGTGACACCGGGCAAAGATCGAGTTCTTTTTTCTCCGACCTGCAGGTGAATAGGTCATTGCTCTCGACTTATGGGTAGGTAGGTAGGAGAGTACTAAGAGGAGTTAGTCTCCCGAATGGGGCGTGCCGATGATGAGCCACTTTCGCCCCGTTGCGGCGTTTGTTTTTTCAGAGCAAGCTGAAATATGTCACATATCAGATTCAACTATTTCCATACAAGTACAGGAAGAGATGAAGAGAGCTAGTACGATCGAGGAATCCGCCAAGCTGAAGGGAAGGAAAAGGGGCGGGGGCGTCCAAGTATGTAGTCGAGGAAGAAACATAGGCCAGTTTAGGAAATTGGCCAGAAAGAGGACCGAGGGTGGGTGAAGCCACTTTCTACGAGCTGCTGTCCCGTACCGAAGGCCAGGTAAGTATTAACATTATCCCTCTCCTATTATCATTGTTTCTTTTTATAACCCATCTTTATACTCCGTTCCTACAAACACTTGTACCTCCCTCGACCCCGGCCCCGGGGCTGGGCTGTCCGGAGTTGCATACCAGTGCTACTACAGCACTGCGAACACATATGCATTACCCGTCGAGCGGATCTTTGTGCCCTCCCAATACTCTGGGAACTGGGACTGTCGATCGGAGCGAGGTGGCGTTTCTCATGTGCGAGGAGGGGGCCCGCCTTGCGTTTTGGTTCTCGCAAATCTCGATCCTAGGCCTTTGACTGGCTGGGCTTCATCCCTTCTCCCCGGCGAACGCCGCCGCTCCGGTTCGCCAAGACCTACCCCCCCTCCCCCCCTTTCGGCCTGGGTCTGGGGGGGCGCGCTAGTAGCATTGTGGGACGGATGTTCTTGTTCTCGTCGATCTAGACTCTTCACCCAGCTCGTCGGGGCTGGCCAGCAATTGCCACCTGCTGTGGATAACCCCCTTCCTACAAATACTACCGCCGTCCAGGTGCCAGCCAACCACTAAACAAGTACGTACTAGTATTAGTATTACCCGCAGATCGATCTGATGACACAAGCCTTAGTCGTCCACAAGTAGAATTGCCCACAGCCACTAACGACGGCAGGTGGAGGAGCTGCGCCGGGAAGGGCCGAGAGGTGACAACCCCAGCACGACTGACCCTGACTGACCTGCGATACTACTCCGTACAGGTATTCAAATTCAAATTCAAATACCAATGCTCAAAGCAGCCCCGCTAACCGTACGGGAACCCCACAATTCACTGGCGCTATCGGGCGACTAGCAGGGGGACGGGCAGGCCGCCCCATTCAGGGTCTGCTGAACTGAACCCTCCAGACAGACAGATAGGCGCTTCCGCTTTTGCATTTCGTACCAGTATACGGACTTACAGGGGTAGGGGGGCAAGGGGGGGCGATGGATCGCGGCGATACTCGACACATCGATTGGGTATTAGTGGTCGCAAGAGGTCATCCGCTCTTCCTTTCATTCCCTTCCTCGTACTAGTAACTACTCCACCCGATCATCCTAGAGCTAATATGTAGTTTCGGATATGGATATCTGTCTACTTTATGGAATAGTGCTCCTACGATCTACTTTAGTACTCCCACGAGTACAACGTTGCCATCTTCGCGGACCACAACCCTGGGATGCTGTCCCGTTACCGCCATCGTCGTCGTCGTCGTCGCCGAAAACCGTCCAGCCAGGGGCTATCCTATCTCGCCGTAGAGAAGGCTCCCTCCCGTTGTATGTACATACTCTCTCCTATTCTTAGCTTCACCCCCTCCCTTTTCTTTACTTTTTTTGCCCCCCCGTCCCCTTTCTCTTGACGAGTCCCGATCTGGTTTTGGTCTATATCTCATCAACCAATAGAACTGGTATCCTCACGTCCTGGGCTCACAATGAATGGATGAGCCCGAGCAGAGAGGGAAACAACAAAAAACGACATTATCACAAGCAAAGAGGTCGGGGAACGAGTGGAGCCCCAAAGACTGAGACCGAGGCCAGGCAGTGCGCTTCACCGAAAAAGAAAAACAAAAAAGGTTTTGTACGACATAGCTGAACAAACAGCTCATGCCGGGGCATGGTTCTTTGATTCGACCGTCATCTGTCTCTGCTTTCGCTTTTCGTCGGCGGTGGGTCGGTCGTTCGTTGTTACACGAAACGTAGATCCTATCCTCGTCCACGACTGAGCTTGTCCCCCGTCTTGGCAAAAAAAATTAGCCTTCCTATCTCTTACGCCCCCCCTGTCTACCTAACCCCTCTCTTCTCATTGCTTTTTCTCTCCTTCCCTCTTATTCAATACCGTATCTCCTCCCGGGGCTAGGGCGATATAGCCGGTGTGCACAAGGGGGAACACATCAAGCATTTGAGGGAGGTACCTCCATTTTTGCAGCAAAAAAAAGCCCGGCTGAATCTTTGGAGCCGGGGGGACCTTTTTTCACGCAGGTATTGGCAAGAGCCTGCAGCTGGTCCTAAGGGGAGGGGGGCGGAGGAGCAGTAGGCTTCTGCGCGTCAGTGTATGGATCATCTGAACTCGGTGTGTGCCGCCGTGTTTCCCTACTTGTGGCTCGACGTGGAAAGAGACGTGAGACACTGAATGGGCATGAACTGTCCCAGAAGAGCAACAACTTGGAGAGCACTTACAGGCTTTGGACGCTTGCGTTTGGCCCTCCATTGTTTCGAGGGCCCTCTATCCCTCTCTCCGCCCCCCCCCCCCCCGTTCTGGGAGGTGTACCACGTCCCTGGGTGCACATCCCACTAGCTTTGCCCGGCCTGCTGGGACCGGGTGTCTGCTGTTTCGGTGGGCTTTCTCTGGCGGTGCGTTCGGGCCCGCGGGATGCTTGGGCCTTGGCTGACGTCGCGTTACCGTTTTGCCGCCGTGTAACTCTAGAGGTATAGCGGCCGCATCCTCCGCATTATATGAGTACTTGCACACACATGCATGCTTGCCTGTAGGAGTACTGGAGTGGATCGGGAGGGGCG
>ONZQ02000009.1:125674-208200 GCA_900312665.1 Cephalotrichum gorgonifer | reverse complement strand
AGGTCAACGAGTGGTATTCTTGAAGAGTAAGAGTACCCCGTAGAGACCACGGAGACGCTCCTCCAGGTGGCAACCTACACTAGAAAAGAAAAAGAGAGGTACTTTGTGAGGAAACAATGTAGGCAAATCCCAGATAACTCCCTAATCCCACACCCTCACACACACGCACGCACCCTCCCTCGCGGTCCCAGCTTTTCTTTTGTCCCCGCCCGCCCAACACCTTGGGTCGCGGTGCCTGGGAAGATAGAGTGGAATGGGGCCCACACACCCGGAAGCTAGTCTGCTCGTATATCTCCATTGCTACCCCCCCTTCTGCTCGAACCCGGGGCTCTGGTGCGACTATATACGTAGTACGTACTCCGTACTCCTTCCTTTTGATGCACCTTTTGCGCCTTTTCGTTTCCCCGGCATAATCACAGTCACAATCACATCCCTCCCTTGGACAATCTTCGAATCGACGAAAATCGGGGCTACACAACGCGTGAACTTTCTCGGAACTGGAGCTACGAACCAACCAACCGTTGACGGCGGATTTGATACATCACGGGCTCCCTTTGCCGTGGAGACAAGAAGCAGGAAAAGGGAAGAAAAGACGGAGCACACAGACAACAGAGCAAGAGCCGAAACGAGAGACGCGGTGCATTTGAGCAGCTGGCTGCCCACACTTCCGACGACGCACGCCTTCAGCCAAGAAATATTTCTCTAGCCGATCATGTGCGATTATATCGAGGTAAGCCTCAAGATTTCCCGACCCGGTTCCCGCTCGGAGCTCGATATCACGGGTATGTATGGGGAGAGACGTGCTCACTCGTTATATTTCTCGTTCCGCGCAGAGACAACTACGGTGCGGACACTTCAGGTACATTGTTCACAGGTGGTGTTCCGTCTACCAACGCACGCACAAGAAGTGTCGTCCCAACGTCGTCTTCTTCGAGTACTGGGAGGCCAGGTCCTGCGGTATAGATTCCTGCCCTCTTCTTTCCCCTTCCCTCCCTCCCCACCCCCCCTTCTGTTCCCCTGCCCATAACAACTCTACAATGGGAGGGCAAAGAAGCTGACGACTCCCTACTCTCCAGGCGCATGTACGCCGCAGAGGCCGCTTATACCGGCCCTAGAACAGATGATCAGGCGGCCCGTTGCCCCCGTCGAGTGACGATGATTCGACAATAGCCATGGGTGTATGTGTATGTGTGTGTGTTTGGGAGGGAGGTGAGCTGGAAAATGAAAAATAAGGAAAAAAAAAAAATCTGTGCGCATTGGGATCACGGGGAATACCAACACTAACGGGGCGGCGGAAACATTTTGCTTTGGGAAATTCGGAGTTCGTGGGAAAGGGTGGGAGGCTATAGTCGTTGGCGCTAGTTGATTTGGGCACATTAGAACTGCGATATTGGGCGTGGGAGTAAATCCGGGTGACACAGTCCCGCCTTGCTAGGTTAGTCTTTATCTGTTTGGGGTCAGAATATATTAACTCGTGTTTACTTTGAACCCCTCACGTAATACCAACTATGGTTTTAACATGACCGTTTTATGTTTGGCCGACGCCTCGTGGGAGCTTGCAGGACAGTGCCGGACGTAAGAAACATAGAACGGGGGAGGTGAAGATAAACAAGGAAGTAGCCGGTCGAGTCCGGTCAACTGATGTTAGGAGTTGAGATGCACATATCAGGGCGAGGAGCGGCGGGACAAATCAGCCTTGTTCACTGCGATATCCAGTTTCAGCGGCTAATAATAAGCAGCTTAGAATGGTGTTCTCGACCCTAGATTACCTGGAAATTAATTCATTGCTCATACACAAGCGGCTGCTATTCATACCACTAATCCTCGCTTCTGTACCGGGGTGGTGGGAACAGTCGGGATTTGGATATCATGGCCCGGCTGGGACCCACTCTAACCCATCGACGCGGATCCGAACGCCGAGCAGGTTACCCCACTCCGGCGGAGCCATGGTCGTGTGAAACCACACGAACTTGATTGGACATAATAGCACAACCTGAGCCCACTGGAGCTATTCCAGCCAATGGCACCTGACCAGCCCGCCGCCCCGCCACCCCGCCATCCAGGTGACACACCCCCCACCTGCTTCCATTATGGTGCTGCTTAATGCTGCTCCCATACCCCGCCCAAGCCAGACTCCTGCCTGGCGTCACCTATGATTATCTACCTACCTACCTACCTACCCTTATCTTTTCGTCACCCACCCATCGCCGGCACGAGACGTCATCGTGTGTCCCAACTTCCCAACGCGGCAGCCTAGAGACAAAGGAACCGCCCGTTTCGCCTCTTTTTACCTTTATCCATCTCGACAATCAGAAAAGCTGCTATTTCGGGACATAGAAGGATATCTACAGTAGACTTCAAACAGCGATCCCAGCGATCCCCACGAACCGTAAACGCGCGTACGACGCAAGCAACCGAGACATCCACGAATAGTCCAAGAAGCGCAAAGGAAGCAACGCGCGCACACACACAAACACCGCGAGTGATAGCGAGTGACACACACATACACGGAGAGAGAAAGAGAGGATAGCCCCCCTCTACCGCGACGTCATCATGGCGGTCAACTTCATCTACTCAACCGTCAACACTCTCCGCGACCGCTACGCGCCCGTCACCACGACCTCCACCTTCCGCAAGACGGGCGAGATCACGCCCGAGGAGTTCGAGCAGGCGGGCGACTACCTCGTCTACAAGTTCCGCACGTGGTCCTGGGCCGAGGCCGACGACCCCTCGCGCCGCGTCGACTACCTCCCCCCGGGGAAGCAGTACCTCGTCACGCGCAACGTCCCCTGCTACCGGAGGCTCGACGACGACTTCGCCGGCGACGCCGGGAGGGAGCAGGCCGTCGTCGGGGACGGCGAGGACTTCGGCGCCAGGGGCGGGGGCGACGCGGACGATGACGGGTGGCTGAGGACGGGCGGGCTGGCTAGCTCCCAGCCGTTGAAGGCGAGGGAGATCAGGACGGTAGATGAGGCGGGGAACGTGGGCGAGGGGCAAGTCGTCGAGGACGATGAGATCCCGGATATGGAGGACGAGGAGGACGACGACGCCATAATCAAGGATACCGGTACCGGGAGCAAGAGCAGGTATGTACCCTCTCCAGTGTTTAATAAAAAAAAGAGAGAGAAGCAAACCCCCCCTTCCCCAAACAGACAAGCACGGTACTGACAGGGGGTACCCCAAAAACAGCGGCCGCAGGTCCTACAACGTCTACATAATGTACTCCCCCTACTACCGCACCCCACGCCTCTACCTCTCGGGCTACCTCCCCAACGGCCAGCCCCTGCCGCCCAACCTGACCATGGACGACATCGTCGGCGACTACAAGGACAAGACCGTCACGCTCGAGGACTTCCCTTTCTTCGCCCACAACCTCAAGATGGCGTCGGTCCACCCGTGCAAGCACGCCTCCGTCATGAAGACGCTCCTCGACCGCGCCGACGCCGCGCTCCGCATCAAGCGGGAGAAGATGCGCGGGGACGCTGGCGCCGACGACGTGGCGGAGGAGATGGAGAGGCTGGACGTCAGGGGCGCGGAGGAGGCTGCGGCGGCGGCGGAGAAGGATAAGGATAAGGGGGACGAGTGGGAGGAGGTGCAGCAGACCGAGATTGACGAGCAGCAGGAGGTGGCGATCAGGGTGGACCAGTATCTCGTGGTGTTCCTGAAGGTATGTCGCCGTTTGTTCCCCGTCTCTACGTTTTTTTCCCCCAAGGGATCTATGTACCTTTGTGGGAGATGTTCGCTCTCATATACCGCCCCTTCTCCCTTGGCTTAGGAGTTATCTTGTTGGCGGTTGGTTGACTAACATATTCGGGATAGTTCATGGCGAGCGTCACGCCCGGGATCGAGATCGACTCTACTATGAGCCTCTAAATTTGCTCCGGTCCTGTTTTCTGGGCGTGTCTCTCGTATAGGCATCGGGACCTTACGGTGGAGGCAACCAGTCTTTCTGCCTCCTTCTTTTTTGTTTTCTTTCTTTCGTGTCATAGCAAACGTAAACGACGCGACGAATAAGGAATAGGTCAGGTATAGGGATTAGGGATTGTGTGTGAGTGTTGGGGAAGAGGAACCAGTCTAACAGCTTCCGCCAGGCGTACTTGGGGGGAAATTACAAATTACAAAATAGATATTTTTCAAGTATTCTCTCGTGCTTCTCCACCCCCTTGGGGCTTAGACGCCTTTTCGGTCCAACCGGGCTCATGAACTCTTGTTGCGAGTTGTGTGTGTGTGTATGTGTATGAGTATGAGTAAGTGTAGCGAGCATTTCTTCTCTTCTATTTCTCCTTTCTCATCTTGGGTGACCCGGGTATAAATAAGCCTACGAGTAACTAAACCCCGTCCTCATAGAGGTTAAGCCGCAAGCTGTGCTTCCCGCGTCGGCCTGGATTATCCCCACACCTGAATCGCGCCTCCGTTCAGGTACTCTTCGAGGAGTCGCCCGCCCCGGCTGTCTCCCCGTCCCCGTCCCCGTCCCCGTCCCCGTCCCCGTCCCCGTCCCCGTCTGCGTCTGCGTCATCCTCGAAGACGCCGTCGTCCATCCACCCCGCGTACCCATCGTCGTCCTCTTGCTCAACCGGCGTGGTAGTATCCCCGGTCCCAGACCCGGACCCGGACCCTCCCTGGCTCTCCTGGTCCTCGCTTTTTTCCTTGGGCCGGCTTAGGGCGGGAGACTCCCCCCTCTCCCCCTCTCCCTCTTCCTCCGCGTCCTCCTCTAGCCTATCCCCCGAAACTACCTCCACAGAAGGCGACGCGGGCTCTGAGTCCACCGGCGCCGCGACGACCAGCATATTCTCACCTCCCTCGCCCTCCCCCTCCACGTGCCCCCTCACCCCCCGTCTCGGAAGAGGCGATAGCGGCACGGTCCTCCTCTTCACCTCCTCCACCCTCTCCCCCTCACCGCCACCCCCCTCCCTCGCATTCCCATTCTCGGCGTGTCCCGGTGGTGGACCCCACCGCTCCATCGGCGGCAGCGGCTTCCTCGGCGTGATCTTCGTCGACGGCCTCTCGGGAGGCGGAAGTGGCGTACCCGGAGGCGGCAGCGGCCTGCCCCTCCCCATGGGAAGACTCAGGTCCACGCCGTGGTTCCTGTCTGGACGGTCCGACACCGACGGGCCCCTCTTAAGACCCTGCTCGTTATTCTTGGACTCTCGGTGCCGCTGGAGGGCGTTGAGACCCCACTGCCTCGCCTGGATCGCCGCGTTGCCCACCGCCGCGAGCGTGATGCCCTTCTGGCTTCCGCCTCCGCCCCCACCGTTCGAGGACGACGCCGCCGTATTGGCTGACGAGGTGGACCCGCTCGTATCCTCGCGCCGGAAGAAGCCCCTGGATATCGAGCCCGCCTGGCTTTGTAGGGACGCGGCCATGCCGTTGGCGGTCGAGGCCGTACTGTCGACCGAGTCGACGGACGACGTCGTGTTCCGCCGGTTTACGTTCCCCGCAGATGCTGTCGTGGGCGTGCCGCCTGCCGTGCCGTCGTCCACCGTCGCCGACTCCCTCGAGTTCTCGGCGCCACCACGCTCGTGGGTCGTCGAGCCGCCGCCCAAGGCTGTGGCTATCGGAGAGGACCTCGCGGGCGAAGCAAGAGGCGAGTTCGACTTCGGCGGCGAGCCCGCCACGGCGGACAGCGTTGCGACGGCCGGGGAGGTGAGGATCTCCTTCGGCCCCGTGGCCGCCGCTACCGCCTCCCCCTTGGCGGAATCATGCACGACGCCCACGTTTGGGCTGCTGCGCGAGGGCACGGGCCACGGGCTCGAAGAGGCCACCTCCAAGCTAGTCGAGGACGCCCTGGCGCTACTATTCTCGCCTGCCGTCCTCGCCGACAGCTTCCGGCCAAAGATGCCGGCGGTGGGACTCCTCCCCGCCATGGGGTCGGTATAGCTCTTCTCCAGATGCGGCGTCTCCTTGGAGTCCGACAGGTCAAGCGTCTCCGGGCGGTCGCTCGACTCACCGCTGGGCGTAGGCGCGACAATCACCTCGGGAGAAGGGGGCTGCGTCGGCGCCTCGTTATCAGCCGCCCAGATGCCGCCCCTCCACTTCTTCTTCTCGGTGTCGACGAAGGGGGTGTCGTCCCAGTAGGGCAGCACGATGCTCTCGGCGACGACCTCCTTGATGCGGTTCTCGATCTGCCGGATGATCATGGTGTAGGTGATCTGCCGCGAGCTGACGATGGGCTCGACGCTCATCTCCATCTTGGGCATCGTCTGGAACGAGAACCAGAAGCGGTTGCTCGGCGGCGCCTTGAGCTTGAAGAGGCCGTGGCCCTCGATCTTCCGGACGGCGACGGAGAGGACGAGGTCGACCTCCCGGACCTTGAAGCGGGCGCCGAGGTCGATCCTGGCCGTCGTGGCGACCTCTATGCGGAAGTTGCCCGTATACCGGATGTCCGCCTCGACGACGCACTCGCCGTCAACGTTTAGTTCCTTGAGCCGGGGGTTGAAGATAAAGGGGGCCGAGTTTCCCGGGTGTATGTCTCTTATAATGATGTGAGACAGGAAAGACGGGCGCTTCACCCTCGAGATCTTCTTCGTGAGCTTCTCCCGGATAATCTTCTCCAGGTCACGGGTCTTGTAGACGGATAGGAACACCCTTCCGATGAAGGCGTTCAGCCATCTTGTGTGGAGTTGTTCCTCGCTCGAGTGGAGCCTGTGCACGAGAGATATGATGTCCTGGACATCGAAGTGGAGCGGCTCCGGGACCTCCTTGTCCGCGCCCAGGGCCTGCTCCCGATTCCGGAGTAGGGCGAAGTAGAAGTCCTCCTTCGCGGAGCAGTTCTCGGAAAACAGGTAGAACGGCTTCGAGGACCCGCTATCGGGGGCGGTCTCGCCGGCATCGTTCCTCGACAGGCAGATCGCGTTCCTCTTGATGTATAGCTCGCCTTCTGGGGTGACGTCGCCTCCCGAGTATATGCTGACGTCGTGGTGGGCGAGCGAGACGACGTGTCTGACTTCGAGCTGTTCGTCATCGTCGAAGAGCATGAGGTGTCCGTGTCTGATGTTGATGTCTCAGGTTAGCTGCCAAATTTCCCCACCACCGACCATCACTCGTATCATATATATATGTATATATACGCATCGTCTGGGGAATGTCAATGTCAATAGCTGACACATACCTTAGCACGACATAAAATACGTTGCCGGCCCTCTTCGGGCGCTGGCTCATGCCGCCATTGTCTATCGGGCTGGCGCTGGACTTCCTGTCGAATATGCTCCGGTACATGGCCTGATACACGCTCTGGCTCGGGGCGGCAACGGTGGCGGACCCCACGGGCGTCGTCCGCTCTATCGGCTTCGCGTTGATGCCCATCGGGGTATACTCCCTACACACGGCGAAGTAGCCCGCCGCGACGTCCGTCTCGGCCGCGGGGCGGAGCTTGCCCTCGTCCTTCCGCCTCTTGTCCGCATCTTGCTCCTGACGCAGGGGGGCCACGTCGTCGCCCGGCTGCACTATATCGCTCTCGCTCTCTCCCTCGACTTCGCTGTCGTTCTTGGTGCCGTCTCGTTTCGTCGGTGGGTGGTGGCGGTGGGGGAGGGTTAGGTAGAGGTAGGCGACGGCGGCAGCGAGGGAGATGGGTAGGAAGGTCAGGCCGCCGAGGATGTAGACGAAGAGGAAGGCGGTCCAGCTCATGGTGAAACGAGGACGGGGGGTGGAGTAATTAGGGGGCCGGAGCGGGCAGCCTAGCTGTGCGGGATGCCGGCATGCGGCGAGAGTCTCACGTCTCGCTGACGATGTTCGAAACGCATGGGCAGAGCTAGGCGGAGAGAAGGTGGCGGGGAACACAAAGTCAGGTGTGTAGATGTGTTGTATGTGTGAGAGTTAGCCCCGTGGCATGTTCGGACGTGTCGGAAGGTCAGGGAGGTATGCTGGTCCGCGCCGGGGGGGGGGAGTTCCTGACTAGTGGAAATAAGATTGTTCGTGGGGAAGGATGGAGTCGGCGATCTAGAGGCGACGTCACCGTGAACATGACGCTGGCAGTCGGGAACGGACAGCTTGAGTGAGCAGGAGGTGGCGCTAAGGATTGGCGCTAACGGGACTTGGGATAGGGCAGCTCGGGTGGGGGAATAACCCCTGTATAGTGGTACGTGGCATACCGCTAGCACTCGTATACGTATACGAGAAATATTAATACATATCCGCCGCATCCATACGTGTATCCCGTATCCGAAGGCGAAGCGAATATGAAAGTGAAGCGAAAGCGAGAGCGAGGGCATACATACCTCATGCCGCTGTCATTGTCGTGATCGCGCTAAGACAGCAAAGATAAAAGGTGTGTCACGGAACCTCACCATCCGTAAATGGATGTTGTCACGTCCCATCCATTATTGGATCATGTGGTTGTATCAGACTGAGGTGCCCAAAGCATGTATACATCATTCTCACGACTTGAACCATGATATAATAATGCGGGGACAGAAACAACAGGAGGAAACCACGCTGCAAACTTGTTATCTATCCAAACCAACCAACCTCCAAAAAGAGTACCTGTAACAAAAAATGAAAGTTCCGCCCAGCAGAACGAAGCAGACGGATTGTCAGTCGCATTCCATCCCAAAGACAAACACGACCGTTACCGGATCCGGCCATGTCCAACTTTTTCTCCTCCCTCCTTCGAATTACCGAACTCCAGACAGACCCCAGACTCCAACTGCCACAGAAGAAAAAGAAGAGAAAAAAAAAAAAGAAGAAAGAAAGCCAAGCTGTCCACACCCCACCCCATACGTATTACATTCCATGTCCCAGCCCGCTCCCCTCACCCCCAATCTAGTAAGCCCGTCCAACAGTCGCCTGCCGTGGCTGTGGCGTCCTGGGAGTCTCGATCCTCCTCCGGCTCGAGACTCTCGCCCTTGTCCTAGCCTGCCTCGCGGCCTCCTCCGCCCTCGCCTCCTCCTCCTCCTCCTCCTCATCCGTCTTCTCCCCGTCCGGGCCCCGAGCCTCCAGCTCCGCGAGCGTCTGTCCGCCCGACACGACCCTCACGAAGAGCTCCCCACGCTCCCTCGCCCCGCCTCCCCAAACCATCATGTTCCCATCCATCTCCCCCTTCCCGCCCACGACCTCCCCCTTCCCGTCTCCGCCCCTCCTCATGACCGTGAACTCCACCCTGTCCCTGATGAGCGGGATCCCCGTCGGCGGGCCCTGACACATCTCGACCCTCCACCCGCCGTCCCCGCCCCTCCTCCTCGCCACGTCTATCCTCCCGAACCTCTCCGTCCACGTGAGGAACAGGATCTCGGTGGGCGCCAGTATCCCCTCCATCTCCGTCCTCACGGCCTCCGGGAGCGCGACGCGGGATAGCACGATGGTCCCCTGGACGCGGACAAGGCAGTGTGCGGGCTCGAGCTCGGCGCGGCGCTCGAGGGCCAGGAGGCGGTGCTGGAGGTTGAGGTCGAAGCCGATGGTGGGGCGCACAGTAGAGTAGATCTGCGGGGGCGGCGGCGGGGTCGTCTCCGGCGAGGAAGGGGACGGGCGGCGGGACCTCTTGAGGGGGAGCATCGGGCCTGCGGCGGGACGGGGGATGTTGTGGGGATGTCGACGGGGGAAATTGGGGCCCATGGTGAGGTGGGTATGATGTGGTGTGGTAAAGGTGAGAGTGGGTTTTTATGTGCTCTTAGTGATGTGCTGCTCCCGCTGTATCTTGAGCTGATACGGCAATGGGGAGCTAACTGAGATGCGATATGCTGTGATGTATGATATCGCTCGAGTTGTGAAGGAGGTGATCATATATATTATATAAGTAGAAGTAGGGGATAGTTGAGTAGTCGAGTGTAGAGGTGGTTGGAGGCGCCTTTTGACGTTTGCGTCCAGACGTATTAAAGAACGCCAATAAGTACGATAGGTGTAAGTCGTTCCCGAGTGTTGGATCTCACAAACATCGATCGGGGCAGCATTTTGTCCAAGGACGTTTTGGGATGAAGCTTCCGTCTTAATATACCAGTCATGGCTCATGGCTCATGGCTCATGGTCCTGTCCTCTGCCTGCCGCCCCGAGTACACTTCGTACCCCCCATGCAAGTATGTACACACACGCCCCTGCCCACACACACCTTTTACAAGCGGGCCACAGGAGGAACGATCGATTTGGGACATATGCATGAAATCGGCACACCTCCTCCACTCCTGCACTTACACCACAAGCATGGTTATGGGTTCCGAGCACAGCTACGCTACTCACGCTAAGGGGGCCCCGGGGGCCGTTCCCTGGGTAAGCTGGGCCAGTCAAGGGCCTGGGAGGGGAGAACTAAAATGTGACTACGGGTACGAGTATGAGGCCATCCCGCACTAAGTCCGAAGCTACCGCACGCTACTACTTGTGTGTAGTCTTAACATGAGCTGTGCGAGGCGAGGTGGTTGACTGAGTGTGCTCGCACCTGTGACTGAGTGTATCTCCCCTGCCCACCTCGATGGCGCTGCCAAAGTCTCGATCCCGACGCCCCGGATTCACTCCTACGAGTAACCAGTCTCATATTACCAACGATTACACCATCGCCTTCAAACTTCCTTGTGTTTCCTTCTTTTTCCCTCTTTCCCATGTAACATGTTACCCTTGATCTCTTTTTCCCTTTTCTTCTTGGGAGATCTCTCAAATGCCCATCATTTCATCGCTTTTTGATTTCCCTTTCTTTTTTCACCACCCGGTCCCAGCTAGCTCTCCGCCTCCCGCCTTCCGCCTTCCGCCCTCCGACCCTTTTTCCCAATAATCCCCGACGGGACGGTCCCCATTAGCCTGCGTCGATTTTCTTTGGGCCGAGAAGCAAGCATGGACAGGGTATGGTGAACTAAACTCCTATTATGGGATTTTCTCGTACAGTGAGATTGGGGGGGAATAATATGTACATACTTACTCGTAGATGAAAGAAAAGCAGTCTTACTCTGTCAATTGGGCCACAAGCTCCGCCCGGCATGCTACTCCGGTGGGGCCGGTCGGGGTTGGAGCCACAGAGGCGGGACGCTATATCCCGTTCGAGGCCAACTTTACTGGGGTTAGGATCCATTTTCAGCCAGCAAAGGGACAGGGATCCAGCTCGTCAATCTGGGGAGAGAGACTTAGTGACTCGCACTAGTAGTAAGAATACCCACTATTCACTACATAAGAATAGCTGACTCTATTACTCGCTGGGGGAAGCTGGAACTCGACCTCGGACGCTACTCAGTTCGTCATACGAAGGAGTATATTATTGGTGTAAAACGATGAAAAGGATAAAGAAAGATACGGGCAAGACAGAGAAAGCAGTAAGATCCGCATCCGGTTGCAGCTGCTTCTCGTTTCTTCGTTTTTGTTTCCCCTTCTCTTTCCTTCTTTTTCTTCTCCCTTCCATCCATCCCACTTCCTTCGTTGGGTGTAATACAATTATTACAAGCTTTTAGAGTATTTAGCCCACCCACCTAGATAGATCCTCTCCTCCTCTTCTCTCCTCGGGGAGCCAGGGAAATATGACATATGACGCCTCACATGAAAAAGCAAGACGGCTACCGCACCCAGCGATACCCGACACGGGAGAGGAAAGCAAAAGGAGGGGGGGAAGAGGGTGGAAGGGAGGGACGGGCGGAAGTCATGGGAGCTTCTCCCCGGCGCTAAAAGAAGGAATGATACAAGTACGAGTAAATATATCATTTATCAAACACATCATTACTAGGTCTTTACTTGTACACATATCCACCAGAAGCCGGAGTTCATACTAAGTACATGTAATACTCGTCAATCGGGTACTTCTAGTTTCTTCCACAACTCAGTCCGCAGCTGATAAGCCAAAAACCCAATAGCAAATCCCGGTGCCCGGAAAAGCAACACCTGCCACGTCGGGACGATCTTGCTTGAGCAATTTCGAACCTACAAGTAACACTGTGATTGTACTCGCACTCGTCGTGCTAAAGACATCTCAGATCTACGACGTATACTGACGAAAAAGGGTTCCGAGAAAGGGCCCGAGACATGAGACATGGCGGCTGCGGGGGAATCCACAAGTGGGAGGAGGTGATGTACCATATAGGGCAACAGACCTAGTATCCGCAAGTGAATACCTTAGTACATCTCTATCATCCCGTCGGCAGGGTCTCTCCTTCAGCGGGAGGTGCTTCTTCGTACGAGACATGTGGAGATAGATCGGACGAGAGGGGGGCGTGTGAGTTCGAAACTCGGAGCCGGGGCCGCCCTCTCCCCCGATAACAAACAGCTCTCTCGACACCACGGGCTAGCTACTAGTTAGCTAGCTAGCAAAAACCGACGTTTCCCACCCCCCTCCGTCCCCCGGAGCTACGCCCGGGACGTGGCATTCCGGGGTCGGTGGGTCGAGTGGGTCGGTGGGCTCAAGCCCCGAGAATTCGGGTAGGCGTTAGTCTGCCTTATCAAGAGCTATGTCCTCAGTTCGTCTATTCTTCCTACCACCGCCCCCCCTCTCCCAAGCTTTTAAACTTCAAAGTTGAGACTACTGCTCTCCGGGGAGGTCCTCTCTGTGTAGCACAAGTATGGAGATTGTCAAACCAGAATTATCAGTGCGAATACGAGTATAAGCAGGTGGCCAAGTTGGGCAATTCTCCCCGCAGACGAGCTCCCTCTAACGAACAATTACAAGTGTTAGGTTTTCTTTGCTTTTTCCACGTGCGGGAGACTGGGGTAGCTATCGAACAAGGGTATAAATCGAGACGGCTGTTCCAGGCCCCGCCTCTTCTTGATACCCGCCCTTCTAAACCCTGGACCGTGTTAGTTGCTTTTCCTCCATTCTCACGCGCGTACTCGTACATATTCCCTACAGCTCTCCAAGGGGGGCGTCCCTATACTTTATACTAGCTATCTCTGCCACTCCCCGCATGGTTGATTCAGCCCTGGGAGCTCTTCCTTCTCCGTACCCCCCCTTTCCCCCCTGTTTTCTTTTCTTCTTCCGCCTCCGCCTCCTCATTCCATATCTCACCGGCTTCATCGGACGTACGGAGAGCACCCCCTACCCACCCATCCATCCTCGTGCTTGTGCCACTCCGCATTTCCCAAGACCCAATTCGTCGCCCTGTTTTGCTTTTTTGGCTTGTGTCAGTTCCCCTCCTTTTTGTCGGATCATCTTCCCCTCTTTCCCCGGCTCTCCCACCCTGTGTTCCCCGAGAACGACGTACGAGTAGTTATTACAACCACACGATAAAATCGAGATTAAGCCTCTTGCAGCTCCCCGCCGATCCAGAAATACAAAAGTATACCATCTTACACGCCCGGGTTTGATCGGTCCAGGTCAGTCCCGCGCACAAAAGATTGCCGTACATGTACTCACGCTCGTCGATCGCCATGGTGGTTTCGAAGTTTCTGTGTGTGTTCACCGGGGATTCGCCTTCGGTGTCACACGGTGAGGAGATTATTGACGGGGAACTTTGTTTGTTCACACTTACCTTACTCGCATCGACGGGGTGCTCAACCATGGTCATGGCAGGGATATATTTACTAAAAGAGGACAGCGGCATGAGACAAGGTGCGCGATATGATCCTTGAACTGCTTATTCCCCCTTCCCTGTCATGCCTCACACGTCCCTCATCACCCTTATCTAGCCGAAAGGAATGGGGAAATCGGTATGATCACGGCCAGACGGAAGATAGAGTCTCCGATGCAACAGCACATTGTAATAGTGCCGCGGCCGGCGAGCTGGAATTCAATGTGTATTATAGCAGTAATCTCAGTCAGGCTACTATGCATGAAGACCCTAACCACCAGATGAAAAGTGAAAATATCAAAGGAGCGAACAGCTGCTCAAGTTCAGGGAACATCGTAATGGCCAGCCACTTTCCTCCGTCATGGGACGTCAAAATAGCGCATCACTTCCAGCCTCCAAAGGGTCCCCGGTCCCGGTACCTCCCCAGTCCCCCGACTCTCCTCCACAGGTTCCTAGTCTTCATTTCCGAGTTTCTTGATCCTCATTTCCATCCTTCCAGTCCAAATTTCCAGGCCCTGTCATCGCTGTGCTAAATACAAGGATAGCAACACTGCTGCGTTGGTTTCTAGGTCATATCACCGCGCTAAGGTGAGGATAGCAACCCCGTTGGCCGGTTCACCAACATTCCGACTTGAGCCTCTTCTTGGGGCTCTTCTTTGGGGCGGTGTTGGGGCGGTTGTGCTGGTGGTAGTCGAGGAGAACATCGATGGCGACTTGGGGTATCTCCAGCATAAGTTCCTGCATCTTCTCTGACTCGACAAGTTCCATATTCACACGTAGTGCCGTTCTCATTTCGTCTCGGAGTTCCCTGTCGTGTTGGGGCGTACCCGTATAGACCTCCCTCACACACGCGAGGACGTCGACCCAGTCCCCGTGATAGTGCCCGTCCAGGCTACTCTTAAACCTTCTACTCGAGAAATGCTTAAGCCCAGAGATTCCGTATTTCTCTGCGAGTGAGTAGATCTTTGCATGCCTGTGTATGCAGCGCCAGTCCAGAGCCGGGATCAGGTCCTGGTTGTTCGATGGCATGGTCCAGGAAGGTATGTTCCAGGCCTTCACGGAGTCTCTGCCCTGGCCACCTCCAGGGGGTGAGAGGTCAGATTGCTTCCATCCGCCCAGGGCATTCTCCTCCATCTCGTCGGTTGGCGTGGGATATTCCAGATGGTACAGGTATTGGACCATTGCCCAGACGGCGATTGGGTCATTGTCATCCAAGTTGATGACCTTCGTTCCTGACTGCGTACTCACAGCATCGCCGGAAGGTGTGTATCCGTCACTCGCTCGCTGTCCTTCTTGCTCATCGTTCGTTGAGGAAGGCCACCTGCACGCCGCGGCAAAAAAGTCCGACCGTGGACACACGAGGATTTTGTGAACGTTGTACGTCGCACCAAGACATTTGATTGTGAGGTCCGAGTATTCCTCATCTTGATACGCCCTACAGAAGTGGGTTAGCTAGTGATCGATATAGAAGTCTCTTACCCGCTTGAGCGACCCGAGACCCGTGGGAATCAAAAACGAGGATGGGGGCCGTGGAAGGGACGCATACCTCCTCAGACATTTCATTAGCTCGGCGTGAGGCTCCTCCATATTGCTCCTTGGGCGTCGGCTCGAATCGAAAGGTTCTCAGGTGTACGTATCCGGCTTGAAGGAACTGGGAAAGAGTCCCACAGTGTTGCGGCTTCAAATGCTGGGAAGAGCTAAGGTTCGGAGGCAGGTGCCTGCCTCCATTGTTGAAGGCTCCTTCTAAGCAGCATATCCCCTCGCTTCGGAAGGAGCCTCAGTCCTCGCCCGTTCCTTCCCTCCCAGGTACCAGTCCTGCTCCTGCCGAGACGAACCTCTATTCTTCTCACCTCTATTCTTCTCATATTCAAGAAGTACCCCCATCATGATAAATTGCAAAGGCAAACCTCCTATCGCTAAAAGGATGAACATTTAGTATCTTCCTACACTCTGGTCTTGCTATCACGGCCATATACGCATCTCCTGCACAGGTGGGCCTGGCACAGTCGACATTCGAGAATGGCCCAGCAAGGCCCCATATAGCAGTCGTTGCAGTACCACATGACGAGTGTGTTCTGAGACTTGATGAGGAAGAAATGGTGTTGACAGTACTGAGAGCTCATCTTCGAAGCGGTAATACTGGCTAAAACTATGGGGATAAGATTATGAGAATAAGCTTATAAGGATAGCCTGGGGTTCGATGTTTTGGTGAGCGATAGTACTTCCCCTGTCGTCAACCGCGTGGAAGTTCGACAAGAAGGAAGGTCTCTATTTGAAGGTAAAAGTGCCAGCATCCCCACCGACGACGTGTGTGCCTGATGACAACACCCTACCCGACCAGAAAGGGGGGTCATCTTCGATCCTTCCTCCCCCCCCCTTTTTCCCCCCTACGCGTTTGTCACTGATCGGGTTATCTATCCCCTGCTCACAAAGAGCGGTCGGTTTTCTCTTGCACTGGACGTAGCATCTCCCGGTTTGCAACCCAAGCCCTCGATCAGCCTCATATGTAAGGGCTCCCTGTATGGACCAAGTGCCGGGCCCGACGGCTTGGGTCACATTCTTGGCATCGAGTAGGCAAACTTCCGAAAATAGCACTACAGGCTTCAATATCGCCGATCAATCGGACGACGACCCGGAACAATGATCTCGTTCGAGGAGACACGAAAAGCAGGGAGAGGGTGGCAATCCAGGGGGTGGTCACAGGGCCAGTTGAGGTGCTGAACGTGGAAGAAGTGATCCCCAATCAATGCAAGGGGCCAAGTCGACAACATCGACTCCTGTGCATCATCAGAAGTCGACAGCTAGCCCCAGGGTGTCACCATCGCTCATCCCAATACCTTTAGAATTTACGAAGCTGTCCGTGAATAGAGGCGTACGTTGAAGTACGTACCGACCGAGTGCTGCCACAGGAGTGGATGGTGACGTCCAACCCGAGCAGTAAGTAGGGCTGATCCCCTGCCTGGACAGAAACGAAGAGTATAGGTAATTGATACCCAAGACTCGTAGGCATGCAGGTCATTCGAGCTTTCCGATTTGAAGCGATATATGGACGAGTTGGGCACCAAGGTCTGGACCTTGGAGTGATATCTTGCGGCGTGCTTATGTGGCCATGTCCTTTACATCACATGTTCCATAGTCAGCAATATGCACACGAGCGGGATGCACCTGCGTTCGGAGGTCCAGGAAAGAGCTCCCCGGCGTCTCTTAGCCGCTCTTGACCACTCAAGGTTCTCCGCCGCACACCAATCCAAATGTCGATTCATGACGTTACCTCCTTCCTACCCGCTACCCGCGATCAGGCAGATAATCCGGCACCGGGACCTCCTTTCGGTGAATCTGACGTGTGCCCGAGAAGCCGCCAACGCACCAAATCGATGAAACCCGAGAAAAAGTTGAATGGAGTGTGCATCGTGTTCGGCAAGGCCTACTCGAAGCATGCACCTCCTGAATGTAAACAGTATGACGGGCAGGTGCAGCTGCGAGTCATTCTCGAGAGGTCGTCATCTTCTCCTCGGTGTGTCCGCCCTACCGAGTGAACGACGTGGCAAGGCGAGAGCAGACTTCGGAAGCTTATACCGCCTCTACTGTCCTTAATGGTAGAGTTTGAACCATTTGGTAGCCCTGATCGCAGCTCTTGGGATCATCTTCGCCCGAATCCTACGATCCTCCTGCAGACGCACCTAACCCCCCCAATTCTTATCACCATGGAGCTACTTCCAGCATTAGTTCCGGTGTCATTCTGCTTTCACATTCCGTTCAGGAGTAAGCGACGAAAACGGACCGGGCCTCCGCCCTCTATCTCAGGCATTGTCGTCTCGGGTTGATTCTGCGCCCCGGTAGGGTCACTACCTGGTCCCACCCGAGGGGGCCAGTACTGCCTTCATGAACCGGCCGATCGAGTTCAGGAACTGGCTGTCATCGAGATCAGTAACAGGGCATCTTACTTTCCAGTAGTCGACCTGTATCCGACCTAGCTCGACAGGCCTAAACGGAACAGCATCATGCCGGATCCGCCAACGGGGCCTCTCAACATCTGTCTGGGGACGCTGCAAATACTTCCGCCCCTGATCTTATCCAAATTTATAACAGAAACTAACATGCATAGCATTGGTTAGTTCATTCTGGTCGGCCAAGAACAAGTAGACTCGGCAACAGTCCCGCGACGTGCCGTCACATACACTACCAAGCCCACAACATCGTGAGATGCTTCAGTATATTTCGGCCGACCCAGCGTGTCGCCCTAGCAGAGCTCTTCCGAATCCTCTGCGAGAAAGGCTGTAGATATCGCACCGAGTTTGGGGGCTATCTTTACCTTCATGATGGTACTCGCATATTCTTCAGATGCCACTGGCTCCGCCTGTGGCTCCGTCAGGATCTCGGGAATACTGCCCCTCACCCATTCCACACGATACAGGGAGAGGAAGAAGAATAAGACGAGAATTATGATGAGGACAAGATCTAAGGGTTTGTAAATTATATCATCGCCGACGTCGGGATACATCCTAAACTTCTCCAGGCCTCGGGGGCTCTGAACGGCAGACAACCTTGGCCTCGAACCCTACCTCTACCTCTGTTGAATTGCTGGAGTTTCATCCTACTAACACATTAGCGGGATATCACGCTACTATGCACGGGCGATTGGGATAAAGCTGATAGGAAAACATCCGTTCTAACGCTGATACGCATGCTCCTGCGAGATACGTCTTCTGTCTTTCCAACGCGTGCCGCGTTCTGGATGTACGAGCATACGAGACACTCAGCAGAAAAGTACAGGGCGGTGCCCGAACCCATGTTCAAGTCCACAGAAGCCCTCGTCCGGGTCCCCAATATTGAGAGAGGGGATGGTATTCCGAGGAATGGTATCCGGAGTGGGGGCTCTTCTGCACCAGGTGCAGCAGGATGTACCCCAACTTGAGCAGGCCGCGAAGGAGTACCCAATACCCAAGTTTATTAGACACGTCACCAAGCACCATAAAGATTAGAGCTCCAATACACCTGATACCATGGGGTTAATATAGGAGAGGCCGGGAGGTGGACGGGCGGGAGTGTGTGCGCTCGGCGTCGGGTTGACACGGCATGGAGGGTAGAAGCAGAGGTCTGAAGTGAAGAGAAGTCTGACTTTCGTGTTTTCTCTGCACAGAGGTTAGTGAGGTATCGGCTTGAGAATTGGAAAATCGAACTGGGGTCTAGAATATGAAGTAGCTCGACATTATAAAAGAGGATAACATACTCGCACCCAAGAGGCAAAGGGCTCTAGGCTTCCCAGCGCCGTCACTTACATGGCACTTGGGGGAAATGCAGTTGTGATGTTCCTCGTCAGTCGTATCTTTCCACTCCAACGTAGCTGTACTCCATTTCCCTCCCAGAATTAATTCCCGAAGGCTCCTTGAGTATCTTCTCTAACCATGTGAACGTGCCGACAAGGAACCGATATTGAGTGAACTGGGTCGAGATGTCGCTTTCTCCTCAAGAGGATTTCGGTGGCGTGCACTTGCTGCCAGTTGATAGGTAGTTGGTATGGTTCTTCCCCTCACCATAACAAATGCCAGGTGCACCCAACACCAACGCTATATCGCCCCTCTCCCCTTGACGTTTACCCTACGACCTAGGCAGTTGCCCAGCCCGCACTATTGAAATTCGCTCATTATAACGAAGTATATAAGTCCCCAGACTTTAATACTTTTCTTTTCATTCCATTCAGAGGAGAAATCCCGGGCTCAGGCCTTGCTTCACACGTATCGAGTGAAAGGGGGGAGATCGTCTTCACTCCTTCCTATCACTCTCAGTCCAGTCTACCAAGTCGTTCACTTACACGCGATACGCTGAGGGCGCTTATCCTGTGTTTTGAAGCCAGGAAGATCGATACATGCCACCCACTGCGCCCTTTCTAACTCCAGCACTGAGATATCAACTATCCTCCTGACCTGCATTCGGGAGGTTATCCCTCAGAACTTCCTCGCTTGGATATCTATCCGGTTTTCACAGTGAACTCAGCTCACTTCTTTCCCTAAGATGCAGCCTCATTACGGGGCTGAGAGGCAGCCTTCCTCGGGAAAAGGTTCGCGCCAGCACAGCCCCGAGGGAAGGGCCGCTTCGACGAGCACGGCGAGATGCAGCGGCCCACACACACTGGGCCACGGAGACGAGGGTGGATCCGGGCATCGGGGCAAGCGGGATGAGACGGGGGCCAGTCCCGGTGTGGAGGGGATTCACGCGAGCGAGGGACCGGGCGACGTCACGGGTGACAACGGGCGGTCACAAGAGAGGCGGCTTCCCGGCTTCAGGTGCGGTACCAGGCCGGAGGGGATTGAAACCTCTGAAACACGGAATAACACTCTCGACTCCGGGGCGGGGACGCGGCCTGGGCCAGTCGGAGGCCCGGCGGCGCCCGACTCGAGAGTGTCGGGCTACGCGAGGGGGAATGTCCGGGAAGGGTCGGAGTGGGACGACAACGATGATGACGAGGTCCCCTCCCCGCCCGACGACGATCCCGCGCTGACGGGGCCGCTGGGGCTGAGGAATGACGCGGAGGCTGACGACGTGTTTTTGCGGGGGGTAATGGAGAAGCTGGCGGGAATGGAGAGGGGGAGGGGAGAGGACTCGAAGAGGAGAGGGTCTGGGTCGGAGGGGGGAGATGAGTGAAGATCCCCACTGGTGATGGGCATGAGGGCGGATTATGGGTGGTTCGATGCTGCGATGCCAAGAGCGCCACGGAGGCGGCATGGCTGAACTCCGACGGGGCGAGTCGATCTACGTATGCGGGAGAGATCTGGAGGAGCTTATCACCCTATTCGACTCCGAGGGCTTGCCTGCACGCCTTCCGGGTTACATCATGAGCCAGGTGCAACTGCTCCCACGCGCGATCGTGCAAATAGGGAGTAGTATTCTAGCAGCAACCTAGCTCTGGAAGAATCAAGGCGCCCAGCCGCCCAGCGAGGCATAAGTCGGGTATCGAAGCTGTACGACGCCCCCCACCAACACCACCTCAAAGGAAGCGGACGGACCTACCTGTATGCTCCGTCGCAGGACCCTCCGACCGGCTGTCCGGGGTCTGGAATCCACACCGGTGGAAGAGGGAGGTCCCGATGGACTCGACGCCACAGTTTCGAGTCCAGGAAACGTACTCCGAAATCCGGGGCCAGAGTGAAATCCCAGTGGAAACATCCCGTCTGCACCCCCACCCCGGCGTGTGTTTCGCATGGAGGCCGGAGAGAGGCGGAGAGTGGTCTCTGCGCCGTCCGTGCCTGTGCGTCTCCAGACGTGTCGCGCCCGGGTTGGAGCGCTGAAACCCCCGACTCCGACCCGACTCCGACACCCCGCTCCCGGGAAACTCCGCAGCAGGAAGCCGTTTCGGGGCGCCCTGCGCATAAGACGAGTATGCAGGCCCCGGGCCATGTGTCTCGGACGGAACACGCGTAACTATTACCGTTTACCGCATTGCCGTACCGTACCGACTGAGGCATTTTGTGGGCGGACGGAAGAGTGGCTGCCGTGGTTGATGCTGCAGGAAGGGGGGCCGGAGCGCCACTCGGATATCAAGGCATGGAAAGCCCGGCCGCAGCTCATACTCTTCAACTCTCCTACTCGTACAGATGTATATATATACACTCGAGTGCTCTTGCTGAGTACTTTGCTCGACACGGAACGGGTAATGAACGCGGTCAATATAGACTTATGCAACTTGAAAACAAAGTATTCTGTTAAACTACCCGTTGCTTATAATAAGCATAAACCTTTCACCCTCTCTGGAGGGCCCTCCAAGCCGGCGGGCTGGGTTGAGACACAAGGGCAGCGCGGGCGGCGGTCTCAATAAGACAAAAGGCAAGGGGTACTATTAGTATTACTTATCCAGAGTGCGTGGACAAGCGGAAGCAGAGAGTAACAAGTATTGAAAAGCGGGAAGACAAAGCCCGCATACGTGTATGTAATACACGTTGCATGCATGCACTTTAAAGACTGTGCGCAGTCCGCAGTGGAACGCGAGATTCCTCCGCTTTCTCTGGCATCTGTAATTCACAGTTTATCACTTTCTTTCTGTGTGCCGGACGGGGTAGGATGTCACGCGATGTTCTTCGATGTCTCCCACGCGGAGTGCATGCTCCTTGATTTGGACAGCTACAACCCCCCCGCTCTGTCCCCCCCTTCTGTCTTCCTGCCCCCCGCGCCGCCATTTTGCCGCAAGACGGGAAGCGACATGGTTCGAGAGCCCCCGCCATGTTGCTTCCTCGAGTGGAGTGTGGGGGGAGAGGAAAAAAAAACGGGGGGGGGGAAGTTGCTCTCTGATAGGAAAGAAAATTGCCTCCGAGTCGCGAAGGCGAAAAATAGAAGAGAAAGGGATAATATAAGAACGAGTAAACAAAACGAACCAATTGAGTCTCCGGGCTGGTGCTCCTTCTTAGGCTCTTTCACCTCACCGCTGGAATGATGTCAACGGCCTTGGGGTCCAATTTCCGTTTTTACCCAATAAGCGCTAGGGTGATCCCGTAGCGATGCTTCATGGTTCATTGTTTGGAGTCCTGCCCCACCTCTGCGAGTAAATGGCGGGTGGCCGGGCAGGCTCGGCTCCTGCACTGTGCGGGAAATGGGGGAGGGGCGGCGCGCGGGGTGGGAGGGAGTCTAAGTAAGACGAGTAAGAGTAAGAGTTTAGAGAGAGAGAGAGAGAGAGCTTGAGTTGAAGGGGAGGGAAGGTGGAACAAGTGCCTCCTTCATCATCTGCCCTTCACCAACCCAACAGCTCGACCCTGGTCCTCGACACCTCAAGGAGCGTCCCCAAATCCGGCGCGGGGCAGCACTTTTCGAAGATCCCGCCATGTTTCGGGAACACAGGGCTTGCCGCGCACCCGAGAAAGGTTGCGGCCTGTCGCTGTTGTGTTACGGGTACTTGGGTAAAACATACCACATGCACGCCTGTGACGTCTTACGGCGCCCCCACCAAAAGCTAACTCCCTCCCTGGTTCCCTGGTGTGGCGGGTTTGGGTCTGACATCCGCCCAATACCCACCTCATTGCTCGAGCATTGAGGGGTGGTCGGCGGCGACGGCGGCGACGACGACGGCCAATTCCCGATCGAGCATCAGCCGGCGGGCGCCAATGGCGGATACAGCGGCGCTGACACCTTGAGACAAATACCCAAGCATCCCAAAAAAGCTGTCTGTCTCGCTTCATCTCGTCCTGTCACCCCGCTGGCCAGTTAGTCCCGTCGGACAGGACGCACATGTGAATCTTTTGCAGGGCGCCTCGCAGCCACGAGGACAAGCTTAAATCTTTTTGGGAGTATAAATTGGCGATCGGCGCTGTATCACGAACCCAGGAAACATATCCCTCCCCCCCTCTTCCTCCTCCTTCCTCGAGTCGTGATGCCTAGCGCCCCTCCCTCCTTCTCCCACCCCCAATCCCGTCCCATCCCGTCTTATCCGTGAGCGCGAATAGGTGCCTGCGGCTCTGGCCACTGAGATATACTCGGGACACCACGGGGGAGCACGGAAATCTGCCTTGGCAGGGGAGGGGAGTGACGATCCCGCCTTGGGGACATGCAAACCATATCACGCGCCCGCGCCCGCACTACCCCCCCCGCGTCCCCTTGTGAGCTGTGGCACAGGACACACCTCGCGCGGGGTTTCCTATCGACGCCCGTGGGACCCTGAAGACGGGCGGGAGGCGCGTGTGTTTGTGCTCGCACTCAATTCGTAACTCAGCTCACCTTTCCATTCATGTTAGCGCCAATCGGTGGTCCGTGTCCTGTCCTCCGTGAGTGTGTGGTAGGGCGGGGAAGGGCGTCATCAGGACGGGCCCGGCGAGCGCTCCGAGCTTGGCAGTCTCCCCCCGTCGCCGAGGTTAGTCCTGCCGGCGTACGCCTCCCGGGCCTCGTCGGCGAGGGTAGATATCTAATCCATGAAGTTCGTGCGAGGGAGCAGTGTTTGCCGCCCTTTCTTGGCTAAGGACACTCTCTTTCTTCGTTGGTGGGGTAAAAGTGCCTCAGGCCATTCCCGTGCGAGAGCGAGAGCGAGTACGAGATGATACGATGTGGGTACTTGGACGGAAATAAAATAACCCTGCCAAGTATCCATATGCATCGGGCCCCAAACGTCTGGGTGCTGCAGCATTGATGCAAGCGTCAAGCGAGCCACTCGCGCAGAGCGAATCGGAGAGTGGAAGGAGCCAAGGTGGTAGTACGGATGCTCCGTACCCCATATGCGGATGGAATAGGAAGGAGCGTGGGGGTTCGGCCAGCTCAACCCCTCCATAAGAGTACCTTGTACATAATATTCGCCTCCCTCTGACGGAAGGTCCCCCCCGCACTACGAGTACCCTATGCCTTTTTCTGCCTCCCAAAATCGTGGCGGGCGAACGGATGCTTCCTACGGAAAGAGCTAATAATACTCGCGGGCAGGCGCGCGAGGGCGCTGGTATTCTTACTCGCTGGCTCGCGCGATCTGGACTCCACGATGTCCCATGGGGAAAGCAAGGGTGAGAAGCGGAAGCGGGGAGAGGAGGGCGGGGAACATTGGAAGAACATAATGTAGCGATTGAGAGACGACGGGAGTACCCATAACTTGTTCGCCATTTTTTTTTCTCTGGAGGAACGGGAACCCCCACTTACTCATGTGATCTAGATTTTATTAATCCTGCGGACTGCAAGACACGCTGCATAACACTCCGTCGTTGTACTCTTTCTTACTACTTCCTGATCCGAGGGTGGCCGCCCACCGAAGCGCCCCCGAGTCGCTCATCTTTCTGCATGCCCATTGGTGTGTTTCCAAGAGCGACAATGCAGCCGAGGTACCTGGCATGGAAGAAAAATGTAGAAACAACGCTGGCGGGGAATGAATCTGCCGGTGCCGTTCCCTTGCTTTTTGTCTCCCCGCCCTCACGTGGATCGTCGTGCTATTGGGCTTTCCTGAACCGCAGGGATCATCGTGAACGGAGCACAAAGCAACAGGAACGTAGTGCGTGGTTGCGGAAGACGGCCTCGGTGCCAAGGCCGCGCTCAACTTTGATACATAGTTCTCGACTACGAGTACTTAGCCCGGAAAAGTGCTTGGCCCGGCGCTCGCTCGGGAGAAGATGGGTTCGAGAATGTTCCGGGGCGCCGCCCTCGTGAGACAGGCGGAACGTAATAGCCAACACTCGCATCTCGATATCTCGTCAGCATGGCCTGTGTCTCCATCTCGATTCGCTGGGGAAGGACACTATTAATAATACCCCTCGTGCGAGTGGAGTTAGGGAGGAGGAAAGCCGCTGGCTAGGCATTGGTTGCGACTTGCTTCCAAGTTTGGCGTGGCCATCCGTCCTTACTCGTATGAGCAGGAGCTGGCTGGGTGGACATCGGGGAAACTAAACCCTCGAGATACAAGTACGGGACACCCGTGTACCATTTGTATACTTGGTAGGAGACACGGAGAGTAAGCAACATGGTGGTGGTGCAGTCCCACCAACCCCACGGCGTCGAGAACATTCGCCTCGACCCGTCGCTCCGCGGCCCTACGGGCTCCCGTGACGTTGGGAAGATTCCGTCATCGCACTGGTCCCACGAAGGTGGTGGTGAGCAGTAGTTGACACGCGCTTGTACAAGTATCGTACTTGTAGTTGATGCTTGTCAGCTGCGATCCCTGGCGATGTTGTCACGTCACCGCATCGTCTGTTACCCAGCACTTCCGCGGAGAGCAAGAGAAGGGAGAGGGTTTAGAATTACACAATCATGCTTGTGTAGCAGGTATTGTTTTTGCACGCACCTCGGTACTTGTAGTATGAACCTGTCGGAGCCGCCCACGATGTGTTCCGATCCAGAACCATGTGTTGGAGAGGATCGTCCTCGTCCACTCCTTTTCCAAGCACTCGTACATCGAACGTGCAGCGAAAGCAGCCTGGGAGCCCGGGGTTGAGGATGAGACGGCAACTTACATGACAGGACAAGGGGGGGCCAGGGCCCTGCCTCCCTAGTCAGTTCCCTCAGTGGTCCAAGCCGAGCGTGGAATCGGCTCTGGATACCGATTTCACTCCACACCTGGCGCTGGGTGAGTGCCGTCATTTCCGATCGAATCCAATCACCAATCCCCAAAGTGCTGGCCCGGTGCCAGCCCTCCCAGACAAGGGACAGGAGAATTTGAAAAGCAGCCCTAACCTAGACCTGCCTTTCCCGCGATGCAGTGCTTCTGCGGCGGGCACACCGCATTTGTGAGTCTGGGCGAGGCTCTCTCCTCATCGTCGAGGTCAAAGCCATTATTTCATCGTAACTCGTACTCGTACTCGTATCTTTACGAGTACTAGTAGGTAATACAACTCTCTCTCCGACCTTATCAGGTGGAATCGAAAAGCGGATAGTCCGGCCCCTCCCTCCCCCCCACTGCTCCCCTTGCTCGGGGCACCATCACCGAGGTGAAGATAGCCCTTGTTTCGGCGTGAACTCGCCCACCAGAGCGGCGAGGCGCATCTTCCCGAGTTTGGCCGTTGGCGCGCGTGCCACCCTGGCCTGAATTGAAATCATCTCTTCATTTTCTGGTGTGGGCTAAGCTATCCCCGGCGTGGGTATTTAGTGGGCTAGTGGGGACTAGGATGGGTCTTCGAGCTGCACAATGATGATGGGAACAGCAGCGAGTCGCGACTAATGGGTGGAGGGATCCATTCGAAAGCGGAAATGTGCAGCATGGTCGTTCCCTGACAGCTCCAAGGGTGGGTCGGTGGGGGTGACTTGTATTACTTGTATTTCTTGGATTACAGATTACAGGTATGGAGTATGGAGGGGCATATTATTACTACTTAGGATAGAATGGAGGTGTCCCATCCATGTGTGTGGGTACCGCCTCTTCGAGTATTACTACTCGTATCTTACGGTGTAATACTGGCAATGTTAATGAGGAAACAAAACAACCCCAAAAAAGGATGCCAACAAAAAAATCACGCAAATCGTCGAGCCCGCACTGTCCCGTCCCTTCCTCTGGTTCCTGACCAGTGCTAAAGTATTGCAGTACGTATTACTTAGGCGCCTGCTCCGAAACGCATCATCAGGTTCTTCCGATTAGCTGACGGGCTCTTGGGGGGAGTGCCAAGACGTCCAGGCCGAACCAACGCCGTCCGTCAGCTGCTGGCCTGTACGTACTCGTAGTATTAGCAAGTACTGAGGAGTAACGTACCATGGGCCACTCCCTAACTCGTCCACTCGCTCCTTCCCCCACTGTTGTCTTGAGAAGTGCCGAAGAAAAGGGTATCACGAGTGAACAAGCGCCAAGAGCTTCGAATATCAGGCTGCACTTCTCGAGTTAGCCAAGCGACGAATTGTACTACGAATTTATATATTGGCCCGCGCCCGCAGTTTCATGTTTTTCGAGAGCACTTTGAAACCTAATATGTACCTTGGAACGGGCGGGAGGACCCACGTATTCGGCCTGGGGGGGGGTGTGTATGTGTGTGTGTGGGTGATATTACAACACTTTGCTTGTACAAAGTATGTAGACTTCAGTCCGTCGCCAGATCGCACAGCACGGCACAGCACAGATCAGGATGGACCAGGAGAGCGAGGGATGAGTGGTTGCCAAGACCTGGGGATGGATCTGGAGTTGCAATCTAGAGGTGTTGAACAAACACAGTGCTTGTCGCTGTGAGGAAGTACTTAGCTACTAACTACAACAACAGGTGAAAGATTGCACTGGCGCTGCCCTGGTTCTAATTTGACTTTCTCCTCTGCATAATATAATACATACAATCACGAATGAAGTTGCAAACGACAACGAGTTGTTATTAGTCAACCCAGGTGGCGATCTATCTCGCCGAGCCCATTCAACAGACATACGATGCTTGTTTGTTGGAGATATTTGTTGGCCACTAACAGGGAAGCCTGTATCATTACCAATGCTAGCGACGGTGTGCCAAGCCTCAGGTCTCAAGCCCCAAAGCTCCAAGCCCCAAGCCCCAAGCCCCCCTGACCTTGGCCCTGGCTGAAATGTCTTTCCAGGCCTGGTGAAAGATGGACAATTCAGGCTCGTGGCCCCACCACCCACGCACATGGGATATGGATTTGGAGATGGGATCTACACTACTCTATCCGTCCTTCGCTATTACAATTCGACCAGCGTGGGACGTAACCACATACGTACTCGTACAAGGACGTCCGGTGAATGAGAGCGCTTTTACAGCCAGCAGAAAGAGGCTTCGCATTCTTCCTATCCCGGCTTCTTGGCCCCCCTACCCGCCCTGACGCACCTGGCCGTCCAATCTTGGAAGCCCATCGTGGGACCGCTGGCGCGTCCTCGTACTCGGCGGTCTCAGAAGTCGTTCAACAGAATCATTATCTGCGGGTTGGTGAGAGACGTCGTCTCGAGACCCCCATGCATGCGATCGCCCTGTCGTCGCAGACATACGCGTGGCTGGCCGCGACAGCACAGCCCAAAAAAAAGCTACAAGCCACGCTCGCACCGACGTCCCCCCTTTCCCGCACCGGACCTGTGAGACGGACCGTCGAGCCAGGGCTGTCAGTGTTACTGGCTCACTTTCTTCTTCTTTGTGCTGTGCTGTGCTGTGCTGTGCTGTGCTGTGCCACGACGTAGTCCCACGATGTCGTTGAAAAGGGAAGATCGTCAACTTCCAGTCTCGGAGATTACTCGTGTGTCCATGTCCTGCGACAATAGGCATGGCATGCGAGTACTCGTACTCCATACGAGAACGAGCAGTAAAGTAGAAGTACTTGACATCCTCTGCCAAGCCTTGCCCGTCTTGCGAATATATGCAAGGGAATCTATGGGTATTCGTCTCGGTCCTGCGTACATGTACTCGTCTTGCCCAGTCCTGGTCTCCCTTTTGAGTACGAGCGGCCATGTACTACATGTACTGCGGGTACTGGTCGCACACCCACGCCCCCCCCCCTCCCTTCCTCCCTTCCCCCCACCATATCGGCCCTGCACATTTACTGTGTCAAAGTTTGTCTTATTGGCCCGCGACCTGTAATAATCAAGTGCCCTGCGACCTGCGAACAGCTCGTCTGCACTGTAACACCGCCCTCGGTGTCCCGTAATATACACCGTGCGAAATCAATCCCCCCACACGAGGATATTAACCTGCCGCCACCGGAGACTCGAGGGACGACCACCCCCCCCTTCAACTTCCGCTTCCATGTTAGTGACAGCCGCTACTGTGATTGGAATGGGATGTATGTACTCGTAAATGCTACTACGGAGCCCACCCTCGTCTGGCTCTCCATCCTCGAGAGTCTATTAGGTCCGTCGTGCATATAATACATATACATGTTTTTTTTCCCTCAGACTATTCTTAGATCCTCTCCCCCCCCTTCTTGGAATCTCTATTTTCCTTTTCCCCGTTTCGTCTTTTTAAAGTCATCTTTCATCGTTCTCGGTATAATCCCACCCCAGGAGACCTCGGCGTATCACCAAACAGAAAGAAGATCGTGGACCTTCAACTCCCCGGCTTCTACCCGCGCCCGCCTATCGATTTTCAACCTTGCGCAGCCTCTTGCCCCCCCCCCCCGCCGTGCTCCAGCGCAACGCCAAACACAAAGGCAACACAGTACCGCCGACCCTCGGCCAGCTCCAAAACTCCGGCTCCAGTTTCCAGCCCGAGTTCCAGCCCGCAACCTCCAATACGTTTATACCACCACACAGGTCTGGCTTCAAAGCAGTTTGCCGAATCGATGAAAACCCTCGTTAGACCTCCTGAGCGATCGATTGCGGCTTCCCCTTGTTGTTTACCGTAGCAGCAAAGCCCGCCAAACCTCAACTCAACTCTCAACCCACCCACCTCACCTTGGCACCTCCCCACACACGCAACGCGCCCGCTCAGATTCTACGTCTCGACCTCGTCGTCTCTTTTACTCGGAGCCCAGCACCATACAGAGAGGACTATAAAAGGCCCCGAACAGGACCCTCTTGTTTCTCGTTGTTTCAAACCTCAGACCGGCACCCTTCCGGCCTCAGTGCGCACCGACGAGGCCATTTTTTCCTTTTAGGAAGGACCCCTCTTTCACCCAAGTCTCCACTCAGTAATTCGGCTTTGACTTGAACCGCGTTCCTGTCCTCACGCCTCCACAAGCGCAACCCCAACACACACCCCAACGAAGAAGCCGAAGAAGAAGAACGCCACTTCACTAATAATTCCTTCACTGAGAACTACTAGCCGATTCACTCTCCAGTTCGACAGGTTATTCTTCTGGGGGAGGGAAATACAGCCACCTGGGTTTGTAAGCCGTTTTTTCTGGTCAATCGCCTCTCTGACATTGAGAACGACTCTTGCCAAGCTCTCCATCCGTCTTAATCTTGGTGGGGGGGTTTACGAGAAGACTCTCCATTTGCCCGTCCCCACGCGCAGCCAAAGGGAAGCCCGCAATTCCTCCATCAACCACCCACCACCCACCACTCACCACCGCCGCCCAACACCCACTCTCGACCTTCCACGCCACCACGAGGATACATCGACACTAGAGAGCCCGCCGCCTGTGACTACTGCCAACTCCGAGGAGACGTCCAGCCTTGGCAGCCAGCACCAGCCGAATACCCGTTTTGGTGGTGTCTTTTTAACCGCCGAGCTACAAGCACAAGACCCAGTACAAGCCCAAGTACCTCTCACAGCTCCTTCATTCGGCCGTGCATACCAAGTATTTTGGACCTTGTCGCCATCGCCATCACCAATCACCCCCCACGAACAAGACACGGCAGGACCGAACAGTGCTCCTCTCCAGTACCCCGCAAAATACACCAAAGGGGACTCGGCCACCCTGCGTCATATTTCCTTTCCTCTTGATCAAAATGGCTCCAAGCGCTTTGTTCGCAGAGCAGGGCCGGCCGTCTTTCAATTCCGCCATCTTCTCTTCAGGTATGTACCCAGACATTGCTGCATTGTCACTGGCGATATTTCAAAGAACCCCTAGTTTTGGTTGGACATAAATGTCGTTTTGCTGTACAGAGTACATGCAGCCATACCCACCACCATTCGCTCTCTCCCTTCCTTTTCCTTTTCCTGCGAGACTTGATAACCCTTCTTTGCTCTTTTTTTTTGCCTTGGCTAGCTTCCAGAAGCATTTTGGTGTGGGCTACCTGCTGGTTCTATCCAACCGGGCTTGCCGGCGGTACTACCATTTTGTATTCGTACCTGCCTTGCCTCGCTTCCCCTTCCTGCCCCCTTCGTGCTAATTCTGACGCACCTCCCACCGTGCTTTCCGTTCTTGCACATCCCCAATCCGGATTCACCGAACCTTAATTTCTGCGTTTTCCTTTCCCATCCCAACCAGACCTGTTTTTGTCTCCCTTTCCCCAGAGCCCTTTTCTTTGCCTCTACTCTCTGCCCATATACACCATCCTAACCTCTTTTGTCCTCGACAATAATGGCTCTGGTCCCTAACTCCTTCGACGCTATTTGTTTCTGTTAATCTCCTCCCTCCCAAGCTAACATACGGCCCAACCTCACCCCGTAGGTTCCGAACCAGAAACAACCCTCGCAGATCCCGCACAGTCATGCAACCTAGAACCAATACCTTCACGCACTCGACTCTACTCAACAGACCTGACCAGCAGCGCAATTCTCGAGGAAACTGAATCAGAAAGTGAGGCAGCGCCCAACGAACCCGTCACGCCTATTAGTGGTAGGCAATCTCGGGAATTCACCGCCGTCCGCACTCGAGATAATTCCGATATCGATACCGCCGGCTCCAACACCAGCGCCGACTTAGCCCCTTCGAATGCTCTACCCGTAGTGGCTAAGCACCCTCTGGCCGTCAACACAAACGCATCGCCTGGCCCTACTGAAATCGCGACGCGCACGGCGACCTCTAGCGCTGTAGGAGCTCCTTTGACCAAGGCCTCGACCACCGGCCAAGACCGCCAGTCATTTTCGACGACACCTTCAAAACGCCCGTCTTTCTCATCCACTGCTGGCACTCTAAGAAAGTCGTTCTCCTCGGTCTCAAGCAAAGTGGGCCTCTTCCGACGGAATAACTCAAAGGACTCCGGCGTCGCCAGCACCCCAACCTCGGACGTGAACCTGAATGCCCAGGCCAAGTCTCCTGCGGGCAGGAAGTTCTCCTTGAGCAAGTCTGGCACTACCACCCGCTCCAACACGCCCCCGTCCCCCGGGTCACCCCCTCTCGAGATGACCTTCATAAGTCGCGTCGCCGCCGTCAACGGACACCACCACCACGACGAAGCGGACGCCGCCTCTGATGGGCTGACGAAAAAGCACCGCGCCTCGACGGGCCTCGGCATCCGGGGCCGTGCCGTCAACTTTGTGCACGGGAACGTTCCCGGCCGGGACAAGGATAAGGACAAGGACAAGAAGAAGCCTAAGAGGAGAGCCAACAGTTTCGACGGCCGGAAGGAGAAGCCGGCGCTGCCGAAGGACAGTACTGATGGCGAATCACCCTTTGTACCGGCCGAACGGCTGCCTTGGCCATACCCCCCAGATCAGGGAACTGGCGCCAAGGCTCGACGGATGAGCCTGAGTCTCCCCGACGACTTCACCGTGGACGTGGCCGAACTCCTCTCCGAATTCGAGTACCAGAGCAAGCTCCTGGGACGTCACGGCAAGCACCTCGGCAAGGGTGCGACGTCCAAGGTGACACTGATGATGCGCAAGGGGTACCCGTGTGAGCTCTACGCGGTCAAGGAGTTCCGTGGCAAGTCGGGACGCGAATCGCAGGAGGAGTACGAGAAGAAGATCAAGTCGGAGTACAGCATTGCCAAGAGTTTGCACCACCCCAACATCGTGGAGACGGTCCGCCTGTGCACCGACCACGGCCGGTGGAACCACGTGATGGAATACTGCTCCGAGGGCGACCTGTTCGGCCTCGTGGAGAAGGGATACCTGAAGCAGGAGTCGCGCGCGGGGGACCGCCACTGCCTCTTCAAGCAGCTCGTTCAGGGCGTCGGCTACCTGCACAGCAACGGTATCGCCCACCGGGACATCAAGCTGGAGAACCTCCTCATCACCAAGGACAGCAAGCTCAAGATTACCGATTTTGGTGTGTCGGAGGTGTTCTCGGGCAGCCACCCGGGCCTGCGCGAGGCGGGCGGCATCTGTGGCAAGAACATGGGCGATGTGCGGCTCTGTGCGCCCGGCATCTGTGGCAGCGAGCCGTACATCGCACCCGAGGTGCTTGCCAAGGACGGCCGGTACGACCCGAGGGCGCTGGACGTGTGGGGCTCGGCCATCATCATGCTCCAGCTCATCTTTGGCGGTAGTATCTGGGCCAAGGCCGACGAGAACGACCCCAACTACGCCACACTCGCCAAGGGATGGGCCGACTGGAACGCCAAGCACATGGAGGCCGACGGCCCCGCGCAGCCCACGGAGACGGACTACCCGCACGTCGCCGCGTTTGACCGGTTTATCAAGCCGCCCGCGTTACGCCGCCTCCTACTCGGGATGTTGAACCCCGACACGACCCGACGAACCATGATCGCCGACGTCTTGGCGAACCGGTGGGTGAAGAACATCGAGTGCTGTCAGCTCGAGTCTTATGAGGACCCAGCGCCGATCGACGTCTCGAAGAAGAACGCTGCCGTGAAGGTCGCCAACAAGAAGATCTACTGCCATAACCATCTGCCCCCCGGTCAGGCCACGAGCGGCAGCGGCGCACCGTCGCTTGGTATCATGCCTGGGAAGCCCGGGTACTGAGCTGACCTGGATTTCTGGTGGAACCCTGACAGAGATTTCTAGTTGCTGGCAGTCTTGTTCCTTGTTCCGCATCCTTTATAAATAACATTATCACTGCTGTTTGGCCCCCTGTCTTGTGTGCTATACGGGTTTTTACGCCCCAACCTCGAGCCACAAACTGATTAAGGCTACACATATACACACGCACACACACATATACGCACATACGCACATCCGTTGTTCTCCCTCACACAACATGCATGGTATGATAATGGGGAGGCGGTATATACCATTTTTCATATTTTTTTATTCGCCCAAATGGGGTTCACACGAGCAACTGTGTACATTCGGAGGTGTACATAAATCCTCTCTTTCCTTTTCTCGCTTCCTTTTTTTTCCTTTTTCATTTTTACTTCTTCACATTACTCCGTCCCTTTGTTTCCTTTGTGGCTTTTGGTGCACAGGGGTCCAGGGACAAGGCGTTACCGGCGGTCGACAGGGGATATGTTGGCATCGGGGCATCAGGGGCATCAGGGGGGGAGGATCAAGCCAAGACGGGGCGGGCGACAGTGGGCGGGGAGTTTAGGGCGTATTGAAAAAGAAATGAAATGAATTGACTTGATTCTTTGATGTTATTCTTCATTGCATGTGGGAGGATCAAGTGAATGGGTTCAACGTAAGGTTTGGGGGTTTCGTGAAACGTCTTGGGGGGGCGAGGTCTGATAGGAGGTGAAGTACCTGAGAAAAGGGGGGTGGTTGGCAAAAGATGAGATGGGGACTGGCTGGGGGTGTGATGGATGCCGTCTTGGCAGACGTCAGTCGTCCCACGGCATGACGGGACGTGTCTCCCGTTCTTCGTCATCTGGGGTTGGGCACGTAACTCGTAGCCTGGTGAGATGGTGGGCGGTAGGACGAGTCGGTGTGATTATGATTATGGCGGATACAGGGTTATGATAAGCACGGCACCTTGCGCGAGGTCGCTGGCAGGTTGCGGGTGGGTGAGCATGGGTAAGAGGGGAGTGTGTGGTTCTCCGTGCGTGAGTGGCCATAGCAGAGGTCTTGAGGTCCGTGGGCAAGGGAGATGGGAGATGGGATATCGTAGAATGGGGATGGCAGAGGAGGCTGTTGGACGCGGCGGATGTGATGATGACATGACATGGCATGAGACGGCCCACGAGACCTAGACGATGGATGGTAGATGGCAGACATGATATTACCCATTCATTACTCGTAACTATTTCCTTTCCCTCGGTGGTTATACGCCCAGGGTGCTTACCACACCTCGTCCTCCTCCCCATTCCCCCTTGATCCCCCCCGTGACCTACGCCGAGGCCGAGGAGTGCTTATCCAGAATCTCCCCCAGCTCATCCAACAGGTCCACCGTCTCCGTCGGGCTTGCTATCCAGGCCGTAGTACAGACGCTCCTGGCCTTGAAGTCGTTGGACCCCGCGCTGAGGAACTGGTCCCCCACGTGCAGCGTGTTCTCGCCCCTGATGGACCCGTGGCCCTCGCCCAGCCTCTTCCCGAAGAACTCCTGGCACACGGCGACGCCCCACGACTTGTCGCCGATGTCGACGAAGACGTCGTTCCCGCCGTTGAAGGCGCAGAAGGGGGTGCGGGTCGCGGCGGGCTCGCGCAGGGCGCTCACCTCGAGCGTCTTCTGCACGGCCAGGACGGTCTCCTCTAGGACCTCCCTCGCCATGCGGATCCCCCTCTCGCGGGGCACGATGCCGACGGCGCGGTCCTTGCGGAGGACGGTGGCGGGGAGGTCGAGGGTGCGGACGCAGTCGCGGAGGGCCTTCTCGGCCAGGTCGAGGAGGCGCTTGATCTCCGAGTCGGACCAGGTGGACATCTCGGGCGTGAGCCACTCGGCGCGCGGGACGGGCTCGAGGAGGTGCGGGGAGGAGGGGGAGAACTGGAAGAGGTAGTTGGCCTCGCCGCCCATGATGACGACGTTGTGCCGCTGGCGCTCGGTGAGGAGCGGGGAGGTGGCGATGGCGGTCAGGAGGCCGTGGAGGCGCGCGTGGTAGAGGTCCGCGGTGGTGTAGCCCGCCGCCGTCACGATGCCGATCATGATGTCACGGCGGAGGAGGTCTGGAGAATGTGTCAGAGAAAAAAAAAATGATTGTTTCCTAGTACGGCGGGCTTCGAGAAGCCCCGGGCACGACGGAGCTCTCCCCTAGGTGAGAGAAGAAGAAAAGGGGGGAGGGGATAAATACCTATTAGTCGGGGCACCATGGGACTCGTGGGCTCAAGCGACATCCCGTCGTCGTACAGCGTGACGTCCCCGTCGAAGGTGGCGAGCTGCAGGGATCCCTTCCCCCCCTTCGAGACGGCCAGCAGCTGCGCCGAGTTGAGGATCAGGCGCACGTCGTTGAAGGACGGGGCGACGTAGCGGCGGGAGGAGATGCGGCGCTTCCGGTCCTGGTACCTGAAGGCGTCCTCGAGGGGCAGGCTGGTGAAGAAGGGCCCCGCGGTGGGGACGAGGAGCCGGAGCTTGGAGGGGAGGACTGGTGATTTGCTTTGGTGGGTGACTTGGGGGGGGGGGGGGGGGTCTTCCGTTAGCATGTCCCCGAGTGGCGGGTGGGGGTAACTAGGCTGGGGATGGAGCTAGGTTGGGGATAGAGGGCGGAGGCGACGGGAGAGATGCCCACGAGGGGAGGCAAGGAAAGGGGAGGGAGGCCCTTACTGTGGTCGTCCACCATGAGCTCCACGTCCTTGAGGATCTCGGCGTACCGGCGGTGTGACTCGGCCGCCATGCGGCTCACATTGGACTCCTCGTCGTCAAACACGCCCGTGGGCTGGGAGTGGATGACGAAGGGGACGGCCATCAGCGCCTTGATCCATTCTATTTTTGCAAAGGTTTGGTTAGTATATATGTGTATATATATATAAATATATATAAAGTACAGAGGTTTGGTGTGACTCCGAGTTGGCACCATGGACAGCTACCAACTCCGAATCGGATGGGGGCCATCTATATGTGGAGAGAGAGCGGGATAAGAGGCATGGGGGAAGAGAGGGTCTGGGGGTAGCGTAACGATACCTATAAATTGGTCCCGCCGATGGGTCTTAAGGGCGTCTAGAGAGGTAAGTCAGCGGTCAGTACAGCAGATCCAGCAAACCCAACTCGCAGAACTGACACGCGGGGGGAGATCGAGATATCGAGGAGTCCCGAGCCAAGTGCGAGCTTCTCGATTCTCTCTAGAGTGCGTCCAGAAGAAAAAGAAAAGAAAACGAAGGAAATGGGAAGTCCGGGTAGGAGGGGAGCAAGTTACGTCATTTCGTTTTCCTCCACCCCGCGTCCGAACTTTCAGCTTAACTTACACTCTACTCTGTATCTGGTCGTCATCTTGTGCTTCCTCGATTTGGTCCGGAGATAGATATCTTATAAACGGAGAGAAAGGCCACAATCACAGTACGGAGAAAGAGTTAAGATAATATAGAGAAAATCCTCAAGATTAAAAAAGAAGAATAGTAAAGAGGATGAAGACAAGAGAACTCTTTTTTGAGAAAAACAAAGAGAGAAAAAAGAGGAAAAGGAGAGGTGGGAAGAAGAGAAGCTGTCTCGGGCTTATGATCACGAGGGTAGGTGCACGGAGGCAGGCGGAGGCGAAAGGGGGCAGTGGTCATAGTTGGGGAACAGCTCGAAGTCCCCACTGTCCAATCAGTGAGTCAAATTGGACCGCTCCCTGCAGGTACGTGTACGTTTGTGCCCACTGTTGGCGGGGCACGAGCACGGAGTACGGCAGCTCCAAGGTTAGCGTTACGCAAATGCCCCGATAAGGATGCATAGAGTCGGCGGGGGTCGGCCACTTCCGATGCCAGGTTTCCCACCTCCAACCTCACCGCCGCCTCCGGCCTCAACTCCGTCCGTAAGGCAAGGCGATGATATTAGAAAGGAAGAAAAAAAGATTGCGGCAGCACTACTTGCTTCGGGCATATATATATGTGTGTATATACCGATTCTTTTCCCTGCTAGTATATCATAAGCAAACCTCCCTCCCCGGGCCCTCCTCCCCAAAACCAAATGCTCGCGTGAGCCCTCCAAGACCCTCTCTCTCACCCCCCATTGTTCCTCCTCTCCTAACCCCCCGCGTCCGCCTTCCTCCCAGTACCCGTCCTCAAACAAAGGGGAATCGACGACGAAAGGAAAAGAAAAAAAACAGAGGAAATCATCTGCACGGCGCTCTTTTTCTTTTTACCTACCTCCCCGCCTAACCCCAACCACACTCGGTCAGAACTATACTAACTATCCCCTTTCCTCCGCGGTGCGTATAACTCGCATTATCTCTCTCTAAATAAAAAGCAAGAAACAAACACCCTACCCAACCATTCCTCATCTCAGTCGTAGACACCTCCTCTTCCCCTCTCTCTCCCGCCGCTTAGCTTAGTTCGCACCCCCGTTCGCCGCCGCGGGCTGCTGTAGGTTCGCACCCTGCTGCTGCGCCAGCGCCATCTGCTCCATAACCACCTGCTCCGCCTTGGTGATGGCCCCTTGGATAACCGACATGTCCTCCGCCGAGATCTGCCCACACAGCTCCGTGTAGAACTGCGGCTGCTCGCTTTGCATTTCTAGAAACCCCCGAGTCAGTAAACGTAATCTTGAGAAGCAGGCTGTGTGGGTCGGGGTCGGGGTCGGGATCGGGGGACGTACTGTGCATCGTCGCGGCAAAGAGCTGATAGCTGTCGATCTTGTCCAGTGGCGAGTCGAGGATGAGGCTCTCCTCGCCGAGGTCATCATCTGAGTCGATGTCATCTCCCCCACTGAACTTCTGCGCCTAAATCGTGTATGTTAGCAGAGATCCCCTCCAAGAAGCCAATCCTAACTGTGGAAGCCCCCGGATACGTACCTCCTCGTTGAGGAACTCCAGGTACGCGCTGCTCTCATCCTGCGTATCCTTCTGCCCGCCCGACTCCTGCGCTCCCGCCTGTTCCGGAGTCTGTTGTGCCTCCTCAGCCTCCCAGGTGGCATCCTCGTCCGCCCACTCGTCGTCATCGCCGTAGTCGTAGGTCGCAGCGTCGTACTGGTAGTCGTCCTTGAGAGCCTCCTCACGGCCTAGATAGTTCTCCCGTTAGTATTCTAACCTCTACTCTACTCCAAGCAGCTAGCGGAGTCGATCGCGGAGAAAAAGGGGCCAGACTTACTCGACACGGCCGAGGGCAACGTCCTGAACAGTTCCGCAATACCCTGTAGTAATAGATGGTCAGCACACGCAAGGTCGCCCCGCCCGTCGCACCACCTATCGGGCGCCCACAACATACCTGAAGAAGCCTAGGCCACCCCGTAGACACGCTCGCGGGGACGCTGTCCGGCGGGATGCTCAGAAGCGTCGATATCGCCGCCACGCACAGCTTCTTGTCGTGCACCCGCGAGAACGAGTGCATGTTCCCGAACCAGAGGCTGAAGAACTTGTTCGTCCAGTTGTTCTGCTCGAGCACCTGGAGCGTCAGGATCGGGTTGTAGTGGATCGCGCTGATCACCATCTCCATCAGGTGGATCTTGTACGACTTCCCCTTAACGTCGTCCGTCGAGAGCACCCTCATCGACATGCCGATGAAGCCGTGCACGCACTGGTCGATGTGACCCCTGAGGCTGAGCATCATCGCCTCCGCCAACTTGCACGCGCAGATCCGGTCCACCTTGCTGAGCTTGTCGTCCACGAAGAGCTCCGCCACCATCGAGTACAGCGCCTCGACGTATTCCGGCTTCCGCGAAAGGTCGGCCGCACCGTACTGCACGAAGTTGTCGAGCGCCGGGAGCATGTCCTCGAGGTACAGCTGCGCCCCCGACTTGAACGTCTGGTGGATGAGCTCAAACGCCTTCCACATCGTGCCGGATATCGCCTTTGCCGCAAAGGTGCAGCTGTCGATAATCTCGAACACTTCGTTGTAGAGGTCTACACGGGGTTCAGGTCAGCAAACATGGTTTTGCGAGAGAGAGAGAGGGAGGGACGGAAAGAGAGAAAGGTGAAAGAGGGAACTCCACAACGACCCGGGCATGCGCAAAACTCACCGTAGAGCTTATTCTCCAGCGTGATCTGAATCACGGGCATCAGGACCGTCTCGATGTGCAGCAGGACATCGGGCGTGCTCTCCAGGGTAAGAATGAGTGTGCCTATTGTCTGCAGGACGCCGAGGGCCGTTATGCTCTTGTCGTCCAGGTAGTCGCCGTACTCGCTGTCGTCGCCCAGCTTGTCGTTCTTCTCCAGGAGCTCCCGGACTATCCTGCAGTACGTGTCCCGGAGCTGCTCGCTCAGCGCCACGGCGAACGGCGTCAGCTCGGTGGCGAAGACCTCCACGAAGTCCTCCATCACGTTGGCCAGGGCGTCGATGTCGGCCTCGTTGGCCAGCTTGAGGAGCTGCTGCATGATGGTCGGGATGCTCTGCTGCATGCTCGCCCGGATGATGTCGTGCCGGATCAGCGGCTGCAGCGCGAGCGCCGCCGTTATCCGCACGGGGAGCGCCGGGTCGGCCATGCAGTCCAGGATGTGCCGGTAGATGGTTACGAGGTTGTTCTGGTCCTGGAAGTTCAGCTGCTCAAACTTCTCGACGAGGTCGCAGGCCCTCGCCCGGAGGAACCCTTGGGAGCTGGTGAACTCGGGGAAGACGTAGCGAACAAGGAAGTACTCGACCTGGTCGGCGATCGGGCTCTTCTTGCCGAGGATGACGGGCGCCAGGGTCCCAATCATGCGCAGCGCGCCCTCCTTGCCGATGTGGTTCTTCTTGTCCTCGGGGGCCTGCTCGTACTCCGTCACGACGGCGTTGATGAACTTGAGAATCTCAAACGTCTCCTTCCTCCGCGCCTTGGTCAGCCCGACGAGGAAGTTCGTCGCCGCGACATCCGGCGCCGACGCCTCCTCGAAGTAGTTGAGCTTCCGGTGCAGGTACTCCTCGGGCTCGTCCTCAAACTTCTCCAGGTCCTCCTCCGACAGGCAGATGACGGGGAACACGAGGTGGGTGATGAGGGTGTTGAGGTGGGGCTTCAGGTACGGCCACATCTCCTTGGGCCGAACGCACTCGTCGAGGAAGACGAGGGTGTAGGACAGACACGGCCTACTTAGCCACGTCGTCTTGGTCACCCACTTCTCGATCTCCTGCAGGTATTTTGTGAGAATTTCGGGGGCAATATTGGTGATGAAGTCCGCCGCGAACCGAAGCACGTCCGGATCAGCCGTCTTGGGGAATGTGGAGGGATTCCCGTGCCTAGATTGCCAATGATAGTTAGCGAAAACATTCACAACCCAGCCAGGCCTGGTCCTGGTCCTATTTGGAGACAGGCGTGTGCGCAGCATACCTGACGAACAGACGATTGAGGTTGAAGTACGACCACTTCTTTGTCTTCCACCAATGGTGCTTCTCACGCTCGTACTGGTCGTCATCGGCCATCGCGATGGCGGGAATAGGCTTCGCGACGGTGTTGAGGAATACGGTGCACCAGGCGATGTTGTTCTCGCGTTGCCGGAGGAAGGGTGATAGCTCGAGCTGCGAGATAAAAGGATAAGCCTACACTCCACGGAGATTTCGCCCTCTATCCAAACTACGAGGATGGGGGTGCGGGGGGGCAGTGAAGGAATGGAGAGAAGGGAATCGACATACCCAAGTAGCGTGCTTGTATGCCTTAAGCGCAAGATGGAGCATCTCGCCGGCCTCCTCGCTCTCCTGGTTGATGAGCTCGTTGCAGATAGCCACGAGGCGGGGGAAACTGAGCTCCACGATGCTATCGAAGTGGCTGCGGTTATGGGATTCGCCAGAGCGGTATCGGTACGCACGGCAGATGGCGAGCAGACATTGTAGGCCGGCCAGCACGGAGTTCGGGTCGTTCGTGTTCAGCAGCTGCATGGTGTAGTCCATGAAGTTGGGCCACTTGTCGGGGAAGTCGAACTGAAGGATGCGCTGCAGGACGGGCACGAGCTGTTGGCGGACGGCGCCCTGAGACGCGGCCAGGACGGGCAGGAGCTGGTCTCGGAATCGGCCTTTCTCTTCCTCGGGTAGGAGTTTGTCGGTGGCATAGTGGTCGGTGCGAGACCACGAGCGGTTCACACGGTTCTTGATGTAGACGGCAGCTGTAGAAGGAGGAGGATAAGTACTCGTATATCCCAATGGCAGCAGGGAGGCAGCGTCAGAGGAAGAGGGGGAAAGGGGGAGGGAAGGGGAGGGGAAGGTGACGTACTGGCCAGACGGATGCTGCTCTCCTGCTCAGCCTGCATAATGCCCATGAGGGCGTCCATGAGGCCGGCATGATCCTCGATCTACGCAGAGACACACCGCGTTAGCAATCCTGACATTTCTCAGGGCTGTGTCTGTCTCGTGGAGTGGAAGAGGTATGGCCAAGGTCCGCGTGGGAGTGTGCCCCAAGACGCGTCTTCAAATGTAACGCTGAAGGGAGGCAGAGGCACGAGCAGGAAGGGGCAGATGAGAAATATAGGGCCCGGCTCGCGGGGAGGTGTGCTTGGGCTTGGGCTTTTGGCAGCGGGCGGTGGTGCGCCAACGGCTCGGGGTGAAAAAGGTGTGTGCTTAATGTTGTGGACTGATCCAAGCCGTGATTGACTTCCATACCTGCTTGAGCTGAAGCTCGGCACGCCTCCTAGTGTCGGCATTGGCATCGAGGGTAGCGAGGAGTAACCCTCGAACGTTGGATATATCCATATTTGTGACTACGGATAGGGGCAGGATATTGCCGTCGAGGAGGGGCGCGAACAGTGTTTGTTGTTTAGTTTAAACCCTCCGAGGTTCGTGCGGACACGATGCAATGGTGGGGCATCCAAGGGGGGCGGGCGGAAGGGGGGGGGTTGACCGGGCGGCGGGTTTGCCTGGTGGGTGTGATGTGTGAGCGGAGGAGGGCGGGAGAAGGAGGCTGGAGAGAGTGGGTGCGGCGTATCAGGGTTCGCGAAATAATGCGATCGCTCGAGGTGGGTATAGTTGTCGGAAAATAGGGGAGGCGGAGAAGGGAAAGTTATCCTCGGATCTCTGGATCCCCCCTTTTTTTTGTGGTATAAAGATGTCCCGGTGTGATTCACCGGAAGGGCTCGTAACGGGCAGGGGAACAAAGAACCGCGATTCCGAGAATTATTTCGGAGGGGGGACGAAGGCGGTCAAGGTGGGGGAAGGTGGGAGGATGGAATGGGTTGCTGTGGACTTTTCTGCCAGGGAAAAAAAGGAGGGGGGGGATTTGGATACCTAGGGCTGCTGTGTTGCCCTTTTCCCCTCCGTGCGAGGAGATTTACGCTCTGAGACGAAAGTTTGGAAAATACTTCGGCGGTCCTTACAAAGTACGAGTAATACAAAGCTGGTTGGGCGAACCTGGCGGGTGGACCCACACAAGGGCACCTTGTCATTGCACAGTGCTAATGGTTTACAGGGGAGTGAGTGGGGGGCGGGGGAAGCACAAAGGCACCAGCAGCGCGGCCTGATACAGTGACAAATGAGCTGCCATGCCATGGCATGGGCCAGAGCAAACATTGGAACGCCTATTAATACGGAGCAGTATTCGTAGAGGGCACAGACTTCGCGGGGTCGTTCCCAGAGCCATCCATTCTCTGAACAAGTATTTATACCAAATACCAAAAGGACCCGGTCGAGTACGAGCACGAGTACAAACGAGTACTCGGGCTTGCAATACCAGTTTCGGGATAGAGCCCGAGATCCTAGCTTGTCGGGAGGTGAGAACGTTGCAAAAACAAGTTCAAGCGAGAATAACATATTCCACCCCGCCCCGCCCCGCCTAGCGGACGCTACGAGTCGAACTATATAAGCCCGCACAATTAATAACAGAATTGGGCCCCAAATCAGAACCCTTGGCGCCAAGTTACGAACCAGAAGTCCGCGCCAAAAGGAGACCGGCATCCCCACATCAGCCAGACCCAGCAGCATTGAGGCGCCAGGCACGCACCGGGCGCCGGCCGCGGGAGGGTTTGGTGGGTTGGGCTGCGGATATTTACAGGGCGGGTCAGCCAGTCCCCTTTGTTTACCTTGTATTACTCGCTCGTACGAGTGGTGCAGTTACCTTCGAGTACGGTCGGCTAAGTCGTGGAAAATCATAGGTATTGACACAAAGGTACAGTTCAGGAACCGCAGTGCAAGTCCAATCCGGACCCAAAGCCTGCGCCAGCGTAACGGCCGTGGCATTTAAGGTGTAACAGATCAATGTGATACGATCAATGTGATATGTCATGGTCTCCATCAGAAGCAAAATCCCATCATGGGCTTACCCCGCGACAAGCAAGTATACAAGACACGCACTCCACATTAGGAATCATCAGGTGGTTCATATGATAGAATAATGCAGACAAGATTAACCCTTTCCGATTGTTTCCATATTGTACAAAGATAAAAGATAAAACCCACTCAAACAAAGGTATGCCGCTAAGAACCGCACCACACCGTTCTTCCTCCAAACCTTGTTCGAACCACAGTAGGGATGGCAGTATCCCATTTCCAACAAGAAGCCACCTTAAATTGCAACCCACGGCACCCCACGCCCACGTCCATAGTAGACATAAGTTCCCAAGCCAGCGAAGGAGTAGGCCACAACGCCACATCGTCTCCGCAAGTGAAAAAAGGGGCCATACTTAAACTCATCAGATGAGTAGCACGCGAGCTTGAATACTCCATTGTCCGGGAAGGGGAGAATTCATTGAGACGAGCAGAGTTGATAGCCGAATTCCGTTGCAGTTACCCATATAAAAGGTAGTCGTAGGTCATATGAAGGATAAGGGACACCCAGCTATATTCTAGCTAGGTTCCCCTCCCCCCCCCCCCCCGTCCGAAGCGCTGCCAAGGTGGCCAGGGTCCGCTCAGGCGGATGGGAAGGATAGTACCGGGCTTGTCGGCGTAATACCTCACAGATCTTCCCCAGGAGAGTTGGAGGCACATAAGCGTCGAAGATCTGACTGGCAGACGCCCCTCGCTCAGCATCATGGCCCAGAGTAATAATATAAGTTCCGGGTAAACGCATTCTGAGAGGAGACAAGGCGCGTGAACGAACAATGCCACTCTGGTAAATCATCTGAGAGGTTCCGTGGTCCGTGGTCGTGGTCCGTATTCCTTGGCTCTTACTGTTGGCGCTGCTGTCGTCGTCATGGTGTATCCGGATCTTCAATGACATCGTAGAAATGGGGAAATGCAGGGTCCGAGCGAGCGAGACAAAAAGATCCAGCGGGAGCCTGGCTCGAGTGCAAATGAGAAACGAGATATCCTTGACCATTTCTGCCCCTCGTGATATATACAGCATCGGTATTTACTCACTCTGCTGTCCGGTAACCTCAAAACGCCTCCCAACGGGAAAAAAAAATTCGTTCAGCAAGGGAAATCGACAACAGGCATAACAGACAAAAAATGCAGATATATAGCCTCCCAACCTGTAAACCCACCAGCTCCAGACACAAACGACAATCGGGATATGACAAGAACAGAGTCATGACAAAAACAGAGGGGTCAGCAGAACCCGAATCCGGACAGACAAGGGATCGAGAACAACGGCATCCTTGTAAGAGCAAAATCAAAATTCATAACCATGCAGGTTGGAGCGGACCCGGACAGCAAGGCGGCATGATTCGTAAAACAATCCGGGGCGGGGGGCAATGCCAAAATGAATTTCCCCCTAAAAAACAAAAGCTCCCAAAAAGGTAATGTATGTTTGCTCCCTTCACTCCACGACCACCAACACCCAACACCATTCCATCCCGAGGATTCGAATAATAATGACTCCCAAGTCATGAGGTGGCCAAGTGTCGGAATAAGGCCCAACGTCATAACACGACAATTCCGGTCCAGGTTGCTTGGCACAGAAGAGAGAGCAGAAACGAACTCCGAGTATCATAATGTGGCCGAGGCACCACAAAGTGTTGAGCAGTTAAAAAAAGTAAACATGTCGTGTTTTTTGGACGAACTTGGGGACAGGGTTGGGGTGGCCAATTGCCTGGATGGTGTCGAGAGCTTCCAGAGAGAGAAAAAAAAAAGTAGAAACGCCTTGGAACACCGGATTGGGCAGCACACAAGGCCTGCAGAGCCAGAGAGCAAACTTGCATCTCCGAATGCCTGCCTGTGCATTATTCCCTGGGGTGGGGGAGGAGGGGTTGGGGCCGGAAGCGGAATGTATCGTCCAAGTAGGCGTGGTCGTCGTGAGAGATTCCTGGTCGTGGAACAGAAGGGGCCCCTTCATCAAATCCCATGGCATTGGCTGGCGCCACGCTAGAACTCCTCCTGGAAGGATCCCGACGCGGGCATAACTCACAGTCATTAAGGTCCCGGTATAGCGGACAAGACAGTAGAGTGGAGGGGTGGTGGGAAACCGAGATTTTGGGAGGGATTAGAGAGGAGAGAGATGAAATCATGGCAAGAGGATGCTAGTGGATTATCGGTGGTTGCCGGCAGGCTTATATGACTGGTGCTTGGGGGGCTCCTGGCGGCGGGGGGCGGGCGCGGGCGCTCCCGTGGGTTGTTGTCCTTGCATTGATCCATAGGCATCCGCGGGTGGTGGCTGAACCTTGGCAGTAGTTGCAAACCGGTCCGAGGGCTTAGATCCTGGGGGGGACGTAGTTCGCTCCTGGTAGTGGCCTCCACGACCATACTGGGGATCTTGCGGCATGGACTGATAACCGGCGCCGGGCTGCGCATGATAATAATCTCCGCCCGTAGGAGCATACCCCGGCTGGGGATGTTGAGGAGGAGGGTGGTAGTTCCCTTGCGATGGAGGTGTTGTCATCATGTGGTCCCTGGGGCCTACGCCACCGGGAGAAAACTGGTTAGGATCCCTATATCCCGGGGCGGCCATGGGTCGCGCAGCACCGTGTAGCCAGTTATCCTGGGCCTGTGGGTAGGCCATACCCTGCTGGCCGCTGGGGGGGTAGCCAGGGTCCTGCTGGGGGAAGGGCTTTTGCGCGCCAGGATACCCGGCGGGAGGAGGAAAGGCACCAGGGTTTCCACTGGGATAGCCACCTTGCTGGTTTTGCTGCATGTACTGCCCAGCGGGAGGCTGGGGAGCATATCCGGCGTATCCAGAGTTGTCCGGGCCAGAGTGCGGTGGGGGGTGTGAAGCATCATAAGAGTCACGCGCATTACCATATGCATTGTGTTCCGATGGACCACCTTGTTGCCGTCTGGCATAGGTATCGGAGGAGTGGTATTGGACTGTTGGTGAGTTAGATTGTCTCGAGTAAGCGTTATTCAACGAATCTCTCGGAGCGTTGATACCTCCGGAGGCGTTTCTAGACGACTTCGCCCGCCTCTCCTGTTCCCAACGCGCGGAGTCGGCTTTGAGATCGTCGATCATCGCCTAAGGAGATGGCTGTGTCAATACTTGGTGCCCCAGGTTCGGTCGGGGTCGGTCGAGGCGCTGAGGCTGGCTAGAGCACGGTGGCATCGAGAGTAGATGTGCTTACACTTGTCAGGTTCCGATATGCGGTAATGTAATATCCGCTTATTGAGTGCCCCGATTCCGGGTCCTATTCAGTGTGTTAGATTATGAGCTAATTTGAGTATGGGCAACGGAGGAAGACGAGGGAGGACAAGGAGAGGGAAGTAGAGCGCCAACAGCTTGATGGGAACATGGCAAGTCGAGTGAAAGGAAAGGAAAGGGTTCGGCGGTGGATTACATCGTAAGTGCCAGGTCGGACCAGGGCATCATTCCCGAGGTATCGACAGATATCAGAGGTAATAACCTCTCGGTCGATGCCATCGCGGGGAATGAAGTATTCATTCTGTCGGGCATTTGGCGCCTGCGTAGGAGGGGCCATCGGCGGAGGGTGTGTCGCAGCCGGCGTTCGTCGTGACATTTTTGTGTAAAGGGGATGAGAGAGATGAGGGGGAGAGAATAAGGTGAAGGAGGGTAGGGGGTGAAGGAGGATAGGAAGTTTGGCTAGCGGCGCTGGAGGGGGCGGATCGGTTTTGATGAAGACAAGACAGCGAGAGGGTGGGAGGAGAAAACGGAGAATGAGGCGGGGGGGGAGGCTTGGTGGATTTGAAGGGGAGATGGGCTTGCTTTGGTGGGGTCGGACCAGGGTTGGGCCAGGTTGACTGGATGACCAGTGTGGTTGGGTAACAGGCAACGGCCGGCGGGAGCTGGAACGGCGGAGTGGAGGCGAAATTTGTTACTTCTCCTCTCCAGGCTGCACTCCACTTAACGTGATTTGTTTGGGGACACCGAGCAGGCTCTCTCTCAAGCAGACCGGATTTTGAGGCGGGGCAACCGTGGGGGTGAACGATGACTGGTTCTTCCGTTTTGGTCTTCCTCTCCGTTTCTCATCTCCGATGTACTGGTGTCGCCCAGTTCGGTTTCGATCCCAAGACAACGGGCTCCGGCGCCACGGATGACGGTTGGGACTCAAGAGGGGGTAGGGTAGGGTAGGGTAGGGTAGGGTAGGATAGCTAGCCTCTCAGGAGTGACGAAGAACGACGGCGACAGCGGCAATGGGCAGCGTCGGACGACGGGGAAGGTTGGGCGACGTGCACTCCGCGGACCACAAAGGCAATTATCACAATCGCAGTAATACCAATTGTGGGACGCTAAGGAGGAACACAGGGGGCGTGTGGTAGTTGTTCGATGTGTGTCAGCTTTTCTAGCAGCTGGTGCGTCGGAGCTGAGCGAAAACTGTCGATTCGCCGCCGGTGCTGGATGATATTATTCAACAGTTTGGTAATTATCCTCAGTGGTACGGTACGGTACTGGGTACGGCGGCACCAAGTTTGGTCCTTGGACAGTCCTGTGCCTTGAGTGGCTGGTGCTCTGGACGATGAGAGACGTGGTGGAGGGTGGCCGAGGAGATTGACAGGCCCGAAGCGATTAAGCGGCCTCCTGCAACTGGATGTGAGGCGTCGGTAGCGGAAAGGAGCTCATGCAGCAATAATATGCAGGCTGCGATAATTGGGCTAGGACGGGATGTAGCAAAGTGTAGGTAGCCCTCGCGCAGGCAATGATGGGTGTGTGTTCTCCTAGACAGATACAAGAACTTGGGGAAGTAGTAGTATTAGACGAACGGTGTGGGTGTCGCAGAATTAAGCCAGAGTGGGCAATGGTTGGAATGTGAGTAGGTACGAGGGGTGCCCTCTCCCTCTTTCTCTCCCCTTTCCTTTTCTTTGCCTCGGGAGGCGCGGTCGAGATATTGGGGAATACAATATGGACGATCAAAGTGGCGGCAGTTGGGTTTGTTGGCAAAGCGAACAGTTTAGTGTTCGGGCAGCTATTAGGCTCTCGACCCTATGAAGTGGGTGCGATTTTGCCTCGAGGGATCCTGGACCGGTATCGAAAGGTGTACAAGAAAAAAAAACTACTCGTCCATCAACGGTGGTCTCCTCTTTCCGGGGTTGCTACTTGTAGTGATGTACGTATGTACATTGGGGATGCTGGTTCTGGCGGTTGTGGGTTGATGTACTCGTACTCTCTTTGCCTTCGCTCTTTCCCGGAGAACATGGGCACTCTCGTCTGCTGTGTACGTCAGTCGGCGAAGATTGGAAAGCGCTTCCGACGACGGCCCTCGGCGAAGGAAGGAACGAATCAAGTCAGGAAGACCAGAACTCTGAAAATCTTGCGAATGTTGATTTTTCAAGAACGTAATAGCTACGAAATCCCCTCCCTTTAATACATGGCGGCCCCTCGGCTGGCCCCATCTCTGGACTGTGGGTTTTGTTGAAGCTCTCTCCTCGCTTAAAAGCAAGCCCCAGGTTTCTCGACTCTGGAAGGAGGAGACCTATAATATCACACCGCAGCAGCAAACGACCGAGATAGAAGGCATGTCATGCGGCCAAACAAGAGGCACAGGTGGTGATGGGCCTGGGGATGATCCGTTCAGGCACGCAGCTGCAAGAAAGGTCTCCAAACAGCGACCGAGACGTGTCTCCTACCCGGTGGAACGACCGAGCGCCCAGCTTCCAGTTCTGCCAATGAATGATTAGTGTGTACGGAGTTGGCGAACAGGGCGTGAACGTAGGGCAAAGTACGTTCAGTACAATGTCGCAGAGCAGCACCTGGCCCGTTTCAGTCGGTTTACGATGCACGTCCTGTGTCCGTTATTCGCCACCGTCATCGTCGGGTATCAATGCCTCGCAGAGAGAGGGAAAAACATCCATTTTGCCTGCCCTCTCCATACAGGAGAAGTTGGATCCGTTCCATCTTCGAATTGCACCAATCGATGCCCGACACATCCACAACAGGGCAGCATGGATGCCTAACTAATCATGACAGCCAATCAGCATTTGCACTCCATCGACGTTCTGTCTTTTTCGTGGCGCATGACAGAACAGACGGCGGCGCCGCCATTCCTCTTCACAGGTACAAGTATTATCCATTTACAAATCTGGATGTATCTGAAGCAGGATGAAGCAGGAGGGGTGATGGGCAAAAAAAGGTACACGCCTAGTGGCCCACGACTGATGAAAGACACCCGATTGAGTGCCACCTACACCATCCAGGATCCAGCCATTCCAGATCAAACCTCGTTATCAACCGCTCGTGGCATCTTTATGACCCGAATGGGTGAGCTCGAACGACACAAGAGTATTGATCGCGGACCCGTCGTTTTAGGATCGTCTCGAATAAGAGGTCATCTGCCGAATCCCGTGCCATTGGTTTGCCAAACATTGTGTAGTTATCAGCCTCGTACTGATCGGTCCCAGCAGAATGTTAACAAGGGGCTTTGCAAGGAAGCTATCCGGTTCGCTGCAGGTATCGCTGGGCAGGCTTCGGCCATCAATTACCACGCCAAGCCGGAAGGAACATGCTTTCTTCGGCCGGCAGCCCATCCTCGTCTTCTTTTAGTCTTGGTAAGGAATACCACCTGGCATAACTGCAAGCAGGTCCGTGGGAAACATTTCAATATTTGCTTACGAGTGAGCTCATTCTCGTTATTGTGCGCTCCCTGCAGCAGTTGTATGTCAACAACGAGCTACCCCTGGTAAGTAGCCTACTTATCGCACACCGACACACCGCGGTTTGCTGTCGAAGGAGGGGATTGGCCATTGCCATAGGTGAAGGCCGCAAAGACCAACAGGTGGAGTCGTCAAAGGAGGATGCAAGGATGCGGCGTTGGATGTCACGCCTATGCAACCATTCAGATATCGTAACGCGGAACTCAGACGCAGAGTATCCCGAATATGCCATTCCAGGCACCCTGGCAACGTTGCTTTGGCCATTCAACACCCGGCGTGCGCAGAGCTAGCATGTTTTCAGCCGCTTTGCTCCCAAATGGCGGCGGAGGTGGTTGACCTCATCGGATCCTCGGTATCCTCTCTCTCTCTCCTTTGCCAACGAGAACAGGGTTGATGTGGTGGGGCCTATCCTAGCCATGGATTTGCACTCACCGTGATCAAGCACTGCATGGCCTCGAGCCCTGGATCGCCGCAGGCATGATTCCTTTGAGTGCCATGACGGACACGGAGGCACCAATGCATCTAATGCGCTCATAGGGTGTGCAAGGCGTATTTTCGCTGCTAAATCCTTTCACCGCATGGTGGGTGCCATCGGCATCTTCGGAAGTCCTGTCTAGGTCGTCTGTAGGACGAGGTTCCTCACCACTACCACCACCACCACCACAGTTCAACAGGCCCTGGCATCTACCTCTCAAGAGGCTCGCCTATTCCGTAATTCTCGGAAATGTGGGCGGGGATGAGAGGGGAAGGTGTCGCCGCATTGCCTCCTTCCTAAAAGCAATGGCACTTCGATCTTAACCAAACTTCAGCTGCCGCTGACCCGGCTCGAGCTCGCGTTTCCCTCCACGGCCGCCCGCTTGCCGAGAGGATGATACCAGTGTCGAAGACACACGGGATGCAGATGCTCCACTTGGGGCTTTCCCCCCGCCATTACCCCGGCCTCCGCCCTTTGCGCCGCGTTTGAGAGTAGGGCCAACGTCGCCGCGATCAGCAAATGCCGACCTGACACGTCTCTCGACCCCCTCCTCCCTTTCCTGGAGTTCCAAGGCCATGTGCCAGTCGTTGTGGCTCTGCAGCGACTCCTCATCTTCAAAGGCCAGATCGCACTTGCCGCAGGTGTAGGAGGGAGGGAGGCTCTCGTGCTCGTCTGCGGTCTGGCCGAAATGGCTTGGGCATCGATGCTTCATCCCCAGTCCCGTTTCTCGTGCAGTCTCCAGATGCGACGCTCCACTGAGCCACTTATCGACGCTCTCAACGCCGGTGTCTGTTTCCGAAAGCGGGAACCCCCTGGTCGGACTAGATGTTACGCTTGCAGTAGCGCCAGAGCCTGCATCTTTTTCGGGGCGGTCGTTCTTCGGAGTGGTTCCCCCTTTAGACGGTTCACCGGGATATTCGTCAGGATTGCGATATGTCGCCATGGAAGCGGGCCTTGTGAAGAATCTCTGAATGTCCCCTCCGTCCCCAGGGTGACGACGCTTCCTCTCGGAGTTTTCGTTACTCGAGCTCCCGCTTCCATGCATGAGCGGGACCGAGCGGGATGTCTCCTCGTTCGGGCTCTCCTGAGGGGGGTTGGCCCGTGAGGCCTGGGCCTCAATTCCCTTGATGAGGAAGGAGCCTATGCCCATATTACCCGTAACGCCGTCCTCGAAGCCACTTATGGCCATGCTAAGATTGGTGCACGGCCAGGCTTCTCCTTCGGCCAAGATTTGCCCTAGAAGCGTGTTTCCCAGTTCCACGAGACAAGCCTGGTCCAATTGTCTGCCGGGGGCGATGGGTGTCTGACGTGAGCGTGATACACTCGCATGCCTAAGGCTTAGGTTCACCGTCTTTGGCCGCCTCCGGTTCTCGAGGACGCCCTCCTCGACTAGTCTGGCGTAGATGTCAGCTGCAAAGATGCGGATCCACCGCTCGGCTTGCTCTACTGAGTTTATGGCCGGGCGGAAAGACTTCGCCGAGAGCATAGACTTGATCTTCGTCCGGGGGTTGACCTCGGAGTTGTCGATGCCCCTGACGGTGTTGTGTAGCCAAGTCCCGGTCTCGGGGCCCAGACGTGTTGTCATTTGCTGTAGCGGCACGGCCAGGAGCTCGCCGACCTCGTCGGTTCCGAACTCGGACACGACTTGGTCGCCTAGTTTACCACCCAGGTTGCGCATCTTGGTAAATTTTAGGGGCAAGAGGAAGGGGGAGACGGCGCGTCGGCGGATTACAGTCTGCTGGTTGGGCTTCTTGTGAGCCGAGCCGAGCTTGCTGAGGAGCTTGTTGTGGGAGATGCCGGCGGAGCAGGTGTAGCCTAGCTTTTCTCGCACCGCAGCACGGATGTCACGGACGATCTCAGCGCCGATGGAGAGGGCGATGTCGTCCCAGTCTGGATCCCCCAATTCGTCCTCTTCGCTGAGGGGGACAAGGAAATCCGACATCCAGTCCAGCGCCGAGACACCAGGGGCAGGCAGCCTCTTGGAGGGGTCGTTCCCGGACCTCTCGAGCTCTGGGAAGCGCGCCAGGAGGGTCTGGTGGACCTGGGCGGAGAGGTCTAGGAAGACCTCGTCGATGCTGGCCTTCTCTACGCGCTGGAGCGGAGGCGGCGGCAGGGCGTCCTTGACGAGGGCGAGGATGCGGCGGGACTGGAGACGGTAGGGGTCGAGGGAGACCTTGTCGGTTGCTATATTGGCGGCGGCGTCGGGGCGGTAGGCCCAGGTGGAGAAGCCCTCGCGCCAGGTTGCGACGTGCTGGGCGACGAGGGAGGGGCAGAGCTTGAGGGCCTCGGTGATGGTGACGTGGCGGCCGATGCCGAATTTGCGGGCCGGGTAGTTGACGGCGATGAGGCCTTGCCTACCATCGTGTTAGTCTCATGGGTATATATATTCACATGACAGTTTTAAAAGAGTGTCTATAGCAACAAGATTCCATGGATCCCACGAAGTAAGGAGTGGGGTATCTCGTTGCTTTCTCTATATGAAGGATAGAGCTTGAGAAAACCTCAAACCCAGCCATGGCTTACGCTACACCCATCCATATCCCCCAGCTTGTGACTTGAAGCGTGAAATAAGAAGGGTAGAGGAGGGGGGAGGTGATAGGATTCTTACCACTGCTGCACGGCAAGGGGGACATCCTCGCCAACGCCCAGCCTCACCATCTCGCACTGCGCGTAGAACGCGTCGAGGTCGATGTGGGCCACGACGCGGAGGGGCGTCGTGGGGGCGTAAGACGCCATCTGGGAGAGGTGGCGGCCCGTGAAGGAAGAGTAGGCGTCTTGAGACATTTTTTTTGGAGGGGCTACCTGGGATGGAGGTACAGGTAGATGTCGGAGGTGAAGATGGAGAAGGAGGTGCTATGACGCGGGGTGTGCATTGCTCATAGAAGTAGGGGAAATCAAGGGAGGATGGAAATTAAGGGGAGATGGGTTTGGTGTGGATAGGCTGCGGCGTTGAGCGGCGTGTGTGTAGGGTTTGGCAGGTTATACGTGATGGCGGGGATGAGCATGAAGCTGCACGGGGAGGAAGTCATGACGTTTCCCGCGATCTTTTTCGCGGTTAGAGGTGGGGTGGATGTAGGCAGCGGTGGAGGCGGGATCTAGTGTTAGTGTTTACCGCCTTGAAGGCGCCACGCCACTAACAACCATTTGGATCATACAACATATTAGCACACGGCCAACTTACCCGATGACCTTCTGATAGCCGCATCGCATTTACAAAGCACTCGACATGAGTTAATTATCAATTATATCGTATATTTTCATTTCCGTTGCATATACATATCCCGGCCCTTTCTCTTCCTCCTCTCCCTCGTCTCGTCCAGTCCGCTCGCCTCCTGCCCTATTACATCCATTAAGCCCATAAAGGAATAGACAAAGAAAGAAAGAAAGAAAATGATCGGACCGCCCAACCTCTAATAGCCAACCTAACCCCGGTATGGTATCACGAGAAGTTTAATGCTATGCGCCCCAAACAAAAAAGAACAAAAGTAAAAGATCCGTCTCTGAAAAACGCCCCCGGTGCAGAACTAGTCCTCTAAACGCCATAATCGTGGGAAATGCGTCCGCCCCGCCCCCTCCCGGTCCTTCTCCCTCAACCATTTACACAGGACGACCCCCGCCCCTCTTCTCCCTCATCTCGATGGCCTCATCCCGATCCGTCCACAGCTTCGGGTCGAGCCCGTGCCGGACCCTCAGCTCCGCGATGAGCGGCCCGTAGGGATACTCGCTCACGCCCGAGTCGTGCCGCTCGGAGGGGGGTCGCTTGATGGGCAGGAGCCAGTCGAACGGGGAGTGGCCCATCACCTCGGTCCAGTTGCGCTTGAAGCCCAGGTCCCAGGGCTCATCGCCCGGCTCCGTGCGGAGGATGGCGAAGGTGCGCTTCGCGCGTGCGTCGCGCTCCGTCTCCGCCGCGGGAGCCACGTGCCCCTCCAGCTGGGCCCGGGGCGCCTTCGGTAGGGGGTACGTGATTGTCCCGAACTTGTCCGTTGGGGCCGTGCCGAGGGGCACGCGGACGGCAAGGTGATAGCTTGTGCCCTTCTTCACGAGGTCGATGTTGGTCATGTTCTTGGAGATGAAGCGGATGGCGGTGACGGACATGCCGAAGCTGAAAAGACCTAGGAAGCTGGAGAAGAAGATGACAGCGATGACGTGGCCGTCCAGGACGAGGCCCTGTTGGAGGTGTTTCGCGAGAGTGTATGCCGAGGCGGAGAGGGCGACAGCGCAAAGCAGCCAGGCGTAAAACGTGAACTGGGCGAAGAATTTGAAGGCTAGAGAGGCCCGGGATTAGCAGGGGGTAGTTCGGTTCGGCGGCCTCGCCCGGAGGGGGGGTTTCACGCACAGTTTCCTGCCACCATGCCGCCGACCCACGGGCAAAAGTGGTCCATCTTGCGCACGCACCGATCGACCTCGCGGGAATGGCTCACCCGGTCCGGCTTCCACTGGCCGCAGTCGTGACACCACTTCGGCCGGCCGTCGCCCTCGCACACGAAGATGTCTCTCGAGTAGAAGGTCTCCAGGCCGGGGCTGTCCGGGTTCTGGTCGGCCATCGTGTACCCCACGTTCGCCGTCGCCGCCTCCTCGTCGCCACGGTTGTCGTCGTAGCGCCGGCCGAAGGCGCCGCCCCGGCTCGTACCCCCGCGGCGCGACTTGTTGTTCTGGAGGACCCGGGCGCCGCGGGAGGTGGGGTGGAGGGGCACGAAGCCAGGATCGGTCTTGACCACCCATAGCGTGCGGGCGTAGGATGATACGCCTAGGATTAGGAAGACGAAGTAGAGGACAAGGAAGGCGACGGTGAGTCCGGTTTCGTGGCGCTCACGGAGGAGGAAGTCGACTGGGGAGCGCAAGGGGACCGGATGTCAGTATATGTGTGTCCTCGGCTGGATCGGGGTCCAATTGGGGAGGAGGGGGGAGAATATCGAAGGGGTCGCAAAACTTACCGCAGATGCGCCCGACGACGACGTAGGTGGTATACGCGACGATGAGGAGCAGGACGCCAGGTATTATGCGGGTCATCCACTTGACGCTGGGCGCCGTGCTATCCTCCGCCGACATGGCTTTCCCAGGACATTTCTGAGACATGGGGGACAGACGGGCCGGAGGAGGATCGAGGAGCCGCAGGTCGAGTAGCCGCAGGTCGAGCTTGCGTGGTGTGTGGTGAGGGACAGTGAGCAGTGCAGTCTATGGTCTGGGCGGGTACGCGCGGATACCGGCGCCACAAGTGGTCAATGTGGAGTAATATCAAGCCTGGTTAGAATTGGCTCGGAAGTCCAGGATGAAGTCATTTGGGAGGACAGCCAATTGCTGAGTGCTTAGTAATGGTACAGATGGGGCAGTTCCCAATTCACGCATCGCATCGGTCAGCCAGTGTTGGAAGCAGCTTACAGGCGTAGTTAATTCATTGTACTTTAGGTCGAGCCAGGCCAAAGGTGTTATCCCAAAGAACAACACTTTTTGGCTCCCAACACTGAAGTAATCCTATATGGCTTTTATTTACTCTCCGTCCAGGTAGAGTTTTGATATTTGTTACTTTGCAATGTTCCGAACGGGCAATTGCACCTCATCCCACACAGTTGCATTCTCACGCGAGCCAGCGCCAGCAAGACAAGCATCCCCCACCCATATATTCGTATAATTACACCTCCCCATACATACCGGGCGAGAGCTACCCTTGGCCGTATGTGGCCTGGTGCTTGGTTTATTTAGGATACACGTGCATTTGAGCCGCATCTTTTATCTACCTCGAGGTTGCAGAGGTCCGTAGAGGTTGTGCGCCTCTCTGGTCTATTTAGGACATATTTTGTGATGAAGAGGGATATAAAGAGCCCGAGAGAGCCCGTTCCTTCTCGCGGTCTTTTTCTTTTCGGGAAGCTACATCTTTGGAATATCTTCCTGTCTGCCTTCTCCATCGCTCTTACCTGTTTGCTTCGCTCCTTCTCTGTTTCCATGTCCTGCTGTGGCGCCAATTGGCTGGATTATGTAATCAGCATATGGCTACGATTACTACTCATCTCAATTGAGGGGCTCTTTTGCGGCTCTGCAGCTCTGTAGCTCCGTGGGCATGCGTCCAAGTCCCTCCCGTCTCGTCCGCTTCTGTTCCACTTCTCATCTTCATCATCCCTTTGTTGCATCGTTGCAGCTCATCTCCGGTTTGCGAATCATTAAAACAAACAGGGCTGTCAGCCCCCTACGCCTCAGTTTTCCGGGCTAACTATGAAGTACCATCGTACCGTGCGTAAAGTCGAACGACGGGGCTTGCACTCGACTACTGGCTACGAGTCCGTTACCCTCGGAGCTCCCGTTCGTAGTAATGGGGTGTTCGGCCCGCGCACTCGGACTTTGGATACTTGGGATCCACCAGGCGAATATACCACACCATTTGCCCTGAGCACCTGCATTTTCCTCCGCGCCCTGGTCTCAATCTCACGTGCGTTGCTAACATTGACTTAGGCGCTCACTTGTGCCCTCGCCCAGCTGTGTTAAGCTTGTCCTGTTCTGGTATACAAAGCTCCATTCCAGTAGCTAGAACCGAACCGCCACTCATTGATATCTTGGCAATGGCCCGAACGGCGGTGGGGCTCAACCGGTGTAGCATTCTATGGGCATTTCTTTGTAGGAGCTCGGTAACGCCTGCTGCCCCCCTCCACGACAGTCCACTTCCGGAATTCCCAACAACGACGACAAGGAGAAATACGATATCAAGCTCGGCCAGCCGCTCAGGCGCCCGCTCAGACGGATCAGATGCCTGAGGCGGTGTTCAAGTGTCGCTCCACTCTCGGTCAGGCAAGCGCCGGCGATGGACGAGGTGTCCCATATCTCAGAGCTGTGGTTGGGGGGAGCCATGATTCCAAGGATCACAAGCAGGGCATTTGGAGACTTCCGTATTTCCCTCTTTGTGGCTGAGTTCTCGGTGATGCTCTATTCTTTGAGAGTGGAAGTTGTGCGTCCTCTCAACCTCGTTTGTCAACTTCCGTTCTTTACGTGGAAGACGTCAGGCGCATCATCTAACATGGCGGGAGGGTATAAAGGAGAAGTTTCATCGTCGTCAGTGAGGGAATGGTAGTCCCATCTTGTCATTGCGACTTGGCTGTATATATATCACGTCCTTCTCCACGAGAAACGACTCCTCTCCACAGCTTGAAACATCGAAACAACCTCCATATATCTACCACGTCCTTCTCCACGAGAAACAGCTCTCTCCAAGTCTTGAACGCATCGAAACACTTTAATATACTCTTTCCCACGACCTAACGGCTTCCATACGCATTTAACCAAGCTTGAAAGCCTTCGGCGTTGCCCCCAATTCTCGTGCCCAAACTCCCCACCTCACGCAATCCGTCGCCAGCAAGGATACACTACCCCTGTTCTCGCAAAATGCCAGGAAAGTCGCAAAAGACACAAAGTTCGGCCGCGGCACCTACCACGCCACAAACCACGGCACCTACCTCGTCACGGACCACCAAGCTTCGGAAATGGCAGTGCTGCGGTTGCAGCTTCACTCCACTTAGCTTGCCCATGGAAGTCTCGTGCAGTCAATGCTCGCATCCGCGATGTGACGATTGCAATGTATACAGTAATGAAGTTCGCCGCTGAGGGTACTTCCCGGTCCACCTCATCCCCCCGTGCTCTTGCGCGCTTGCGAACTTCGCCGCACCTCGACCATCTCCTCGTGTCATCCTAAGGGAATCCGACACGCGGGAAGCATGATCTGCACTGCTGGACGAACTTGGGTCCCCATCGCCAGATCCCAAAAACCCCCATGGAACATGGCCTCGTCTTCTCCAGGCTACGCGCAGTTGATCTTTCTTGGCCTGTTCAACTTCCGTCGACTTGACTTCGGCCGCTCCAACCTTTCAGTCTCTACCTATCGATGGCCACCCTTTTGTTTTTATAGTTTTAGATATACCCTCTCAGGCCCCCGCCCCCTTACTTTTTCATCTCCTTTGTTGGTTCTCCTAGTCTCCGCTCTTCGCTTATTTAGATCAGAGGTGTGAGCCGAATCCGAGTCATCGACTCAGTACTTTCTTGCTGCTCTTTGCCCGATGCTAAAGTACCCTTCTTTTCGATATCCCGATCCGAGTGCTTTCGCCCTCCTTTTTTTTTTCTTGCTCTCTTTCCATGTTCTGTTTACGCGTCCCGATATGCTTCCTTTCCTCTGAGCTTTAGACATTTGTTTTCGTGTATATCTCTACCTTTCATGTACTTACTTATTCTGGCAGTTTGGAAGTCTTTCTTCTTCCTTACCCGAGTTGCAAGAAATGAGCGGTGCTTTTCTGGTAGACTAGATACAAGAAATAGTAAGACCTTACTCCCCAGTTGTATCACCATTGCTTGTGGGGTGTTGAGTTCATCCAACTTACATAGTGCGTTTGACATGGAATTCCAGTTTATGACGCCACATCTTTTGCTTACCTCGTGCGCTCGGCACCAATCAATTGAATGGTACCAGAGCAGAGCTGTGAGGGTAGCTCTAGCTGTGGCTGTGCTAACAACCGGGGTGGAAAAAAAGTGGGGGGGGGGTGAGGGAGCAGGGATCTGCAACCGGGGGCAGATGTGTGCAGTATCAAACGATCCCGTGCACTTCAGTGTATAAGTGGAAACGCAAGTTACTCGTAGACTAACTAGAGCGGAGCAGAGAGCCAGCGTCAGCCCGAATTTTAGTTGCGCGGTTGCTGCCGAGGGGCCCCACTGTGGCGTTCCATGGTCATAATCCGCCCCACGTCGTGGTTGGGCACTACCGGGTTAAGCGTCTTCCATCTATCTCGATTGGCGACGAACACCGATATTGTCCGCTACTCGAAGCCTCAAAGGGTTCATCTGATAAAGGCGAAACGTCTATCTGTCTGAAGGGCCTTGCTGGGGTCGGTCAGGTCGGGTGGGGTTTGGGAAGATGGGGGGGGAAGGGGGGGTGGCTTGTTTAGAGCTCGAGTCCGTATTGCTTGACTATTGGTTTACAAGCAAAAGAAAGTGATGAATGTGCGAAATTTCCCAGAGCGAAACATGAGATGAGAGGCCATGTGGGTTTGTGCAGTATGTTGGGCTGGATTGGGCCAAGTTAGGTTAGGTGGGGTCGGTGTGTTCAGTCTCCACGCACCCGGTTTTCGTGGCTAGAGTGATGGGGATTGGGACTGGTGTAAAACCGATGTCGTTCGTGAACCTGATAAATATGGAAATAAGGCGACGAAAACTAGTTCGTTACGAGTAGCCATTACGGGATCTTTGATTCGAGGGGGGTTCGGAGAGAATGTTCATTTTTGGGCGGGGCGGGACCGGGGAAAGCGGGGGGACGCGGAAGCGGGAAGGCGGGGAGGTGGAGCTCGGGCCGCCAAGGAATTTCCCGAATTGTCGCCGGCCCACCAAGCCACAACCGCACCGTACCCCGTGCCCGCCGCCGCTGTAGTTGTGATACGCGAACAAACGAACCCGGTGAACGACATGCCTCATTGTTGCTACTTTTTCATGTTATCTTACTTCTATGTCATTCGCCATCCGGCGAGGGATCTTCTTTAGCGTCTCTCCTACAGTAGCGTGTCCTCAACTCACACGAAGAGAACTACACAAATTCCCCCCCCCAACCGCCTGGTGGCATACAAAGTATCACTCGCCCACCCAGACAAGTAAACAGCAAGCTACGCCCCAACCCCCTAACCCAAAACCCAGACCGACGACCCCCTGTGCGGTGCGTAGGATGCCTTTTCTCTCGCCCTCTTATCAAAAACAGGGCAGGGTCCAATTATAGGCTCTCCCATACCCCCGGAAAAAGTAGCGGTCAAGTCAGTAGAAAATCGCGCTTTTCACCGCCATCGTGAGAACACTCGGAGTATACGAAAGTATAATATATTGTACTCTACTGACACATGGAGCAAAGCAGAAAAAACCCAGTTCCGGCGGGCAAGTATCAGGCGGTCGGTCCACCCAAGTGGCATATCATTCCCGGCTCCGGGGCAGAATTGATTATCAATCAGGTGGATACAGTACCATTATATTTATCTGAACACTGTGTGATGCTTCGGATACTTGTAATACATGCACAAAGGACCAACACAACCTGGAAGTAACACCCCGCCACGATCTCCCCGACAGCAGAAAAGGTCCGTCCTAGCATTGACAACACGAGCACAAGAACAGGAAGCAACCCCCGGGACGGACATAAGAAGAAACAATTGCGATTGAAAAGTCAATATCAAAAGTCAAAAATGCGCCCAAAACTAACATACACACAAAAAGCCCACGCACCAAAAAATAACTAGGTCTTGTTCCCCACCTCCGAGACTTGACCAAGCTCAGCGTACGCCCCCCTTGCTAAAGCAAACCCCGTCCCTCCCCCGCTCCCCTTCTCCTCTCTGCCCTTCCTCTCCCGCCCCGTCGAGGCAAACAGCCACGTCATCCGAGGTCGCCTACCCCTCCACCCCTAGCGCCTTCTCCGTCAACTTCCTCACCCTCCCGCTCTTCGAGACCGGACTGGTCCTGAAGCCGGGTGCCTTGTCGTCAACCTTGGCCACGATGGAGCTACCCTCCTGGGACTCCAAGGATGCCCGGGACGCCTTGGTGGGCGTGGCTGGGGCCTTCTTCGGTGGCGTAGCTTGTGACTTCTTGGGTGAGGCGGCCTTCGTGACCTTCCTGGGCCCCTTGCCGGACCCCTTAGCCGACACCGAAACCTTGGATGTGGAGCCCTTTGAGGTCGTCGCCTTGGTTTGCACAGCCGCCGGCTGCTTCTTAGTGGCGTACTTCTTGATCACCCGGCCAGCGAGCGTCTTCTTGAGCGTGGACGTCTTCGTGGCCGCCTTCGTGGCCGCCTTCGCGGTGGCTGCACCACCCTTCTGAGCCGCCTTGGCGGGGGATAGCTTGCCCTTTCCCTTCACGCCACTCCCCGGTGCCACCTTCGCCCCCTTTCCCTTGCTGTTGCCCATGCCGTTGCCCTCGATGCTCTTCCTCACCACTACCTTTGCTCCGCTGTCGACCTTCCTCTTCTTGGCGCTGCCCTTGTCTTCCCCCAGGAGCTCCTTCAGCTTCCTCTTCCCGGCCGTGACGCCGGCCTTCACAACCGCGCCGATGTCCTTACCCTTCCCCTTCCCCTTCCCCTCCGCCGGGTCCGGCTTCGGCTTCGGCCCTAGCACCCCGCGGCAGTTATCTGAGCCACAGAGGCACGTCTGCACGTTCTTAGCGGAGAACGGGTCGAACTTGTAGTCGTACGTCAGCTCCTCGCCCGTCATGATCGGGCGGTCCCCGGCGAAGAGCGCCATGCGCGGGTTCCCACCAACGATCCACTTGACCATGCGGCAGTTGGGGTTGCACGAGTGGTTGACGAAACGGGCGATGGAGCCCGTCGTCGCGTCGATGATCATGTTCTGGTCGAAGGACATCAGGTAGTAGCACTGCACTCCGGGTTAGCTCATGAACGCTAAGGTTGAGCCGCCAGGGAGGGCTAGGCGGGAAGAAGACGTTTCACGTGGGCACCTACCGCGTTGTCCTTGTACTTCTCGCGCATCCTGCGGTCACACTCTTCCTCCGTGATGATCTCGCCCGTGTACTCCGTGATGATCTGGTTCGGTTCGAAGCACCGATTGCTCCGCACCCCGTACCCTCTGTCCGCCGTCTTGATGACCTCGACACCAATCCCGTACTTGTTGCCCCCCGCGCGGCGTTCCGCGAGACTCCCAAACGCACGGTTGGTGCAGTACTCCTTCCCAGCATTGCAGTTCGTCGAGTCGCACTCGTAGAGCATGATGCGGTTCTGGCAGCTCTCGGCGCAGCCGTCTTCGGGCGTGCAGACGCACTTGGACTGGAAGTCGTTGAAGTGGGGAGTCTTGCGCCAGTATTCCTTCGAGTCGCCAATGAAACGGTCTATACAAACAAAAAGTCAGTATGATAAGAGGTCCCGCGCGAACAGGACGAAGAAAGACCTACTCTTCGTCATCTTCCTCCACTCGTCAGGTTTGGGCTGGCCCGGCGGAAGCGGATTGCACACGTCGAACGGGAGCTTGAAGTCCCGACCCTTGATCAGGAGACGCAAACCGTTGTATATGGGCAGTGGGAGCACCTTATTCGGCTTCGGCAGGGTCTCGAGTCCCGGAATCCGCGCCATCTTCTTCTTCTCCGCGAGTGTAAGGCCGACCGTGTAGGTATTGGGCAGAGGCTGGCCCGCGTAGAGTCCTTTTTCGAGGTACTTCTTGACCCTCCGCTTCTTCGCCGAGGGGGTGATGGCGTCCACGTCGGCGATATCGTTCTCCTTATCCTCCTCCTCCTTCTCCTCTACCGCCGCAGCAGCAGCATCCTTGCCGGCGAGTTTCGTCTTCTTGCGCGCCGGCTCGCTCTTCGCCGCGCTCCCGGCCGGCACAAACTTCCCATTGCTCCAAACTGTATGATAGACAGGCTTGGTGTCGATATGAGCAAACTCATCAGTGTCCTGCAGCCGCCTAAGCTCCCTCGGCAGCGACGATACCGCCTTATCGAGCGCCTTCTTTCCCCGTTTAGTAAGTGCTGAAATCTTCGACGCCGCTACGGCAATACCGTCCCTGGCGCCACGCGTCGACGTGCGCCGCGTCGCGGGACGGGCACTGGCAGCTGGTTCCCGTCTTGCGACGGCACGACGCGCGGACGGTGGTGTATCGAGCTGGTCCAGAGACCATGCGGAATCCAACGCGGGAGGCAGGGTGGCACCGGAGACGGTGACTCTCCGGCGCTTCTCGGCCACAATGTCACCATTGGCGCGTCGCTTGCCATGGGTGGCGGTGCCACTCAGTTGACTAAGATTATACGTCGAGATTGCACGCGCCGCGCGGCGGGGGCGGCCAGGTGGTGTTGCAGCAGGTGTCTCGGTGGTAGAGGTGGCGGTAGTCGCGTCGTTCGGATCCAATTGGGGTTGCGGCTGGGGGCTGCCATCCCCCTGCGTGCTCTCGAGCTCAGGCGCCTGGGGCGGTATCCCGAGAGCGACGGTAATGTTTTCGAGCTTTGCGGCTTCCGAGGATTGGCTGCAGGCGTCGGAGATTGAGGTCGGCGGCGTCGAGCTCGTGGAGTCGACTGTGGAAGAGGTCTCCGTCTCTAGCGAGGCAGAGGACAAGCAAGGGAGGTCGGAGGAAGCATCGGAAGTTGGCTCATAAAGCGCGACGGGAAGAGCAACAGACATGCTGCTCGCGGAGGATAACTCCATTTCTAGCCGGTGTTGCGTTTGACCGGGTTGAGTTCAGGGGGGGAGAGGTCTTGTGTTTGTGTGCAGACGCGATATTTCCACGATGGTGGTGTTGGGGCGGGAGGACCGCTCAGAAGTTTAGCCAGTAAAAAAGAAGACGCGTGCTTACACGTCGCGGCGACGTGATTGTAAGTAGAGCGGGTGTCAGAATGGAGCTTGGTCCGTTGCCAAAGTAAATTGACGCGGTTATAGGTGACGAGAATGGCGAGAAGAAAGATGTTGCACTGGGGGAGAGTGCGTGGTGGCAGGGGAGCGTGGTGGGGGAGGAAAGAAACAAGAGGATCCGAGCACGCGCTCTGGGAAAACGGGGGAGAGTGGAAATGGGAAATGGGGATATATGGGGAAATTTGGTGGTATAGTGGTGGTACTCGCGCGTACACTTGTACGGAGTAGGAAGAGTAAGTATTAGCTTGATATAACGGCGCGGTCCACCACAAATCAACACGCACACCACTCTCAGCTAGCGCGAAGCAGTCAAATAGGGAGATGAAAGACGTCTCAATAATAGGAGCGGAAGCAGAACGGGAAGAGGTAGCGGCCCTGGTCAGAATAGACCCGATACCTTCATCCACGGAGTGCTCGAGCTTGAGCTCGTGCTCGAGTTGGAGGTGCAAGTGGGTCAAATGGAATGAGATGTTTGGCGGTTGAATTGGGTGATTATGCGAGGTGGAAGGTGTATCGAAGGCGGAGAATTTGAGCCCGAGATTTTAAGGAAGGAAAGAGGGCGCGGAGTGACTGGGGAAGTACGGGGTACGGAAGTAAGTACACGGGTCCAAAAGGGGCAAGAGGTGTTCGTCCGTCTTCTGGCCTGTCCTTCTGTATTCCTTGTACGAGTACGTCAATGGGCCAGCAACGAAAAATAGGGTGATGGTGGGTGACAGGGTGATGGGGTAATGGGTGTTGGAGCGCGAGGTAATAAGAGAGAGAGGTGAGAGGGGGATGAGGGTTTTGACGGAAGAAAGGGGAAGGTGACCCGGGCGCGCTGGCTGGCTGGCTGACTGGCGAGTGAGCTGTTGTCATGAATATCCGTGTGAGGTGAGGTGCGGAGAGAGAAGCAAAGGTGAAGGCTCCATACGAAGCAAGCAGCTGGGTGGGATGTGGCAGGTGCGATCCCGTCGGTCTACAAGTACTCGTGGTATATAAACCATCAAGTGTTGTAGATGTTTACGTGAGCCAGTTCGATTCCTATTCCTACTTTTGATTTGATCCTATTTCCAATTTCACTCTTCCTATTTGTCGAGGCGCCTGCCTGCCTGGGCACGCGTCTCACGTCCTGATCCTCCTGCCAGCACTGTCAAACACCTGTCGTAGGGTTTTTTTTTTTTTCGTTTTTGGGCAGGTGGGATGGAAGGAATGGAATGTTAGAAACCGCATGGGGAAGAAGCCGGCCGAGGTAGCGGGTACATAATACGAGTATGCGTCAGGGGCTCGTCAGAGACAACGGGGGAGGGTATTATCAGCAACCACCCCCAACACAGTCAGCCTCGAACGAGCCTCCCATCTAGGCCAGAAATCCGGGCCCCCAGGAGGTGGAAACCCTAGAAAACCCGTGACATAGAGGAAAAGACCGCAGGAGGGCGGCGGCTTGTAAGGAAAAGAACAACACGGCCTTCTCTACGGCCGCCCTCCTTCTCCCCCCCCTTTGCACGCGTGGCCCCAAAAGGCGAGGTGGCTGGGGTGATGCTATCGACGTTCATTCCAAGAGCAGGTCCTGATATACGACGTGCCGTTTTTCTGCGCCGTTTTTTTTTTCTGGATCGGGCCCTTGAAGGTCCGCCTGGAGAGCGATGGAGATCCTCAGATGGGAGGTGATGATCGCTCATGCCCTGCCCGCCACGGCGTTTCACCCTAGGGCAACGGTAGTATCTGCGAGCTGGGGGGAAGGCGGGCGTGATATCGCGATCATTACCGAAGCTTCATAGTTTATGCAGATAGAGCGCTCGTCGAGGCGGTCGATCTCGGACCGCTCGAGACTTCCCTAGATCTAGAGTTTTTTTGTCCCCAACATTCGCACAAACCCGGTGACATACAACCTCATCCATCACTGTAAGTTCACGGTAGAGATTATAGGACGAACTGAGTTTTCTACTTCGGGGGATAGCCGGGAAGTCCTCTCAGAGCATACTCGTAACACGGATATTATGATGAAATCCCCCCTTCTTCCGGAGGCGCCGGGGTTCACATTCGTCTCGTAGAACGTGTAACGTAGCCTGGCGACGGTCAAAGAAGTATGAGGCCCTGTATCGACGGTTATGGTCATCCGCGGTAATAACCGTGCTGTATTCATGTCACTTCGTGATGTGGTTCGTTCTAATGATGAGTTTTGTCGGGGTGTGGACAGACCATCATCGTGTGGCTGTGACCACTCAACCACCCCCCATTTCCCCTATATCAGTCCGCAAAATGCGCTGTTCCGCCGGGATGGAGTCTACCGTAGTTGAACCCCGTAGGGGAATAGTAGAACGGGATCTGAGGTGACTGAACTAGATGGGACTCTGGATAATATAGGTTTATCATCACGGACTTCCGTCTTCCGGCTCTCTCTAGACGTCACCACAACTCTGGCGCTTGGTCTGCGTCTTCACGAGGCTCATCCCCCCAAATCCTCCCACACCGTGTAGGTGACGCCAGGAGAACACTCGTACGAAGCTAATGTCCTGGACCCACGATAGCCCTATCTTCACGTGTTCAAGCTAGAGACTAGATATAGGAGAGGAGGACTGACCTAATTGGCATGCACCAACTGGTCCTCAGGGATTTGACTAGCACCAAGAAGTGCTTCTCACTATTGAGCTCGAGCTGGAAGGCTTTATGGGCATCACACGCTCCATTCTCCATCGGCCAACTTCGGGTTTGTTGGACAACAGGGCCGAACCGGTCATCGCACAAAAGATTTAGTTGGCATGCTTCAACCCACCGTCGTCGACGTCGACTCCTCCTTCCTACCACTTCATTCTCACGACCCCAACAGCTGGACATCCAGGGCCTGACGTGGAAGGGCACGATGACTGACACCAGGACCGGGTGAGCACGATGCAACGGCCTTTTGACATCCCTCTCCACATCTTCACGTCTTGATTCCTCGGACCTCTCGTCGACCCGTCATAGCACCCACCACACTTACGATCCTCCAAATATCCCCTGAACCCCAGGCCAAGGACCTCTTACCAGCAAACACGGGCGCCGCCTAGATGGAACGAAAGACGAAAGCCCCATGGTAAACGCTGAGAGTAAAACTGAAAACCGCTTTCGACTCTACCCGAACTCTCCGTTCCCATGTCACCGTGCAAACACACCACCCCTCTACGTAGAACGCTTCTTCACATTATCATACTCGTTTATAAATGCACCTGACGTATTATCTACCGAGGTGCCCATCCTTTCTACAGTGGAATCTAACCCATACATGCATATCCCGAGAGTGAGAGAGAGTGTGAGAGAGAACACGGATGACCTATCCGTTGGCCCCACCCGAACGGGAGGAGGGCCAGAAGGAGACAGACATTAACATCCGGCCATCCCCCCCCAGGCTAATAAGAGAAAAGATACCCGTGGAGAGAACGCAGGTCATAGAGTGAGAACTAGACAGGAAGAAGAAGAAGACGAAAAGACTATGGGTATTAGCCGCGACCAGGCGTGACGCGAAAAAAAGATGAAGAAGCCACAGAAACGCACAACAGCCCCCCTCTCATCACTCCACCTTGTTTTAACAAAAACGACAAATCCTCCCCTTCCCATTCATCTCCTAGGACCTTTTAGCCCCTTCTCCTAACTTTCAACGTGCGAGTTTACTAAGCCTTGACCTCGGCGGCCGTGGGGCCGGCGGGGGCGGCCTCCGCGGGGACAGCGGTGTTCTTGGCGGCAGCCTCCTCAGGCTTGGCCTCGGCCGCGGGGACCTCCTTTGCCTCCTCCTTCGCCTCTTCCTTGGATTCCTCCTTCACCTCCTCCTTCGGAGCCTCCTGAGGCGCATCGTCGGCCTTGGGAGTCGAATCCTCGGCAGTCGCGGCCGCAGCCGCGGGCTCGTCAGCCTTCTCAGCCTCACCCGAGACGGGCGCCTCGGTGAGCTTGACGGTCAGCCCCTCCTTGACACCGGGACCAGAGCCGCCGTACTCCTTGGGCAGGCTGGAGGCGAAGGCGGGGATCTCGCCGGCGAGACCAGCGCCAGAGCTCAGAGGGTGGAACTTGCGCAGGGTGGCGGGGGAGAGGAAGAGCTTCAGGGCGCTGAACACCCAACCCATAATTGTGGGGACGTTCACGAAGTACTTGTGGGAGAGCACCTCCGGGTACGCCATGGAGAGCGTCTGGATCGTCACCTTGCTGGCCGCCTTGATGTGGGGATCCATGCGGAGGAAGGAGACCGACTGGTAGTCATGGACCTGCACCATCTGGTAAGGATCCTCGGCTCCATCGGGGATGGCGGTCGTGGCCTTGTCGATGTTAAGCTTCCGCATGCCGAGCTCCATTAGGGCGACCCGCCAGTCGAGGAACCTAATCCATGAACGTTAGCGTCACCGCTTGGTACAAGGGGGCCAAGATCGCTAGCTAGATCGCCATGGGTATGGCGGGCGCGATGGTGATTCACTTACTCCTTAATATCTCCAAAGGTGGCCTTGTTGTTCTTGACGGCGCCATATATGTTCCACGTAATGATAGTCTGCTTACCATCACTGCCCTCGTGGGTAGTCACGTAACCAAGGTCACCGAACTTGGCCTGGTCATACGCCTTCTCGTCGAGAAGGGCGGCAGGGTTGGTCGTCTTGCGCCACTCGAGGGCGGACGTCAGCTGAGACTCGGCCAAGGCGACGTCTCCCCCGTTGGCTCGAAGGAACTTTTGGAGAACGACGGCAGTGGGGGCGTGGTCGATGTCGACGAGTGTAACACCCCACATCTCGTCATGACCTGCCTTTTCCTTGATGGCGGGGAGACGGTTGGCAAGCTTGGTGAGGGGCGTCTCCTTGGGCTCCTCCTTGGCACTGGGCTCCTCCTTTGGCTCCTCCTTCTGCTCCTCCTTCGACTCCTCCTTTGCGCTGGCATCTTGGGCGGGAGCTGGGACGGCAGCGGGGACGGCAGCTGGGGCTTCGGCGGCAGGCGCAGCATCCGCGGCGCCATCGGTGCTGGCAACTGCTGCGCTCTCGGCAGGAGGGGCCGCATCCGCGACCTTAGTCTCGGCGGCTTGGGGAGCGGGTTCGGTGGGAGCTACGGTAGGAGCTTCGCCAGCGACCTGGTCCTCGACCTTTGTGGGTTCGGCGGCCATGTTGAGTAGAATGGTCTGACGTTCCTGAGAGTAAACGGAAGGGGTATGTTGCGTATCGCGACCTGCCAGGTTGAATAGGTGAGCTTGGGGCTAGACAGGCACAGACACTAGGGGGGACAAAAAGTGCCGACAGACAGACACTCTAGCTAAGCCCAGCCCGGGAGATAGCGGCGCTGGCTATGGCGATGGAGATGGAATACTTACTGCGGCGTGGTGAGCAAGAATCCAATTGGGGTATCCAGACGAAGGAGATGTTGATGAAGGGACAGGGAGAGTACGTGTGGCCTGCCTTAGGAGTCTGGCGTGTCCTTTATTTGTATTTTTGGTCCGTGGTCGACCGTGGTTGCTGGTTGTCCGGGAGCGTGAAGTTGGAAGCTGGGGTGGTCCTTGCGTCCCGGATTGGCCCCCACTTCAACACCTGAGAACACGGCCTACGAGTAATATGGTACCTCGCTCCCACTGGCGGGTGTGTGGTACCGAGTACGGAGTACTGCGTACCGAGCAAGTTTACGAAGTACTTGTTGTACCTGCACGGCAGACTCATCTTGTCACACAGGTCGATATCATTCCATCCAAACACTCACTCGCGGAGTACAAACACTCTGTAATATACTTTTAGAAGTAATAATACGAGTTTCCTGCTCACGGGCAGGAGTCAGGCATTGATAGTAACAACCGGAGGAGAGCACTGGGCATTAGGGTCGCGTAACAGCTCTTATGTTGAAGCAGATGTATCTCACGAGGTACATGTGATGAGGCATTCCGACGTCCATTGGTTTGATTCTTATTATTTTGAGAGACGTTGAACGAATCTGACAGCTGCACTAATAATACTTGCAGCCGTGCTGGTACGAACACTTGCACTCTAACTTCTCCCAACTGCGGGTACCGCAAATGACACTGCCGAGTACGACATGCAGAAATCCGAATTGGAAAGCCTTTCTTTGCTCATGCATCCGTTGTCTTGAGCTCCATGTCTCATTACGCCAAGACAATGACATCCCCGCCCTACTGCGACGCTCCCCTGACGCTTTTCCTCTGTTGGCTAGGTATCCACTGTTAGTGCGCAGGGTTCACTTTCTCCATCGATACTTTCAACGTAGCGCGCGATGCATCCACAGCCCAGGTGGGCCTGTGCTCAAGCTAAGGTGATAAACTGGTACTTGCGTCGTGTGGTAGAGCACTAGTAGCACTTGTACAACGGAGTACTTGTGTTTGGTTCAATCTGGTAGCTATGTATTGACAGCTTCGTCCCACGGGCAGTAAGTCCAGAGTACTTCGTACTGATGACGAAGAAAAGCTGCCACGACCACTTGCAACTTCCCTCCCAGGATGCTTCACGTTCCCTTCCTGCCATGCCCTTCCCCTTCTCCCCTTCCCCTTCCAACATCCATCCGCTGTTCCTTTCTCTCGTACCTCCTGCTTTTCACCTTGTAAATTCCAACGGGCCATTTCATACCTCCCATTGTGTCTTCCCAGCTTCCAATACGTCAATTGCTAGATTCCTCTGATGAATAAAACATATCAATGCCCTCAAACCAATACTCACACTGATTGCTCCCTCAAGAACCTCCTGCCCCTGCCCGCCGTTGCGTTTCCTCTCAAAGTGCTGGTACTCATCATGATTGGACCCTCCGGCCATCACTTGTAAGGGAAGAGAGGCGCTTCACTTCTCCGGCAGACTACCGACCTTGTCCAACTCCGACGACCTACTTGTACAATCACATCTGACTCTACGACGGGCTCGGCGAGACGATTCAGTCATGTTCAACTTGACCATTTACCAAGGGGCTAATACCCAGTAATCAGTAACTAGAAACAAAACCAGAGACTATTGTACACTGCAGAGAAGTCAGACTGGAATCTGCCCCTCGCGACCCTTCATCCACCCACATCGCCGTCTTGCGCTCGTGCGTCGTTCTAATCTACTCAAGCCCAGAACAGCGTCGAGACATATCAGCCTCCCATCGCCGTAGTTTGTGTGTCCTCGCGGATCTCCTTTTTTTCACTCTGACCTGAGTCGTGTTCCTCCCGGACCTTTATCTGTGGCGCAAAAAAAAAAAAACGAAAAGAGCCTCCTGCCCGATGCGGTCCTCCAGCGACTCCTCCGCACTAAAAACAAACTCCTCGTAAAACGATCATTCCATCTCGGTCGTCAAATCATCGATTCGTATCACCCGATGCCAAAAGGCGCAACTCTGTAACTCCCACTTTCGCCAAAAGATGAGTGCATGAGCGTGTGAACGCCATCTCTACTCTTGGATGGCTCTATCTCCGGCCATCTTTCGGGCGGCTCGGCGGAGGATGTCTTCGATAACGCCGAACTCCCTCTCGGCGATTTCATGGAGCGTCATCTCCTCCAGGTCCTTGGTGCAGGGCAGGTTGACCTCAAGCCAGAAGTAACCCCAGTGGTCATCAGTGCCCGCGCCATGGCGCTGGATCTCCTGGCGCTCGTGGAAGGTGAACTTCGCATCGACATTCTCCTTGGTCTCGTTCGCGATAACGCCGATGTACCACTGTGGATTCCGATTCGTTAGCAAGCCTTGGATCATACTTAGGAAGTGAATGGAGAATAACTGCCTACCTCGACAAGGTCGAATGGGATGCCCGCCTTGACCGACGTCGCATACTGGTGTCGCCATCGGTCAGCTTGCGGGGGCAGCCCGAACTCGCGGGCTCTATCGCTCTCGAGCCCAACGAGACTGGCGATGTCAGCCTTCTGCAGGACTGTGAAGCCCGGGCAGGACATCGCCGTGGCAATGAGTCGTTTGAGAAGATTGGCCGTTAGGCGAACCGGGTAGATTCCGCGATCGACCTTTTTCTTCAGGATATCGATGAGCTTGTAAGTGGTATGAAAAATTCGATACCGCTGACGAATGGTGATGTGCTTCGTCTTGTCCCAAGGGAACTTCTTGAGGGTGCCAATGAGGCACTCAAACGGGCGCTCCGGGCAACCCCTGGAGAAAGGGCACTATGGAGATTCAATATGTTAGCTACGGTTACCACGCCATGGTGTAGATGTCGACGGCATCATGACTTACGCGAGCCGGATTCTCGACGTGTTTCGTCATCATCGTCAGCTCCTCGTCGGAGAGGAAGCCTCGGAACGATTGGTACGGAGAGACCGTTTTCTCCGGGATGGCGGGCACATTCCCGAGCCAATGCACGGCAGGCGCCTTGGGGAACATCACCTTCATCAGCATGGTCTGGTCCGACAAGTGTACGTCGACTTGTCGGTCTCCCAGCTTGCTGGGGCGACCCGCGGCACAATTATCAAGGTGTCGCTCAACTGCGCGAGCGGCATCAGCGGCGGTCTGCAGCTCGACGTAGATATCGAGTGTCTTCCCAGTAACCCGACACATGATGATGTGAATGGGCTCCATGCTGTCCTGGAGGACTCGCGAGTTTCGGCCGAGGAAGGCATAAACCTCATTACGGCCGATTTCGAACGGAACCTAATAATCAAGCGTGTTAGCAACTTATCCTGGCTGACCGCAGATCGGGCCTTTCTTCTTCTCCCCTTTACACCCCAGCTTCTTCTCGAGGCTTACATTGGTGATTTTTATGACGCCATGGTTGACTGCTCCACCTCCCTCCCGGGCGGTCTCGATGAACGGGAAGAACTCCGTATCAAGCATCTTGGCCGCAGTCGATGTTCCACCAAGACCATCGAGCAGCTTCGAAAGTTGCGGCGACTGGGGTTTCACCCAGGGCGAACGGGCAGGCAAGAGGCTTCCAGTAGGCGTGGGATCGCCGTTGCCTACGCCAACGCCCTGGTGGAATGGCACTAGAGAGGGCCGACGCATGACGATTGGCGAGCCTAGAACCGGCCGAGGTGACTGATACTCATTACCGGAAGCGGCGGACCCCGCGTAACTGCTCTCGGGGTTCAAGATCTGGGCGGCCATGTTTGCGCTAGAGTAGGCGACGTTGTTGCCCATGTATGCGAAACCTACAGGGGCTTGAAGATCCTGAGGGTAGCGGGCACCAAGGGGCGCCGGGGCGTAATGCGCGGACGTCCCAACCTCGTGGATAGCATTCGCCGGGGTCCGTCGAAGACTAGGCTTGGCCCTGAGAGCGCCGGGATATATTCGCCCGCCGACAGCCTTGATGGTGTCGTCAGCAACAGAGACCGCGCGCGAACTCCCTTGATATCCGCTGGCGCTGCTTGCAGAGTCATAAATCGGCATCACCTGGCTTTGGATGTCGCTTATGACCGAGTCGCCGCTGTTTGACTGAACGTCATCGCCGTAGCCGGGGGCAAAGTTTAGTCGGCTGACAAGCGATGCGCCCTGATTCAAGAGGCCACCTCGGTTGACGGGCGTCGGCGACACCTCCGGGTTGAGGACAATATGACGGAAACCACCGGGGTTAGGATCGCTCCATACCGGCACGTCGTTGACGACAAAGGCCGCTCGTGGTACGCGCATGGGGTTGTCGGTTGCGACCAGGCGATCATCGCCACTGCTGGTGAGGCTGAATGCGCTGCTTGAGACGCGGGTACCAAGCGACGACTCATCGGAGGTCTCATATGCAGAACCATCGAGTTCCCGAGGTGTCATGAAAAGACGGGGAGGGGAAGTGGTCATCTTCCAGGTGCCGTAATCACTGCCCATCGCACCCAAGGTGCCGGGGATGGAGCTCAGGTCGTCGTTGGCCTGTGAAGCCCCATGTATAGCATCGCTGTTCTGAACTTGGGCCCGGGTGCCCTGTTGGGTCTATTGTTGGTCGGTTGTGAGTAAGTGGACCAAACCGAAGATGTAATGGCTAACTCACAATCATGTTCTGAATTGATGTCTGGGGGAGCATATACCCTTCGCCATGAAGGGCCTGGATGGCCATGCCGCTCTTCATTTTGGACGGGGTATTCTGGCTGAGGTCACCTTGGGCGGACGTATATGAAGCAACCTGTGGAAACCCTCGGGTTAGAATAGCCATCGTTAGTGGATATTTTCCAGGATTCAAGCTTACGTCCTTCTTGCCACGGCTGGCCAAGCCCGAATGCACGTCGGCATACTGGCCCATGGACTCAAAGTCATGGTTCATGGCAAGACGATGGAGGTTTTGGAGCTGATACTCCTGGTCCATTCGGACGGACTGGGCAGCGGAGCCGCCACCTTTATTCTTCTCGGCGGACATGGCGATCGTTCGCTGGTTTCTCTAAGTTTCGGCGTGGTGCTTTGAAGTGGTAGGAAAGGAAGGTTAGAAAAGCATTCCAGCTCGAGGGAAGCAGAGCAAGTAAGTTTTATGAAGGAAGGGAAGCGAAGGAGCTGGCCCTAGAGATGAGAGGGAAATCTCTATTGAGAACAATGATCGAGGATAGGAAACAGAAGCGTGATTGGGGGTTGTTTCTCAATAGGATGATGGTGTGGGAGGTAGGTAGGTGAGGGAAGTGAATGATGGAAAGGTGGACAATGGGAGGGAACCCACAATGGGGAAGAGCTCATTGAGGGCAACGGGGCATCAAATAGGGAAGGAGGTGGAACTGGGAGCTGGGCAACTGTGCCTGCTCTTTTCGGATCAAGATTTGAGACTCACCATATCAGAGAGGCCAGATCAGTCGCCTGGCATGAGGGCAGGGATTGGGTGTGAGAATTGCTTCAACCTGGGCCTTTTGGCGGTTAGCTTTGTGCCTAGGCCGTGGCTGAGGCAGGAGCTAGCAAAATACAAGAGCAGCTAAGAAAAGGCTGTGGCCTCTGCTATAGCTCTCGTGAATGATGATGATGTGTGGTTAGGATATGAAGTGGGATTGAGAGAGGGGGGCTCACAAAGATGTGATGTTGGGAAAGTGGATGTTTGGGGATGTGGAGGAGGGCGGGGAGGGTTGAGGAATAAAGAGACAGGTGGGCTATTTATGGTTGGGGCATTGAGAGAAGTGAAGCCGGGGGTATGACATCGCCGCCGGAGAGAGGATCAAGGAGAGGATACGGAGAGTGAAGCGGGGAACACAGAAGTTTGCAAACCAGGCAACGGGTGACTCTCCGGAGAAGTGAACTCGTGAGGAGAGTAGACCAATATTGCGGTGGGAAAGGGACTTGTTCGTCTGCATACACGCCTCACACTTACCTTTGTGGCAGGATCACATAGGTGAGAGCCAATGCCCACTCATGATTTCAGGAAGGATCGTGGAGTCGGTAGTATGGGGTGACTTCCAAGTAGAGGGAGAAGTTTGGACAAGGTGGGATGTTTTAGGCTCAAGGCATTGGGCGTCTAGAAAGACGCGTTTCCCTTCCCATCCTCACTTTCGAGGAAAGGGTTCCAAGTTGGGAAGGAGCTCGATGAGGGGAGGGCTTGGGAGCCGACCTGTCGTGTTGTGGGGGAATCATGCCCCAGGCCACAAAGAAAACGGAGCCTATACGGCGTCGTCCAACCTCGCTCCCGGGGACGGAGGGATGGTCTACAGGCCGGGCCGATATAGCTATTCTACGGACATAAGAGGGCTTGGGTCTTTTGAGATCGGTGGTGTCTACTATGTGCTAGCGATGCATTGCTGCTTAGTTCGCAGTGAGGATAAGGACGGCACTTTACGCGTCGTACGTGCTGGTGTACCTTCCCCACGACCATCAAGGGTGTTAGAGGGGTGCCAAGAAAGTGTCTGCTCTCTCTCTCTCTCTTGGCATTCTCTCAAGGAGTGAGCTAGTTGGTAATGTTCCCTAGACATTCTCTATCACGTAACTTACGTCTTCCTGTTCGTCGTAGATATTTGGCGTTCCCTCCCTCAGGAAGAGGCTCTGGGGCTGGGCTGGCTGGGAAGGGTGTTCTCATCTAACTTGCGTACCTATTTTACCTCCACTTAACTCGTTCAACACCTCGCCCAAAGCGAGGAACCCAGGCTTTGATGAAAGGGCTAGCTAGAACGCTTTCCACATGGCCGCCTCCCATGTTGTTTGCATCTCCGTTCTACGCCATTTTATCGGGAGAAAGGCATAATAATCTACATATGACATGTGGAATGGGAGGCATAAGCATCTTGGACTTTTCCGTTGACGTTTGCGGTTTCCCACAGGGCGAAGCATATGTAGTTACTAGTATTAAACTCCTAAAAGCCTAGACACGTTGAAGACAAGAAACTGCCTCAGATCCAGGTTCTAACGAATTCCTTCTCCGATCTGTTTCTTCTCTCCCGCGTTACTTTCATGATCAACGTGTAGGCGAATCCAGTTCTATTTCTTTCCTTATCTGTGGAAGGGGTTAAAAAAAAAGCATCGTGGCCGTTACCGTGACACGTCGAATGAGAACCAGCAGCGACGACATGACACGTTCAATAGACGCGGTCTCGCGGAGCCAACCGAGCTGAGCCATTTTCGTTTCCGTTGCGTCCTAACTCCCGCGGCCCCAAGACACGATCACCCCCCTAGCTCATAATTCGCTTCATATACATGTACCACGCATGCACCCGGAGGTTGGGAAGCCATGCCTCTCCCCGCCTTTCCCCCCTTCCCCCCTCGACCCCGATTCTCATAACCCGCCTGATTCTTATAACTCCGCGGATGAAACCAGGCAGAAGTTTCGTAGCAAATAAACACGCGGTGATTTAGTCAAACTGCGCCGCAAGGGAAGAGGTTAATATTCTCCCATAGTTATTCGAGATTTGAAACTGGGGGGGGGGGGGGTCTATAACGTACGGGAGTAAGGAAGGACTCGGCAACGAATCGCGCCCTCGAGTTGAGCTACACGTTTACCGCCAGGATTAGCCGCTGCCCATCAGGTGGGAAAAAGGGGGGGGGGGGGAAGGGGTTCACGCACGAATAGCTTCATCTCGGAAATCTCCTTATCTACCTCCTCCATGAACTCAATGATGAAGTCGACAAGCTTATGCTTCAGCAGCTCCTCGGTGTGGAAATTCGTGATCAGGAAGGAGATATCGTAGCCCTATCGACTTCCGCGTTAGCGTCCCCCTGACTATTCCATTCATCTATCCCCTTATCCCATGCAACAACATGGAAGAAGAATAAGGGGGGAGTTAAGGAAGGGCAAGAGGGAAAAAGAAAAGGGGAACTCACAGGAATAGGCTTCCTCCTCAATATGAAGAAGCTCTCGGCCCTCTGCTCCAGGAACCTCGTGAACTTGTGCACGAGTATGTGCTCGATCTCGTCCGCCTGCTTGATCCGTATGCTGACCCGCACGCTGTTGACGCTCGGCTCCACGAGCACCCTCTCGTTCTCGTTGCGCGCAACCGTCATGGGCGTCAGGAGCACCTCGGGCGACGTGCGCGCCTCGACCTCGGGCACGTTGTGACGCTCCGACGCCTGCGACGCGAAGTTGGTGAGCGTCAGCGCCGCGGTCAGCGTGCTGCGGACGCACTGGAGGTAGGGGCGGAGGGATTGAGACTGTGGGTTGGGGAGGAAACGAGCGCGTGTTAGCTATCAGGGAGCCAATAGTATAGATAGGTCCGTCCGTCGCCCTTCTCTCTCTCCCGTGTTTGTCCTCCCCCTCTCTTGGGTCCCGCCTTGCTTCTTGGTTCCGGGACGGATGGGAGGGAGAGAGGCTATGGAAAGGGGGGAGGGGAAGCTTACCATGGTGAAAGGAGGAGGGAGGGGGGGTCCTCGAAGATCCCCTGATGGTCGGTACGGCGGGTGGTTTGGTTGGGGAGCTTTCCTCGCGTTGCGGTGTTCCTCCGTCTGGCGAGGATGACGTTGTGTTGTCCGCCGTCGTGGTGCGTGGGTCGTCGTCGTCGTCGTGAAGGTGAGGTGGGGTTGGCGGGGACGGCTTAGTCATCGAAAACACCGGTCTGACGTCCGACGAGGAACAAGGCGCAGCCGGCTTTCAAGGCACAACTTACGAGGTCAAGTATAGGACGGTACCTCAGTAATTGTACAGAGTATACTTGTAATACTGCATATTTCCAGAACTAGTACAACTACCATGTCGTCTTCAAGTCCAACACACACCCCACGCTCGTAAACAGACCTTGTTATCGGGCTTGAACGTTCCCTCATCTAAATTTCACTCTCACAAAAACAACTCCAAACGCAATATGAACTTTAGATGTCCATCTTATTCATGTCTCGTCCTCTGATCCTACTCGTCACAGAGCCCAAGTCTACCGGCCACATTTATACCCCCCCCCTTTTTCCCCAGCTCAAACTCTCTACCCCTATTCCGACCACCTCATACAACTAAAGTAGAAAAGAAAAGAAAAGAAAAGAAAAGAAAAAGAAAACGCCTGGTATAATAATGCTAGCCAGTGGTCCTCCCGATGCAATATATCAGAAGGCCAGGCTATCCAAGAACTCCCCATTTCCATGCAAAAACAAAAAAGAAATGAAAAGCAAAGTCAGACCCTTGTCCCCTTTTCTCTCGCGCCCACTCGCGCATACTCATACATTTCCCCTGTCAGGTCAACCCTCAGGTTGATGTAGATACACAAGGAGGATGGGGCGGGCGAGTAAGGTCTGTGGCATGGGAACGGCCTCCCCACATCACTGCCTCACCTCCTCAGCCCGGGCCCCGCTCGCAATATCCTCTATTCTCTCCATTAGCTCCGCCATTCGGTATGGCTTGACCAACACGTCGTCACACCCGGCCCCTAGGGCTGCAACGACGTGCTCGTTCCGCGCATGCGCGCTCACGGCGATAATCGGTACCCTGCCCCCGCCCGCGGAGAACACCGTGCCGCTGGCCTCTAGCTCGCGGATCTTCCGCGCGCACGTGAGACCGTCTTGTACCGGCATCTCGATATCCATGAGGATGAGGTCGAACGGCACCGGCTGCACCTCGCTGGTCCCGGTGGCTCCATTGGATTCGTTCCCATGTCGCGATATCCCGAGCTTGTCGAGCGCCTCTAGGCCGTCGCTCGCCACATCGACTTTAAAGCCCCGGTGCACTAGCCCGCGCTGGGCGATCCGCTGGTTGATGACGTTGTCTTCGACTATTAATATGCTGTCCAGTTTGCTGGCCGCGCTGGCTGATGGATGCGGCTCCGTTCTCGCGGGGGCGAGGTCAAGTCCGGTATCGGTTGTGTGTTTGCTCGGGATACAATCCCCTACTTCTCCGGCCGAGAGTTTTCGTCCTAGCCTCACCAGGCCCATATCGCTCGGAGTAGTCGTCAGCGCCGTCTCCTTCACCGCCTCTTCGCTGGGGAGGTAGGCCTCGATGAAGAAGACGAACGTTGACCCGACCTTGGGCGTGCTGGATACCCCTATGGCGCCGTTTTGTAGTTCGGTTAGTCGTCGCGATATGAATAGCCCGAGGCCCGAGCCGCCATGGTTGACGTGCGTGAAGGAACTGGCCTGCTGGAACCTGTTGAACAGGTGGCGCATCTCATCTGCCGAGAGCCCGCGGCCAGTGTCCTGCACCTCAAACGTGAGGTAAACCGGGTCCTTTCGCCCAACAAGCGCCGGTTGTGGGTTTTCGGGCTCGTCGTGTGATCGGGGCATGAACCGGACGCATGACGTCTCGTCCGTCGGCCGTGACCTGCCAGCCTTGATAAGGACCGACACGTCCCGGACGGTGCGGTTCCTCGTAAATTTGAGAGCATTAGTGAGCAGGTTGATCAACACCTGCTTCGCCCGAGATGGGTCGAAGTCGAAGTATTCGAACCCGAGATCCACAAACGACTGGTCCACCGTCATCCTGAGGTCGACCTGTAGCCGCTTGGCCTCGACCTCAAACATCTTCAGGGTGTTCCGAACCATAACAACCGGGTCAACCGTGCACGGCGTGACCGCCACCAGCTTCGAATCCAGCTTCGATACGGTCAGGAGGTCGTCAATAATTCGCTTCTGATGCTGTGCGCAGGCGATAATCGTCTCGGCATTGTCGATACACTCGTCGATGGTTCGAGCCGCCTCCCCACTGTAGTCTTCCAGCTCTGGGTGCTCCTCTGTCTGAGGACTGAGTGAGTCCACCGGCCCGTCAAGTACCACCCTTGCCGCCGCGGCCGCCCTCACCTTCTCCTGGACCATTGACAGGGATGACGCGATCGCATCCGCGCAGTGAGTTATGGCACCGAGTGGGTTCCGCATCTCGTGCGACGTCATGTCCATGAAGTTCTCTTGCTGCCGCTTGGACTCGAGCGCCTCCTCTTTCCTCCTCCGCTCGCTCTCCACCTGCCACTTCTGTGACGACACATCGCTGAAGCAGCCGTGGATGGAATGGATGATACCATCGGCGGACCGTAGGGGAATAAACGTGGCAAGGACCCATCGAGGCGCCTTCTCTTGACTGGCGAGGCTGCCCGGAGTGGAACAGAGGGTGTTCAGTCGCATCTCGACGGTCTGCGGCATGCCGTCTTTGACTAGGCGGTCAAGGCTCTCCTGGAGCGCCACCTTCCCCTCCTCTGTCATACTGATATCCCAGGGCCTGATATCGTTCAAGTAGAGATCATCTACCTTGACGATGCCAAAGAGCTCGAAAAATGTCTTGTTAGCATCAAGAAGCCGACCCTGCAGGTCCGTCTCCGATATACCGACGGTTACGAGGTCAGTCATCCGCTGAAGCTTCTCCGACTCGTACACTTTGGACCCGACACTATCGTGCATGCTGCTGCTGTCCGGCAAGAGAGGCGAAGGTGGAACAATAGATATTAGCTCGGAGTGCTTTAGCGATCCTTCGACGGTCCCGTTCGGTAGGTGAGGGAATGGCTTCTCCAAATCGAGTTGAAGCTGTCCTGGGGTCGTGGTCATCTGGGGAGTGCGTTCGGGTGATGTCTGGATAGGATCATCGCTGTCCGAGGCTCTTCCGTTGGCGGATGTTACGTCGTCTGCTATACTGGTCTCGAGTAGAATTGCCGATGCTAGATATGCAGACAACTTCTTGTTCAAAAGGGACATATATCGCTTGTAGCCCTCGTCGAAGGGCCGTCGAGGATTGAGACCTAGCAGGAGGAGGCCTAAGGGGTCGTTCTTCTTTGTGGGTTGTATCGGCAAGATGACAGCGGCACTGCACTTGTCGCCGAATCCACGCAAGGCTATCCCATCCATAAGCTCAGCCAGCAGGCTGCCATCCACGGTTTGGAGATGTACGAGCCCCCGGCCGTCGAATGCCTGCTTGAATTGCGGGCCCAGCCCGGGTCCTGAGCCTGATAAGTAGAAGGTGTCGGGGATTAGAGCGTGGCCCGCAGGTACTCCTAGTGATCCTTCTAAGCGGCAAATCTTTGGTGTTGAAGAGATTGGAATCAGGTTGTTATCCGAGATGGTCGCGTGGCGGTATTCAACGGAATAGAGAGCGGCCAGGGGGATGTCATAGGATGAGCTATGTGCTTCTAATCCACTCATAACCGTCCCCCAGTACGACTTCACATCATTAGCCGTCAGTAAAGCATCGCTGAAGTCGAAGAGCATGTTCATCCGCCGCTCCCAGAGCCGGGAATCCGTAATGTCCTGGAGAGAATGGAGGAAGCCGAGACATTCCCCCGCGTCGAGAACTGGCATGACGGACGATTCGATGTGCGTCTCTAAAACGTCTCCGGTGCCATCCCGGACGAAGATAGTAGCCTCATTCTGAACGGTCGACCATTCGTGCTGCTGTGCGAACAGCTCTATCGGAGACTGGGGCGGTCCGTGGGTATCTAGCCCCGTCTTGGGCGCAGGTTTTCCGAGGGCACCGGGATGCTGAGAGCCACATAGCCTGCTGAAGGCGTGGTTATATATTACAATCCTCTGCTCCCCCCAATAGATGGCAGTCGGACGCGTGTCTGCGATGATCTGATAAAATAGTTGACGGAGACGTGAGGGCCAGGCATCAAGTGTGCCAACCGGTGTGGTCGCCCAGTCAAGGCTGCTCACAACATCAAAAAATGCCCGTCGATCCTGGTCGAGGTAAGAAGTGAGAGTGGGTAGGAGCTCAAAGCTTGGGCTAGGTTTCGGCTGAAGAATTTCGGTGGGTTCTAAAGACGGGACCGGAGCGGCGGCAGCTGTCACAGCCGGGGATTCTGGTCGCTGAACAGGAATGAGAGGCGACAAGGGTGGAGGAGTGATAGGCTCGCAGATGGGGGTGGTCGCAGTCTGGAGCATCTTGAGTGGACGTTCTGCGGATGGCTGTTCATTCGCTCCAACTACTACCCACAGTGAGCGAACAATAGTCTTCGTCCAGAGGAGGTTGAGGTGCCAGAACGAGGTAGCCCGGAGATCGTCGTCCTCGATAGAATTACTTGTTGGGGAAGCAGACGCAGGTGTTATGACCCATGTCCAGAACCGGTCGTGGCTATCCTCCCGGCTAGAGACGAGGAGATCAAGGAGGTGGGGGGAGGAAGTCAGGGATGGGTTGGCGAAGGTAATCGGGGGCGTGGGGCGCTCGTTGGCCGTGGTCTCGGTCGGAGCTGGGGATGGAGCCGCAGTTGAGGCATCGGCCGGAGGCGGGATAGCGGGAACGGTCGGGGTCGTGGTCGCAGAGTCGATGGCTACGACAAAGGTTGGCCGGGGGTCGGATTCCAAGAGGTCGACGAGCCCGGCCTGTTGTAGCTGATAAGCCATAGAATGGCGTTCGGAGTGGCTCGTTTACTCCCGGACGCGGGATCAGGGCGGAGGCCGGGGAAGGAATCCTATCGTATACAGTTCAAGACCACGGGTCAACAGGAGGGAAAGATACCACAGCCCTCATTCTGAAGCACCAGAGAGAATGTCACCCAGGTGTTGGTGGTTGGTGGCTAATGGTGTTGGTCTTGGCTGTTTGGCGGTAGCGGGTTGGTGACAGGACTGAGACGGTGTGTTGAAGGAGAGGACAGCCTGAGGGTGTTGCGATGGTTCTTTCCCAGTCGGGGAGGGTGGGCGTCCTTGGTCTCTCAAAAACTGGCAGGGCAGATCGAGTGGGGGGGGGGGGG
>ONZQ02000009.1:82222-125654 GCA_900312665.1 Cephalotrichum gorgonifer | reverse complement strand
GGGNGGGGGGGGCGCGGATGGGGGTGAGCTAAGGTAGTCCCAACTTGGACGACTCGACGATCCTCAAAGGACGACCGAGATTAGGAGAGAAACGGTGAAGGGGCCGGCGGAATGGGCTATGGAGTGCAACGGTGCCGGGTATGGTAAGCGCGGGGAAGAAACAGAGGAACACGCTAGCAGCCTTCTTTCGCATAGGGAAATTCTGAGAACAGGGTTGAGACTTGAGAAGCAAAAGTTAAAGGGCAGGATGCTCTCCGGCTGCTCCACTGCGAATGAGTATTCCCGCAGTCCGGCGTTTTGAGAGGATAAAAGTACCTGAGGAAAGGAATTACGAGTAAATAAACCAGCGCTTGTACCTCTCGTACAAGTCGGAGTACCTGGACGAGAGAAGAATGCATGGAAGGAGTTTAATATTGGCCTTTCCTAGTTTCTCCACATCTTGACCCGATACTATGTCGCTGATACGCTAGCAACGGAGGTTAGTGCCTGATACAGCCATAGGTGTATTATACAGGTACGTTTCGAGGTTCAGGCGGGTCTGTCTACAAGATATTTATTGTCTGGGCAGTTACAGGATCGCGGAGTGCTCGGCAAAGAAATGGGATCCTTTCGTGCCGGGAGAGAAGGAAGTGGGAAATGGTAGGCAGGCGACGAGAAACGGTGGAAGGGACGATCTGGTTACAAGACGGAAGAACGGGAGGCGGCGGGGCAGCTTCCTTGGCTGTTCCCAGGATCGGAGGTGCTCCTTCCCCACACCACGAGCCAGTTTCCACTTACTTACCCAGGTGATTTCCGGAGTATTGTTATTACGGAGTACCTCTACGGAGCAGTTCTATTAGCGTCTGGGAAGCAGGGAAGGGGCTGCCGGTCGGTCTTGGCGCGCCTAGCAGCCCAAAGCAACCTTCCTTTATTAATAAGTTCCACTCTTTCTGGACGGCGCGAATGACGAGGGTCTCCTTCCCATCTTTCTCCCCTTAGCCTCTAGTCTCCCCCTCCTCTCCATCTACCCTTCATTTTCTCATTAGGCGTGAACTCTATTCTTTCCCGCCCCTAATCTCGAGAATACTCGGTCGTCTTGCGAGAACCTTGAACATCATCTAGAGGTCTTCCCACCAGTCTCTCCCGTCCCATTCTTACGAGCAGTGCGGGGCCGACATCAAACGCCAAGGATTCCTCCAACAAACAAGTACGGAGCAAGGAGGAGGAGACTGGGTGGGGAGAGTGCGCAGGGGGCGGGCTCGCGACACCAGGGGTTTTTTTGCGCCAAAAAGAAGGGGTGTGTCGGACACGACATCGGTCCCTTTCCGTCCCCTCCCCCCTTAGTTATACTTGTACTCGGTAATGTCCCCCTTCCAAGGCCAGGGTAATGGCGATTTTCGAAGGGTCCCGCCCGTTGGGAAAATTTCCAACGCCATCCAAGAGCCGGCCCCTTGTTCTGTCTCCAAAGGGCACAAATGACGCCAACGCTTGGCCGCTATTGGCCAGGCGGACTGGGGTGGAAGCATTGTGACGTAATTCCACAGGGGGCGGTAAAACAAGTACCTTGTACCTTGTCACCGGTGACGTGTGCTCGATGTACTCGAACTCGTTACAGTGCCCCACCCGCCACTCCGTTTTTAGTTTTATAAATTTGGGGGTTGGAGAAAAAACATGGGCAACGCCGTCATCAATGTCGTACTCCAACCAGTGGTACGTCTTTCGGACGAGCACAAGTCGGCCAAGCCTCCAATCCCGTAACCAGTAATTTGGGATGCCTGGGAAGCGCAATTACAAATGGCCAGCACCACCCAGTAACACCGAATATTAATGCAACTCACGCTGGGCAATAAAAAAATAATATTCATACTCGTACAAGTAAAGGAGGTAGGTGGTGGACAGAGAGCAAGGGAGTAACAAAAAAAGGGTGGTGGGATCACTGGGAGAGAAAATTTCTCCGTGTCGCCAGTGAGTGCCCGGGCCGAGAGTTGTACTCAATATAATGCAGAAAGACTCGGGAGGACAACCTAGCCTCGGACCGGACTGGGCCAGCCTGGACCGGCCGAGAACTATTAATAATAATATAGCCCGTCCTAACTTGTAAGAGTATGAGTAGGATGTCTGTTTTCTCATATACCGTTGTCCTATGGCTTGGTCTCCGAGGTCGTCTACGAACACTATACCGGTATGAGTAGTCTATACTAGACGATAGAGAGCCCCTTCAAACCTACCCGTACTTGGACTCGTTGAGGTGGGCACGATTCAAGAGGGGAGTGGGGAGAGGCCATGCCATGCCCCGCCGTTGGTTCGTCGACGGAACTTCCGACACAGACAAACGAACGGCGGAGATAACAATCGTCGATGAGCTAGCCCAATCTAGGATGGCAGGTGAACGTGAAGCACGATAACTACCGGTGAAAAAAAACGGGTTGACGAGAGGATTGTCGTCGGGATTCGGCTTGTGCTTGGAAAAGAAGGAGAGGGAAAGAAAAAAGGAAGAACAAAAAGGCTGCTCCCGCCACCCCTCCCCGTCCCGGTCGAGATAGCCCTGGCAACGGCACCGACCGCTCGTCTTCTGATTGGTGACGACACCCACGATTTTAGTCTAGTCTAGCACATTTTTCCTCTGTCCACCCTCGACCTACCATTCCAAGTGAGAACTCCGCACTCCGTAGGTGGTGGGTGGGGCTCACCGTTTTACCGGGTCTCGTGCTATAGAATAATACGTGCTAATGATGGGGCCAGCCCCGGGGAGGAGCGGAATGGCAGGCAGAATGACGAGGGAACATGTTACAAGTGCGTATGCACATATAACTAGGCCGGATTCACCGCTAGTTCAGGCTCAAACCCGCCGCACCAATCTATAGTTACGGAGGGGGGACGACGAGTATGAGCACAATACTCACTCAGCCGAGGCACCGTTTTGTACTCGCTCCCCGTGTGCCAAGATAGCCACTTGTTCTCCTCGCTGCCCGGGTGTGATGTCCGGGAAACGCGACTGGCTCGTGGCTCCACGATTTTGGGGGGGAGTACGAGTAATGGCATCGTGTCCGTGCTCGTACCTATTACTCGTACTTGCAGTGGTTTGTTGGCTGGCGAGGGGTTCGGTTCGCTGCCAGCACGGGCAGCATTCCCCGTTTTGGTTTTAGAGTGTCTCTGATAGCGGGATTCATCCCAATGGAAGTCGGCTGGGAATCCCTATCCGAACCTGAAGAGGCCTTATTATGTACTTCTAGTCCACACCAGTGGGAGCTAGGAGTCTCCCCCGAGAACGCTCGAGGCAATACGAGTAGTATTAAGGCCATTTTGGTAGTTATAAGTATCAAGAATACTTGTGGGTCCCATTCAGACCAGTAGTGGTACTTGCTTTGCCATAATGGTTCCGTGATAGCAGCATCTCCGCACGCAGGGCAGAGCGCCCGCTTCTTAGAGTAAGGAGGGCCTATTTCGAGGTGCGTCGTAGCTTTGGCCCCAGGCACCGTTCCATTACCCCAATGCAGAACTGGTCCATGCTAGAAAAGGCAATAGACGTCGGCTTTTGGATCCTCAACCGCGAGATGGGGATCCTGTTCATCGGTAAGGGGGGGGGGGGGGTACCCAGGGGTTTCACAGCAGGTTGCAAGTGGCGAGTGGCGCGGACAAGACTAAAGTACGCTTGGTCTGATATTAATGGTCCGTACATACTCTATACTTTCCGATGCATTCTCAACTTGTCAAGTGCAGCGGTTATATGGTCGCTGCCCCGTATTCGGTACTGGGGTGTTTGTGGTCCTGCCTCCGCGAACGAGTACTTTTGTCGGAACCTTAGCGAAGCGATACTACGGGTACGGGTATGAGTGCAGGGCATATGCGCTAGCGTTAAATGCATTGGTTATGCCGGTAGTACCTACAGCCCCTTATTTGGATATGCAGGGTAATGGCATTGACACTGGGATGACATGTATTAATACCAGTATGCCATAAAATTTTCAAGTTGGGTCGCGCGTCTGCATCGCGGCGTATTCGGTGGTAAGAACCTACCAGCTCGTGCATATTCAGTTGCGGCAGCTCCTCGACACACCCAGTACGGACGAGTATCAGCGAGCCCGGCCAATAATACCCAAATATTTCGAGTACTCTTACTCTGTGGTTCATGGGGGGCCTTAGTTGGAAGGTGGGAGGTGGAAAGGGATGACGATGGGCGTGTTTGAAGTGGGGTTGTCGAAACGGTGAAGGTGCGATGGAATGTGGGACGACGTCACGCGGCAGGAGCGGGGGAGGGGATTAGCTTGTCCGATGCAAGGACGAGTATGGGGGTGCTCGTCAGCAGACTACCTGACTAGCACTCGTATGATAAGAGAGGCGAACAAAGCTACAAGTACCCGTATTCAGACCCGGACATGTAAGGCCGGGTCTCGACGGTAACACCTGAGTGGACGACCTACCTGCCATGATAGGAGGCATGGATGCGCCCTTGAGCCTTGACCCGAACCTGACAACAACCCCGAGGGGGCACGGAAGGTGTTCCCGATTCCCCATCCCGTGGCGATGCTTTTCTTCTTTTCTTCTTCTGCTCCGAACCACCGTGATCGCCCACACCGCATGGTCCTCGTATCGGATGGGGACGGTGGAGCGAGTGGATGGGGCATTCGATCAGGTGGAGGGCGGAGAGAGTCCTCCAAGACCTGCTTGTTAATTTTTCCTCATTCCGCGGCTGCAACCTCCCATCTGGAGGTGAGGGGGTCGCTTCTCGCCAGGTTTGACCACGACAATCTCCTTAGCGCAGCGCATCTTTCCGTCATGATCGTCTAGATCCGTCTATGCCATTGCACTATCTACGTGTACCGTGTCCTCTGAGCCTTCTATGCACGCTTTGGCAGTCTTCCAGTATCCCCAATCGCCCAATCACTTTCAGCTCCCACCTCAACAAACTCGCTATCCGCCATCCGTACCCACGATCGCCACGCCCGGATACCCATCCCGCCCGGTTCGGTCCTACTCACGGGCCACTCCCGGCACCTTACCTAGCCGCAAACCCACTCATATACATCCCCCACGCAATACCCGCCAGACCGCCCACCAAGTTCCTCGTCTGCACCTCCTTGACGAAGGCAAAGTTCACGATGCTAACGAACGGCCAGAATGTCCACCCCGAGGTCACGATGGGCCAGAAGTCCGCCCTCGACTGCGCAATCACCTTCTCCCAGTCCACGCGCGATGCGTCCATCGCGCCACCGCTGAGCAGATAGTCGAGGCTCCGGCCCGCGAGGCGCAAGTTCAGGAGCTCCGTCTCGGACTGCAGCGGTGTCATGGCCTGCGCCAGGAAGTTCATCGAGAGCGCGAAGAGGAACGTGTTGACGGCCGAGCCCACCGTTTGGTCGAGGAGCGTCTTGATGACGGTGTTGCGGACGTTGAGCGGCGGGGCTCCGGCGGGCTTCTTCTCCCCCTTATCGGCGGGCTTTTGCGGGGCGTGTGCTGGGAAGGACTGCTCGAGGTATTGTCCCCTAGATAACGGATGTCTCGGTGAGTATGGTTAAACCCCTCCTCATCACATGCTCTTCTGTTGGTAGGCGGGGTGAAGAATCCACATACCACATGATGTTCGGCGGCGTCGTGATGATAGAGAGTATGACGAATTGCACCACGGGAACCCAATCTATATAGATACGGATCTAAAGGAGCACGAAGGAAGTCACGATACGTCAGTAAATGTGTACCATTCGCCAGCCCCTTCTTCCCTCCGGCGACTTGGAGCCTTGGGGTTCATCAGATGGCAGTTAAGATGGCGACATTTTTCTCGTCGCGGGATAGTCTTCATACATCCAACCTGTAAGACCTGAAGAACTGGGCCAGGAAGTTGGCGAGTCCTCCCAGGACTGCCGACTGCAGCGTCGCCTTGACGATCGGAGGGAGGGCCATGTTTGAGCTTTGGAGGGCTGGAGCTGGCCTATGTCTCTCTGGATGTTTAGCCGAGTTTGCGACTTCTTAGTTGTTGAAGATGAAAAAATTATATGTACGAAACGTGGATGGAGGTGATGGAACAACACACGGTGGAAGGAAGATCAGGCTCGTTGGGCATACGGTTCGGAGAATTGTTGGATGAGAAAAGAGCTCGTGCTCGGGTTATCTTTGTAGCGCAGCAGTAGAAAGTGATATCAGAACGCGATGTAGCCAAATGTGATGATGAACTGGCCGGTTATACTCACCCGAAAGCTAAGGGCGGCTATTATCTTTTCCTGGGGTGAAAAGGGTAATGCGGGGTGGTGAGTGCGAGGGGAAATGGGGTAATGGGGAAATGGTGGTATTGGGACCATTGGGCAACAATAACCTCCTAAAATATGCAAGGTTACACGTACACAGGATTGGAGAATGGCACAAGCGCGGGTGGGATGGAAGCTCTGGAACATCGCCGAGCTTGCTGCATTGAAGCAGAGCTGACCGACGCGGTGGCTGGCGGGTGGCGCACCTCCACCGCGTCTGAAGACCAGCTACTAACGAGGATAACGAATATAATACCTACAATTATTATGCCCTAGACCTTGGGGTGTTATGTCTAGCCAACGGTGATGTTACATGCCAGGAGGCGGCGGTGAAGAAAAAAAAATCGGTTTATAAAACGGGTCGTCAATTGTGCCTAAATGCCCAGCTCCTAATATATCCTAAGACAGTGACGAAAAAGAGAACGCCATTCCCCCCCCCTACCCCTTACCCTCCCCTTTTGCAACTATTGGATAGTTGAGGACCTGAAGGTCTGACCTCGCCGATATCTATTAACCCTACATGTACGTACTCCGCATACTGTCGCGCAAGAGCTTTCCCTCCGACTTCAGCTCCCTCTCCCCCCTTCTCACCTCCCTGCACGAAACGCATCAGAGCGCTAGTTTCCCGGTTGCACTTTTCCCATATGTATGGCGACTGCGCAAACGTGCGCCAGGACAAAAAGCCCACCGCCTCACACCCGGGTCAACGCCCACATGAAGACGAACTGCACCAGGTAAGAGTAGGCGAAGAGGAACTGGGTCCTCTGGCTCCTCTTGGCCCTCGAGTCCGTCGCCATGGGCCCGCCGACGCCGCCCGAGCTCTCGGGGAGCAGGACGTACTTGAGGGAGCGCATGAGGAAGAGCGAGTTGGCGAGGAAGGTGTAGGAGAAGATGGCCCAGCCCACCCACCCGCCGGTGCCCTGGCCGCCGTTGGCCAGCTCGGCGATGGCTATGGTGGCGATCATGCCGACGAACTTGTAGCCCGAGTACGCGATCAGGTCGAGGAGCTGGGACTGGTTCGAAATGCCGAGGAGGTAGCACCCGAGCTTGAGGACCAGCATCTCGATTATGACGACCACCAGCGCCGTGGAGGCCGTCTTCCCGAGGACCTCGGGCTGGAACTCGCCCCGTAGGCCGGAGATGAGGGTGGACAGGAGGACGTACGTGACAACAGCCATTACTATCGTGCGAGACAAAGTAAGCCATAACTTCTATTTAACGGCGAACAAAAGTAAAAGGACTAGTTAGGAGGGCCGGGGAATGGGTACGAACCTGGTATGTACATGTCCGGGCTGTTGATATCATCCCTCGGCGGCTGGAACCACCCCTCCTGGCCGTTAGGCCCGGGCGTCTGCTTCCGCGACCAGGGCTTGTGCCTCCATGGGAAGAGTACGATGTAGAGCTTGTTGATGACGTATGAGTTCGTGACTTGGAAGTACGGCTTGAGCGTCGCGAAGTTGAACCACCGATTTACCTATCCCTACCGTTAGCTCCCACCTTCCCACTAGACCACCTGCGCTCACACCCCCCTGTCGCATCGTACGTAGTTGGGACACTTACGTTCTGCTCGAGGTATTCCTGTCCGTGCTTAAACGCCGTCTGGCCGAACTGCGCGGCCACCTGCGCTGTCGGGTCGTTCATTAACTGGCCATATTGCCCAAGGAAGTTGTTCGCCGAGGCGCCACCCTGCTGTTGTTGCTGTTGGTAAGGGTTTCCATAGCCGGACTGCTGCTGTGAGGGAACGGGGGGAGGCGGGGACCGTAGTTGCGGGACGGAGGAGACGTGCTGAGGGACGGGGTGGTGGAGGGGAGGAGAGTGGCCGTAGCTTGGCGGGTTCATCGTCGGTCGTGGCGCCCCGGAGGGGGGAGGTTACGAGGCGAGTTCGATATATGAGAAGAAGACAAGAGATTTGGGTTGGTTCGTGGCTTCAGAGGAAGCAATAACATCAAAAGCCGTTACAGCGTTGCGTTGTTGAGTGTGGTGTGTCCGGTGTCGTCGTCGTTATCCCTCCACAGGCTACCGAATTCGAGGGAAGTTCAAGCTCTCCTTTGACGACAGCTGCGCCAAAATCCTTGGTCGAAGATCGCCAGCTGGCCTTGCCGTAGAGCTGATAGCTGATGATTAGTCACCACCAGTAGTAAACTGGTTGGTGGGGTGTTGGAAACGAACCTCATGGCGCCAAAAGGACAGCCCACAATTAGGCGCCTTATCAGAAGTAGCCTGCTTATCGACCCAATAATCGTGCGACTAAACCCTCCCGCTCCGCTTACCATACTTCCAACATCTTCCACAACGGGCCACTTGAAGCTGCTATTCTGCATTCAGCGCGAATCGCCACTTCACAACGCAGCCCCTTTTCCTCTCTCCTTTTGTCCCGGATCCAGTAGGCGGACTGATCGCGCACACGTATCGAACCGGTATAGGATATCCTCCGACCTAATCGCTTCAGTGATCGCAAGGTACCCTTAACGCCGACCACCATTCTTGTATATCACCAAAACTCCCACAACAGCGATACGAGTCGGATGCGCAACGATGTTGGATACGTTCAAGATATTGACCACCTCCGGGGTGGTGCTCTGGTCCCGATCTTATGCTTCGATTAGCCCTTCGATTATCAATAACTTCGTCTCCGATGTGTTCATAGAAGAGAAGGTGCCGGGCTCCGCTGCCAAAGGATCGCAGTCCGCGGCGGCGAACACTCCGTACCAAAGCGAGCAGCATACGTTGAAGTGGGCTATTGTCAAGGAATTGGGAATCATCTTCGTTGTAAGTGGGGATATACCACGCGACGCTCGGCGGGGTGACAGCTATGCTAACAATCTGCACTCTTAGGCTGTATACCGGTCTCTCCTCCACCTCTCCTGGGTTGACAAGTTCGTGGACAACATCCGAGCCATCTTCATTGGTCTGTACGCCGAGCAGCTTAAGCAGCCTCACACCACGCTGCTCAGCTGCCAGGAATTCGACAACTACTTTGACCAGCAGGTCAGAGCACTGGAGAAATCGGGCATACAAGTGGAGCATAGCGGCACGGAAGCCCCGAATATCGTGGAAGGAAAAGCGGATGACTTCGAGCGGGATACGCTGAGGAATGACGTCTCCGCGAATGAGCTGTCCCCCGGTGAAAGTCCGGGTACCTCCCGTCCCGTGACGCCGAGCACGGGGCACCTCGCCGTTCCAAAGGGTTTGGTGGGCAAGATGTCGAGGCGTCAGCGCAAGGCGCAGAGCGCCGCGTCCGCGGTGGCTTCGTCTGGGGACGAGTCGCCAAGGGGCAGGGGGAAGGGCAATAAGAAAGCACTGAAGAAGGGGAGGAAGTGGGACGCGGACGGGATGGCGACGGAGGATGACGATGTTCAACTCGATTACTCGATATCGCAGGCCAGCGACTCTGAGGCCGGCGTGGAGAAGTCATCCGCGCTCGAGCAAGTTGACTCTTCCACTTGGGGGTCAAAGACGTCGAAGGGCCAGTTTGTGCTGAAGGACTTGGATGACGAGGTGCAGGATCTTCTCGAGTCGGCCCAGGAGAACGACAAGGCGGCGGCCGCGGCGCTGAAGTCGAAGTCATCCGGCGGGCTTGTGGGATCCGGGCTGAGTGCGATTAGCGGTATGCTGAGGAATGTCGTCGGCGGCAAGGTCCTGACGAAGGAGGACCTGGACAAGGCGATGAAGGGCATGGAGGACCATCTCCTGAAGAAGAATGTGGCGCGAGAGGCGGCGGTGCGGCTGTGCGAAGGTGTCGAGAAGGAATTGATCGGTGTCAAGACCGGCAGCTTTGAGAGTAGGTCTAGACAGCTCGTCACCACCGCGGGGGCCCCACACTAACACTTTCAGGTATCAACACGAGGATTCAGGCGGCCATGGAAGCGTCTCTCACAAAGATGCTCACGCCTACCTCTTCGCTCGACCTCCTCCGAGAAATTGACGCCATCACGCGGCCGTCGAGGCTGTCGGGCAGGACGCGGCGACCCTACGTCATGTCCATTGTCGGCGTCAACGGGGTCGGCAAGTCCACCAACCTCTCCAAGATTTGCTACTTCCTCCTGCAGAACAAGTACAAGGTTCTCATTGTCGCCGGCGACACGTTCCGCTCGGGCGCTGTGGAGCAGCTGGCCGTGCACGTGCGGAACCTCAAGGAGCTGACGACCCGAGAGGGCGGTCGGGTAGAGCTCTACCAGAAGGGGTACGGGAAGGATGCGGCGGCCGTCGCGAAGGACGCCGTCACTCACGCCGCGGGCGAGGACTACGACGTCGTGCTCATCGACACGGCGGGGCGGCGGCACAACGACCAGCGGCTTATGTCCTCGCTGGAGAAGTTTGCCAAGTTCGCCCAACCCGATAAGATCCTCATGGTCGGAGAGGTAAGATCAATCACACACCACACCCCCTCTCTCCTCGGCGCTCTATCATGCCCAGACGAGTGTCGGAAGAAGAAAAGAATGAAATAGAAATGCTAACTGTAGGCTGCTACTACTAGGCACTCGTGGGAACCGACTCCGTCGCACAGGCTCGCAACTTCAACGCCGCGTTCGGCGTGTCGAGGTCGCTGGACGGCTTCATCATCTCCAAATGCGACACGGTGGGCGACATGGTGGGCACGCTCGTCAGCCTCGTGCATGCGACCAACGTGCCGGTGCTGTTCGTCGGCGTGGGCCAGCACTACTCTGACCTCCGGAACTTTTCGGTCAAGTGGGCTGTGGAAAAGCTTCTGAGCAGCGTCTAAGAGGGGGATGTTGAATAGTGTTGGGCTATAACCAAATGAAGAGCTTCTTTCTGTCCTGACCTCGCACCTTAGTTGGGCCATGTGAATCTCGCTTATATCGTTCTTCGGATCTCCCCGTTGTAGCTTGTCTCCTGAGGGGCCCTGAGGGCTACTACTCTTAGTGATGACTTTCATTGCGCTCTCTGTTAACCGTTTGTGTTTTCTAGCAGTTTCGCCACCTGCGGATATGAGCATATTTCAAAGCGAAAGAGCCCTCGGTCCCTGGGTCTTAGCTGCGGGTTTCCAGCGGTGGCTGGACGGGGAAAAGAGGGGAGGGGGTTAGGACACCAGGGTGTGGGGAACGCCAACTTCGTTTCTAGCGAGGCTTAGACCAGTCGGGGAGCCGCACAATCAGATAGCAAGGCGGCCTAGGGAGGGTTGTTGATGTTGCAGCGGTTGCCTTCGGGGGGCTGCAGGAGTGGCGGGTATGTGTATATGCCCTCCCCCCTCCCCCTTCTCCTGCCTTTTCTTTTCTCGAAACGTCCGGGGCACACGGGTTCTCGTTCCGCCCGAAGGAGGAGGGGGAGGCTGCATAGTTGGAGGTGGGTAGGACTCGCGAGCGTGCATCTATGGGGCTGGCTGGACATCCATCCTGATTGTGTAGATATACCCACCCCCTTTTTTCTGTTTCCCCGATTTTGAACGCGGAGGGTTGGTCGTCGGCTAGTTCGTCGAGTGTTCTCGCCTTGTTTCGGCGCAAGTACCCGCGAGAGAGGATCTAAACTCCTGGCATCGCGTGATTAAGACGCCACCACGGACGGGGTTCAGGGCACCTGGGAGAGGATCTGTTAGTCGTAGTGTGGAAGTGCCCATTTCCCGCTGGCATAGCGGCACTTGTGTCGCAGACTGGGACAGAATAACGAAGAGATGGGGTTGGGTTTCCCTTTCCCTGAGTATGGAGACGGGGGTGAAGAAAGAGAGGGAAAAGGGGGGGCGTGACGGGGAGTTGTGGAGGGTGGTACGGCATGCAGCTTTGCCGTCCACCGTTTCCGTTCTCGTCGGGGATATGCGGGCGTAGAATATTGTTTCTGCAGACGTGACGGAGGGCGTACGTCGTAATGGGGGCCAGAGGCGCCGAAAGTTACACGTCACTTTTTTGCTTCTCGTCTCTTAGGAGGAACCGTTTGAGTTGTGGGTTGCCGGGGGGAAATGAGGCGAGGTTTGATTCGAGAGGCGGTAGGAGAGGTGGAGGGAGGGAGGGAGTTGCTTCACTGGCGAGGGCATGGTGTTTCACGCGGGATAAAGGCAGGATGAGTCCCGCCCCTTCATCGGAATGCTCTCAACCCCTTCAACTTAACAAGGCTCTTGAGATCGATCCTCTTCTTGAAGCCATATCGCGCGAGTACGGCAGGTGGCCCGAGTCTTCCAGCATAGCTACCACATCCACCATCTAACGACTTAAAGGGTACTCTACATCTCCCCGGGATGGCTCTAACCTCAACAATCCCCCCGGGGCCCTCGGGGGCCCCCAGTCCCTCCTTCATCCCATCCTCCTCCTTCGTTATCGTCTGCGCCTGCCTAGTCATCGACATCAACACCCACGACGCCCTACTAACCCGCGGGCTCCGCTCACCCATTCCGACAGTTGCGGCTGGTGAGGCGACGGTCCGGATCCCGCGGGGGCCAAAGAGGATAGACGAGGGGCTCCTGAGCGCGGCGGTGAGGCAGACGCTCGAGGCGACGGGGTTCCGGGCGGTGCCGCTGCGGGCACCCGTACCCACGCGAGCGGCACCGCAGGATTGGGGGACCGATGCCGATGTTCGGGTTAGGAGCGGGGTCGCCGTCGTCCACGGGGCCGGGGCGGGGGGTGGAGGAGGGTGGGTCGCGGATAGCTACGAGCCGTTCGCGGCGTGTGAGTTCACGGACGAGGCTGGGGTGCGGGAGATTGTCTTTTACTTCCTTGCTACGGTGGACGGCAAGGTACCCAGCGCCCAGGGAAGACAGCCGGGGCAGGACGCGGTGTGGGCGTCGGTGGGGGATGTGGAGGCCGGGCTACTAGGACTGAGCGAAGAAGAACATATGGTGGTGCGGACGGGGGTGGAGATAGCGAAGGCAAAAATCGGCGCGTCATGACAGTTGCTTCCCTCTGGAGGGGCTGAGCGTCGCTCAGTAGGTATTGGGTCAAATCGTCATCGTCATTTCATCATATATAAGTCCACCTTGTAACACCTCGAGGGCCCCAGTTACGGGTTCCCCTCTGCACGTTCTCGTATCTCCTCGAGCGTCACAAATTCAAAGTCCCCGAGGTCAAGGTCAAAGGCATCCGCTACCCTCTCAGGCGTCCTAACCGCTACGCCAACCATGTACCCCGCCCCCAGGCTCCGTAGCTCCATCCTCACGGCGGCGTCTCTCTTCCCATCCCTGAAGACCTCTATCTCCCTCACAACCTCCCCCAAGCTCAAGTCGCCGCCGGCCATAGGCGCAGCCACCGGCGCCGGCGGGTGGAAGTTCCTGAACTCGAGCGACAGGAGCCAGTCGGCGAGCAGGGCCTCGCCCGTCATCTTCACGTACGCCTCCTTCAGGCACCACAGCGCGTAGAAGTACCTCAGCTTCTGGTCGATGCCGAGCCCCCTCCCATCCAGGCTCTTGAGGTAGGCCATCTCGCCCGTGGAGTAGACGCTCTCGTAGACGTCCACGAACGCCGGCCACCCGCCCGCGCGGACGGCCTCGCGGTCGCGGACCTGCCGCTCCGTGCAGCTCACGACGTCGACTCCCACATCGGCGGGGCAGCCCGCGACGCCGAAGAGCGCGACGAGCCCATCCTGGTGGCTCACGTTGAAGGAGACGGGGGAAGAGCCGTCGGCGGAGACGAAGACGGGCTTGCCCTGGGCGTCGCGGGTGGGGGTGATGGCCGACCAGGGAAGAGTGGGGCTGGCGGTGACGGAGATGGCGTGGCGCTTTAGGAGGGACGAGGCGAGGGAGAGCTTGGCGTCGCGCGGGAAGAGGTATTTCAGGGCCGAGGCGCGATCGGGCGGGGGGAGGAGGGCGAGGTAAGGGGCGGCCTGGTAAGGTGAGAAGAGGGACGGGGAACGGAACGAGGATGAGATGAGACGACGCGAGACGTGTATGGCTAGGCGTCTGAGGGGATCGTGGGTGTGTGGGCTTGGGTGATTGGGTGATTCAACTTACAACCGTCTCAAGGTGTTTGGTCTCAGTCGCCTCGGGGAAGAGATTCCTCGTGTTGACTATCCACTGAAGCACCCTCACTCTCACCCTCGCTTCGTCGTCCGCCATTGTCTGTTTCCTTCTCGATTAGCCGGGCGGCGGCCGGGCGTCGGCTTTGTGAGGGACCGGTACGAAATCAATGTGCCAATGTGGGGGGCGTCGGGGGAAGGGGAAACGCCAGAAGTTGCGATAAGGTTATGTCGGTGGTTCCTGGATAATGAGTGTGTTTCGCGGTTGGGTGGTTTCAGGCTGGGCGGGTTTGAGGATGTCACACGACAAGGTTCGGGGATCTGGCGCGGGACGTCTATGGGCGATGAATGACAAATAAATCGGCAATTTAATAGCATGAGTTAGCTCGGCATCTTTGCCGCTTATTCTGTCACAGATCCTCTCCCACCAACACAACCTCCACTTTCTCCCACAGCACAGCTCATCATGATCATCATTGATACAAAAAATCCAACAGGGTCCCCATTCTTGATCTCCGCCCATCCAAAACGCATCCGCGCACATCGGACCTCCGTTTGAGCCAGATCTTCTCGACGATCCGTCCCATCAGATTGACACCTACCGAGGAAAAATGAACGGACAAAATGAGATCCGTAGTTCCAGTGGTGATCTTACACTTGGGATATATTCTCCGAAACCCAATTCCCCGATAGCCCCAGGCAAACCTGAACTGACGTATCAGCTTGTAGGACAAGGTCTAGGTTTGCGGGCTACCGGCTATCCGTTTACAATGCCCAGCCTGGACGTACTTGTGCTATATTAACACCTGCAGCGCGCTGCATATCTCCTTCATTTAGAGGCTTACCTCTCTCCTGCTCCTGCTCCTGCCTCCTAGCCTTGCTCCTCATCCCCCTCCGTGATACACCGAAGGGGGGGTATGTATGGCATCGAGCGCAGGAGAGAGTTGAGGCCGGCATCCGCTTTCAATGCCCACGCCCCGACCTCTATTGGAACACGACAAGCCTGCTACACCTCCCGGGTCCCGGTGCCCATTTCCTGAGGGTGGCCGGGGGAGGGGGGTCCAGTTGCAATTGCCACTGCCATCAGCACTTCCTTCCGGAATGTGATGACTCTCACGAGTATTCATCGGAACAAGAATCGATGTTCGGGGTCGACGATCCTCCCTGATGCCGCCTTCTTGAATTCTCAATGACTCGCCGGGAACTCAAGGCCGATAGGGGTACAGAACACCAGCAGTCGAACAAGCCCGCCTATCGTCTCTCTGTCTATGGAAAGAAAGGACGGGGGGAAATAATCCCGATACTTCAGGGCCAGTCGAGGCCGTCCCCTTCCGCCTGAGTTCTCGGCACCCATGGCCAGAAACCAAACATCCATTCGACTAGCTACGCCCCCCCCTGGCTATGCACAGAGCCCGCTCTTCGAGTCAAAACCGCCCACGTCCAGGTACCTCCAAGTCCGACTATCTTCGCGGCGGTACAAGTGGAAGCTCGCTCCCTCCTCGCCTTGTTCGAGCGGGCCATATCCCATATCCATCCAACCTCCTTCTCACTCATTCTACTTCTTGACCTTCTTTTATCTCTTCTGTCATAACCTTCACACTTCAAATACTCCTACATTCTTTTGTGAAGCTATTATTCCATCTAACTTTCTTCTACTTATCAAACTTCTTCTTCTTCCGTCTTATATTTTACCCCTTTTATTATTATTTTAACCCGCCCATCTTAACGCCGACTGTTGGGCAAAAACATACCAAAAAAACCAAATGCCCCCTATGAAGCGCAGAGGAAAAACCGGTGGATACTTCTCCTTTTGCAACTCCCTCACCACTTCCAACCCCCCACTCAAGCCGTGGGAAGGTGATAGGACAGGGGAAAAGGGGGAGGGGCTCGTCCCCGAAGAAACTGCGTGGAGGGTCCCTCGCGTGGCCTGAACCTTTACGTTGGTGCGGGGGATTAACGGAGTCTTGCGAGAGCGAGGCTTCGGAACCGATACAGGCCGGAATATAAAGTAGTACATAATAACATTTTAATACACATTCTTTCACTTACACTTGCCAAGCCTCTCGTACTCGCTCTTGGTATGGAGAAGTAGGGATCGGAGTTCGTCTCGCCCGAGTGCTAGGCCCGAGTGCTAGGTACGGCCCTTCTCAGAAGGGGACCACAGGATTTCCTTCCATAGGCATATCCCGTGGGCCCAGGGGACGTCGCGATATAATGAGCAGCATCCAGGCGTGGCCATAGTCGATATGCCCATAGTCCGAGAGGGGCATGAACACGAACTAGGCCAGTACCTGTTGAGCGCCTACGCAGACCGTCTTCAGACGATACGGGGCTAAAGAAACAATCAAATTTCGGAACCAGAAATCCCATTTATTTCCTAAAATCAAAGAAAACACTATCCCCGTCTATTTTAAAAACCCAAGGACCCTCGGGGATGGGCACCCATCAATGCATCGAGACCCTTACTCGCCGTGGAGCTTCACAGCCCGGGGCGCCTTGCCCGTCCCCACCGCCGAGATTCGAATCAGGAAAACCTCCGGGCGTTCCTCCTCCTCCTCCTCGGTGGCTACCTCCTTCTTGTCCGCCGTCTTCTCGACCGCCGTCTTCTCGTCTCCCTTCTTCTCGTCTCCCTGCTTCTCGTCCCCTTTCTTCTCGTCCGTCTCTGCGGTAATAAACTTGACCAACTTCCCCCGATCGTCAAGCTCCACCACACTGCACTTATGATCGAGGCTACCGTCCTCGTTGTACAGCATCATGACCCTGAACTCCCCGCGGGCGACTGCGGTCAGGCACAAGGCGCCCACAACTCCCGGGACCAGGTACAACAGCGCCGGCTGGCCGTGCCTGAAGATTAGGACCATGGCGAGCGTGACGACCATGCCGAGTGCGTACCCGGTCATCGCGGCGTAGAAATACGGCTTGGGGAACGTGGACGCGGCGATCTCGGCGGGAAGGGCCGGGCTTGGTTTCCAGGGGATGAGCGACACCGTGGCGAGCCAGTCGGCCCACCTCCCTGAGACGTCGACGTAGGGGGCCCTCGTGGCGATGTACTTCTTCGACCTTGCTACCTCTCGACTGGGGTTCGATCCGTCCTGCTCTCCGCTCTGTGGGGTGGCCTCGGGGACGTACTCGACCTTGCCCAGGTAGTGCATCCAGAGGTCGAAGCGCAGGGCGAGGGCGACGAGGAGGCAGGGGATGACGATGTCGCCCAGGCCCAGAATGTTGGTCCTGCCGCCGGTCTGAACGGTGATTTTCATCGGCGCCTCGAGCTTAGTGGCGACGGTGATCATGTAAGGCCTGAGAAGAGTTAGAAATCTAAGCATCATCATATCTACCCCCGCTCCCCGTCTCTTTTGGTAGGAGAGGGGCTATTATAAGGAATGCTTACGTGTAAAAGACCATGACGATATCATAGATGAAGAGCCCACCGAGGAGGCTGTATCCCGTCTTGAAACAGGTCGGCGAGAGATACTGCGCCGACGAGTAGCAGAGAGCGAGCCCGATCACGTTCGTGAGGTGACTCGACATCCAGACGTGGTAGCTCATGACCGTGGCAGCGCTCAGAAGGACGGCGACCACATGATGAAGCCGAAACGATGCCTTCTCGTCAACGATACCGTGGATCCTTACCTCGAGGTTCCACCTCGTCGTGAGAAGCCCGCGACAGCCCCAGAGGAAGTTTTCGATACATACAGGCAGACGAACAGTGGACGGCCCGAAAGGAAGGGGCCCTAGAGGCCGGTCGGCAACGACCTGGTCCTCCGGCTTCCGGCCCTCCTCCCAGATGAGCTGGCGGCGCTTCGACTGGGAGATGTGGAAAATCACGCCGCCAGACCTCCAGTACTGCGGGAAGGCGAAGGAGATGGCGAGCTGGAGGACGTGGCTGTAGAGCATGGCCAAGCTGGCGAGCGACGCGAGGGAGATGTACCACTGGAGTATCTTGTTCAGGATGTCCGGGTCCTCGAGGTACTGGATGAGGTAGTACAGGCCGATTAGGACAACGGCCGCCATAACCGGGAAGAGGATCGCATCGGAGAGCTGGAGACCCTCCATCTGGGATGGCTTCTCTTCGTCGTCGTGCTGATCCGCATCCTTGGACAGGCCGGACCACTTTTTCTTAGCCGGGGCGGCGGATGGGGGCCGGCGGAGGGAGGCGTGAGAGGAGACATAGAGGACGGCTAGGGTGATGACGAGGAGCTTTAATTGAGTGAGTATGGTATCCGCATGCTCGAAGAGAAAGGCCAGTGCGATGCCCGCATCCCCGGGCAGAGTGGGGAGAGACATGGCGGGACTGGTTGTTTATAGATGAGTAAAAGAAAGAAAACAAGAAAGAGCGATTGAAAATCAAGAAAGGAAGGAAATCAAGAAAAGAGGGGGATATAGAAATTGTGGTGCTTGAAAGGGCCTGTTATGTAGATGGGTGATTTGATATACATCCGAGAGGTGACTGGCGTTTTGTTAGAGATGGCTCATTAAGCATACATGGGCATAAGAGTGAATGCCAGGAAGTGGGCGGCGCAAGTTTGTACGTACACAATCACATCCCACGTCCTGGGAAAAGAGAAAAATAAATTTCAGAGAAAGAAAGGTTGGGGAAGGAGAGACTTGAATCTTACAATCCCATCCAAAGAACCACAGCTCGGGTTGAGCTGGGCGAACAAATATGGTAGAAGGGGACTCGGTGTCCTTCAAAACTGGCTCAGAGGCGGAGGCGGTAGGCGCTTCCTGGTTCGTTGCTGGTTGTTGGTGGAACTACGACGTGTTAAGTGGAACTGGCCTTTGGTCTGGGCAGGTGCTGGTGGGTAGGGTGGCCACTCCTTCCATTTGCCCCAGTTACTAACTACCATGTGCAAGGCAGGAGCAAGATGATACATCTACAACAAACAAGCCCAACTAAGACGGTACCTCTCTGGTTCCAGAGGAGGATTAAGGTATTGGGGAGAGTATAGATATTTAGATATCAGGCCTGCTTGGATGAGGAGCTGTAGAATTCAATTTGTACAAATGGGCCCTCGTAGCTATGGTACATTAATGTATGGTCTGAATTTCGGGACCACTCCTTCACCCTGCCCCACATCGCATCTGGAACATTGAAGCTTCAGCTTCCTCCAACAACATAACCCCCACCATCGCTCCATACCCATATATCCCATACCACATACTCGGCACCCAACGCCCAAGATGACGACAAACATAACCGTCGAGACCTCAATGGTAAGCCCTCCTCCCTTGTCCCCGTCCTTTCAGTGCCATACCCGCATCCCTAACTCTGTCCCACCACCCGCAGGGCACCTTCACCCTCGAGCTCTACACCACGCACGCCCCCAAGACCTGCGAGAACTTCACCACCCTCACGCAGAAGGGCTACTACGACAACACGCCCGTCCACCGCATCATCCCCGACTTCATGGTCCAGGCCGGCGACCCCACAGGCACCGGCCGCGGCGGCGCCTCCTGCTGGGGCGCCCCCTTCAAGGACGAGATACACCCGGCCCTGCGCCACACCGGCGCGGGAGTGCTGTCCATGGCGAACTCGGGCCCCGACACCAACGGGTCGCAGTTCTTCATCACCCTGGCGCCCACGCCCTGGCTGGACGGGAAGCACACCGTCTTCGGGAGGGTCAAGTCCGGCATGGGCGTCGTGAAGAGGCTGGGGCTCGTGAGGACGGGCGAGGCGGACAGGCCGATGGAGGACGTGAGGATCGTCAGGACGAGGGTTGTGGAGGCGGATGAGGCGGCGTAAGGGAGTGGGAACGATGACAGGGAGGGGGGAAGAAAGAGAGTGCGAGAGAGAGAGACTGTCCGTGTAGCAGAAGGAAGGGGGCTTGGATGGGTTTCCGGGTATGTGATCAAAAGCAAAAGCAGAGGGCGTACGGAGTTCAAACCTGGGCGGCGATAGATCTAAACTTTGATCTCGATATATAAAGATACCATCATGACCATTCACATCTACCCACGGGCACCATACTCTTCTAAGTAGAAACTACATGATACCCGAAGACATGTTCTCGACCATTGCCACACCCCTCTAGAGCTACATATGTACACACATCACCATATAAACCAGGAAAAGAAAGCTTCATATTCCAGTCTATCCATTGTGTAGAAGGACCTAGTTAAGCAAGAAAAACAAAGAGGAGCAGGAAGAGATGAACAAAGAGAGACAGAGAATAACCTCGTTCCCACGTTCCCCCCTCGCTCCCCGCCAAAAAGCAAAAAAGGCAAAAAAAGCAAAACGAAGAAAAAAACGCGAGCGGGTTTTCTAAAAACACGAAACGCCTTCGCCGTTTCCCTGATGCGAAACTTCAAGATGCAAGACAAGCCAAAACAACATATGTATGCATGCCCCGGAGAGGCCCCTTCCCCCTGGTAAGCTAAGATGATCCCCGCAAAAATACGGGAGTTAAAAATATAGCAAAGAATAAAAATAAAATAAAATATAGAGGAAGCGCGTGGCCACCGTGATGCATCGTGATTGGGGATTGATTGGTACAAGTGGGTTTTGGTTGGATTGGGTTGGGAGGGTGTTACATGGCGCATCACCGGATAGATAAATTGGTAGGCCATGACTGAATGATTTGGCGTTCTCTCCCAAAGTCTCCCAAGGTGGAGATGATTGTTTGGGGCCGGACGCGGACGAGCGGAGCGGCGTTCGGCAATGGTAGAGACCATACTAGAGTCGGCGAGTGGAGTAGCACAACCGGCTCGTAAAAGGCTCCATAGTTCCATTCCATCGAAGCAGAACCTGGGAGGGTATGCGCCAGGAGAGGAGATGTGTTCCCGCTCCGTAGCTCGGATCACCGATGAGGAGGGGAGGAGCCGCCTCCAGACGAGTCCGACGCCGAGTCCGCCACGGCCCGGCCGTTCTTGGCAGGCGACGACATGAGCGCCTTGGCCACCAGCTTGGTGCTCTTCTTGAGCGGCGATGGCACCTTCGCGTTGACCTTCTTCGGCGGCACTGCCTCGAGGTTCTTGGTCTTGGGTGACCTGTTGGGCTTGTGCTCCACGCTCAGGTTCGAGCTCGCCTTCACCTTGTCCTTCAGCCCGCCCAGCCCCCCGGGCTTCGGGGGCTTGATCTTGATCTTGACGGACGGTGTCGCCGCCGCCGACGCCTTCAGCTTCTTCTTCTTGGGGGCGTTGTCGGAGGAGTCGTCGTCCTCCACCTGGTCCGCGTCTCTCTTCCTCGGGCTCGACGCCCTCGATCCCGGCCGGGGCGTCCCCTTCTGACTCGGGGGCGGCGTCGCGTCCTGGCTGTTGCCGCCGTTGCTGCCGTTGCTGATCTTCTGAGCGGCCGCCCTGCTGGCGCTCCTACCGCTGTTCCCGATACATCCGCCCATGTGATTGTTGAGCCTGGTGACCAGGATGCACCTCTTGCACTTTATGCACGTGGCCGAGGGGAACGAGAGGACATTCGTTGGTCGCTGGTCGGGCCCGCCGGGGTCGTCGCTCTTCTTTTCCTGGTCCTTCTTCTTCTTCCCTCTCCCGGGACCCTGGGGGACCCATGTCTGGCCGTATATATCGTAGCCCGGCTTGTCGATGTACGGGTGCTTCTTGCAGTAGATCCCCCCCGGGTCCGGTTTCCTCGCGCCCTTGCCGTCGGTCGGGTAAAGCAGGCGTGGCAGGTGGCATCGTGGGCACAGGACGTCCTTGGTGGTCTTGAGAGGATTGCCCTTGAGCATCACCTTGCCATCTTCGTATATGGCGGCGTCGGTCTCGATGCGTACGTCGGGTTTCGAGTCGGGAGCGCCGTCCGCGGCGTCGGATGCTAGCTTCTCGACTCGGATCGAAGCTGTGGCGGCCCGGGCCAGCTTCTCCTCCATGTGGGTCTTGCTCAGGATGTCTTGTATGATGTTGTAAAGGATATCATCCAAAACGGCGTAGGCCTAGATTTCAGTGACGGGGACGCGAGTTAGTGGGTGAAATGAGGATCCCACGCCAGGTCCATAGTAGAGCGGAGGGGGGGGAAGGGGGGAGGTGAGCCATTGGTAAGCGGCAAGAGGCAGAACCCATTCTCACGAGACACAGCTTCCATTGTTTAGGAAGGGGGATGGGAGGACGGGGAGAGGAGGGGACACCTACAACTTGATCAAGGGCATCGCCGTCATTATTGGGGGGCACAATAATGCCCGCCTTGCCCGTGGATGCTGCCATGACGGAAATTGTGGTGGGTGGTGGTGGTGGGAGCTGGGCCTCTCTCTTTCTGTCTGGCGATGCTTGAGTTAGAACCGAGACGCTGGCTCTACAGCGGCCATGTATTACCCTCCAGAGCCTTTTTGGGGGGTGGGCGGTTGCAGCCGGCACCGTTTGGCGTCGGGTGTCAGGGGTCGGGTGATGGGACCGGTTATGGCCGAGCGACCCTCTCTGTCCAGACACGCCAGTCGGGGAATTTATATTAGGGGGAACCGACTAGTGAGAGCCCAAAACAGCTGAGGCCGAGGAAATGAAATGGGGCGGGCAAGAGGGATTTAAAAAAAATTAACGAGGGAGATGAGGCGAATGGATGGGGTGGCGTGTATGGATTAACCAAGAAAGGCTCGAGGGACGATCAGACCTGACTAACCGTCGCTTGCTGGAATGTGTGAGCTGGCTGGCGGCTGAGGGTTGAGAGAACGGTGACGTGGAGGGAATGTGGATGTGGATGTGTGGTGTGATGGCGATGGATTTCTCGTTTGGGCTTGATGGAGATCGGGGGTTTGGGGGTTTGGAGTTTTGGGAAGATCCAGCCGGCTTTGGTCAGGCTGAGCTGGCGAAGGGAATAGTAGAATGGCCCCCTTGAGACATCAGTATTAATACAGTGATCCGTATAGTGTGAAATATAAGTCGCAAAACAATGCCATTAAAACTCAATATTAATAGGATGGTTAGATCTCTCCTCAGAAATGCTTGTATTACTCGTACGCCTCATGATTGGGTGCTGTGCTGATGCCACGCAATCTACGAGGACAGGTACATACTCTTCTGACGCACAGGCATTAAAGATGGAAACGACGACCCGCCCACCACCAAACCCACTAACTCTGCATGGTATAGGCCTTTACTTACTCCGTAAACCCGCATCGAAACCCCTAAAAGTAGAACCCCGCTAGCATTCTTTCGGGTGGGCGGTAGCGGGTGGCGAGCGGACCTCTGTCGAGACCGTCGAAGAACGTGGATCACAACAAATAAGTAGTAACAAACACACTGATCGGGAGCCGCGCTCCTTAAACGCCACATATCCGACTTTTTTTTTTCTGGGGCCTCTCTTTCCTTCTTTCCTTTCTTCTTCTTCAACGCCGGTGACACGCGTACTTGTACACACGTCCGACGACCCTCTGCATTTTCCTCGAGGAAGAAGAAGCCCGGCCGGTTGCTTTCCTGGAGGTTACACCAAGAAAACAAAAGATCCGACACACTCGTTAAACCCATAAGCATAAGCCACACACATCCACACCACGCTCGCTTCCCCCCTAGTTCCACCCTTACCCCCGCCATTCGTTATGTCCGCCCTCCCGACCGCCGCCAAGGCGACCCAGTCGTCCATCCTCTCGTTCTTCCACCAGAAACAGCCAAAGTACGCCCAGCCCCCGCAGGCGAACGGCGCCGCCCCCGGCGAACAGCAGCAACAGCCGGCGGGACCTCCGCCGTCCACGATGCGCCCCTCTGCGCCGCCCCCCTCCACCGGACCTCCGCCCGTCGCAGACAAGTCCTCTCCGGCACCGACACATCCCCCGGCACCGGCACCGGCACCGGCCGCCGCCGCCGCCCCGTCCCCCCACCCCCAAGCATCCATCCGCCCCATCTCCCCCGGCGACATCACCGCCCTCCGCCGCATCAACTCCCTCCTCCTACCCGTCGCGTACCCGGACGCCTTCTACCAGCACGTCCTCGACCCGTCCATCTCCGCACTCTTCTCCCGCGCCATAACCTGGTCCGACGACGGCCCCCCTTCCCCTCCAAAGGTCGTAGGCGGCATCGTCTGCCGCCTCGAGGAGATCTCCCCGCCCGGCCAGGGTCACGGCCACGTCCTCTACATACAGTCCCTCTGCCTCCTCTCGCCCTACCGCTCCCTCGGCCTCGCCGCCGCAGCGCTGGACGACGTCCTGGCCGGTGTCCGACGGGACCCGAGCATCGACGTCAGCAGCGTCTACGCGCACGTCTGGACCGAGAACGAGGACGGCCTGGCGTGGTATCGCGCCAGGGGGTTCGTGCAGAGCCCCAAGCCCATCGAGGACTACTACTTCAAGCTCCGACCCGCCTCGGCGTGGGTTGTCCAGAAGGTCCTCGAGCATGACGGTGAGCCACTGCGCACCCCACCGCCCTCGGGCAATGGCGATAGCGGGACCCCGGCCCCGGCCCTCCCGCAGGCCCCCTCCGCCGTCCCCCCCAGCGCGACGGCCAGGCTGGCGAACCTGCCACCCAGGAGCGGCCCGCCGAGGACAAATTCGGGCCAGTCGTTCCAGAACGTGGGGCCCGGTGCCGAGTGGAACGACTTGCCGGCCGACATGGCGCCCCCGATGAGGGGGAGCGGGCCGAATTCCGGCCAGAGCTCGAGGAGTAGTTCCTCGGCGAGGAAGAAGAGGGATAGGGCGTACCCCGCCGAGGCTTTTGGGAATTAAAGACCTGAAGGGGATATTTTCGGTTGGGTATATGGATATATGGATAACGATTCTACGAAGGGTATTTGGGAGGCGCTAAAGGGGACATATATATAGACCGGGCGTGGAGTTTAGAAGTGAAATGAGGAAGTTGTGTCTTCGGGCCGCCTTGGACGTCGCCATCACATCGGCCGAGTACTTCCAATAGCTCCAGTGACGATATCCCACAGGGAGTGGTGTCCCAAGGAGAGCAATAATTGCTGGCATATTCACATTTCAATAGATGAAAAAACAAGATATAGACAATGACAACGACAACGACAATGATGCAGGATGCCTGGAATAATAATCAATACATTCGTTCTGAGCCCGCTTGGGGGTCTCGGAAAGTCGGAGTCAACCAAGGTTTTTTTTTCTTATTTTTTGAAAAAGAAAAAACCTCAACTCCTTTGCCGTGCCCACCAGAGAGCAGCGATCGCGATGACGCCGACAACACCAGCTACGATGAATGTGTTGTGGTTGTTGGTGTTCCAAACAAGATCGTCAACTGTAACAGCTTGTCAGCGAAAAGTCCGACTCCTAGGGCCACAGAAAAAGGGAAATACACAAGGAGAGTCAAACGTCTAAGAGGAGCTGAGGGGTCATTCGATGTAAACATACCTCGTGCCTCCACATCCTCCACGTTGCTATTGTCCTTCTCCATCTTTTCGGCGACGAGCGCGATCAGCGCCGCGCCGACTCCGCTGCCGTCCTTGGCGATGCCGATGCGGATCCTCTCCGCGCCCTTGGGGCCGATGCCATCGATGGCCTTCAGCGCCTCGTATATCATGGCCCGGAAGAAGGGGTAGTGCTCCACCAGGCTCCCGTCGACCCCGATGTCGACAACGTCCGTGTCGGGGTCGTTCAGCTTGCCCGACTGTAGGACGATGGCACCGATGGCCACGGCGGACAGCCTCGCGGCGCGGCGACCGACGGCCGCCGCGACGGCCTTGAAGATCTGAGCGTCCACGAGGGACGCCGAGTCGATCTGCAAGCTCGTCTCCAGCTCCAGCCGCAGCGAGGATAGCTCGGGGGTGTCGTCGGCGGCGGCCACGGACAGGACGGAGCTGTCAAGTCCCCACTGCTTGAAGAGGCCGGACTCGCGACTGATGGTGGTGATGGACTGCAGGTCGTTGAAGCTCGAGTTCGCATCGACGAAGAGCGTGACCTTTTCGTTCTTGATCAGGTCGAGCGTCGCGAGCCGCACGATCTCGCCCAGGAACATGCCCGACACGCGCTTCTCGAACATCTGGATCCCCGGGTTCACGCTGGCGTCGTCGAGGATCTTGTCCCACTTTGTGGTCGGTAGCACGTTCAGCTGGTTGTCGAAGGAGCCCCACTCGGTGTTCACGACCATGTCGCCTGTCGACTTGTCGTACTCGCCCACGGTAGGCTTCTTGATGTTGGATAGCTTCTCGATGTAAGCGCCGTTGGTGCCGGTGCCGAAGATTCCGCCCAGGATCGACTTGGCCTTGCCGACCGAGGTGTAGGACCGGGCCATGAGGGTCCCCACCGTGTCGTTCACGAGAGCCGCCACCTTGACCGGTAGGCCGAGCTTGTCAATCTCGGTCTGGAGCAGGGCACACACGTCCTTGCCGACGGCGTCGGGGATGTCGAAGCCCTTCGTCCATCGGATAAGCTTGCCCTTGTTGATGCCCAACTGGTTGACGGGGAAGCTGAATGTGAAGCCGAGGCGGAGATACTCGCTGCTGCGGGTAGTACCGGACCGGCGCTTCTTGATCTGGGCGGCGTAGTAGTCCTTATGGTGCTCCTTCAAAAACACCTCGATCTGCATAGCCAGGAATGAGAACAGTTCGCGGGCGGTCTTCGCAACCATGAGCTCCTTTGGTATCGCAACCTTGTTGTAAGTGAGGTTGAAGGTGCTGTCGCCGTTCAATTGCACCGAGCAGACGCGGAAATTCGTCCCACCGAGGTCCACAGCTAGATATACACCCTAACAAGACGAGAGATATCCCAGTTAGAATAGCTCCCCCCCTTTCGCATCCGTGTGTGTTGGTATGGAGAAGGGGGAGGGGGATTACCTTTTCTGACCCGTCGGGAACGGCAGTGACGTAGGTGGGAATTTGGCTCATACTTGTACCATCTTTCCTGAGCCCCTCGTCTGGAGTGAGGGGGGAAAAAAGGATGTCTCAGCACCAGCGCAACACCACACTCTTCGCCAGTAGCGAGTTAGGGGTGTTCGGGGTAGCTAACTTACCCATCTGACGAAGGAACTCTAGGGTAGCGGCGTTTACATCATGGTCGGTAAGCTCGAACTGCGAAACCACCTTCTTGGTCTCGGATTCGGCGGCCATTGTGAGAGGTCGCGAGGTCGGCGCGACTGTAGGGAAAGGAGCGGGATTCTGACACACGGCTTCCTGGGACAGAAGCTGCGTCGAAGGTGGGAGCAAAGCTCGTAGGAGGCTGTAAGAGAGCTGAGGGTGGGTCGCGTCCTCGAATATGAGCTTGGAGCTCTGTGAAGTCGGAGGAGGGGCAAGTCAGTCTCGGTTCAGCAGCACTACAGGATTTGAACAGAATGAGTTGGAGCAATGGGAAGGGAGTAGAGTAGTGTACAAGTTGGACTGCTGAGAGAAAGAGGTGATACGATTAAAAAAAGATGCGGGCAAGCGAGGAGGGGTGGCAAGCTAGGGGCGGGCTGCAGGGGTTTTGAAGGTAAAGAAGGTGAAGTGGGCGGAAGGTGGATACAACCTGAAGCGCCGGTAAAGTGGGGAACTATGATGTACTTGGACTACAGAGTGGTTTCAATTGGCGTGGGTGTGGGTCGTGGTGTGGGTGGTTTAGTGTTGTCATGAACACATGGAAGCAGAATCAGAAGCACGCACACGACAGGCGAGGCATTAGTGCGAACCAACCATGCGGGGAGATATTGGGGAAAATGGAGAGAGCTCGAGCGGAAGGGGGAAGGGGGGATCGGGAATGAGGAAAGGGAAGAGGCCAGTGCGTGCCGTGTCAAGTACCATCAGATCGAAATCCAAATAGAAAAAAGGGCCGGCTCGAGTTCATAACCAACCAGTCCAGGTGCAGGTGCAAGTATTGCGTAGCACCGACCCTGGACTTGGCTCGGGGGTACCACGCGGGAGGGAATACTCCGAGAAAAAAAAATGGAGGGGAAGCGCGAGAATAGCTCGTACAGATATTATGGAGTAGCGGGGTGTGGAATGGGGTGGAATGGGGTGAAAAGAGGATGCCCAGGTACCTCGAGCGGCCCGACTCCGGCGCTGGCTGGGCCACGGCTGAGATTTGATAGTACTTGTACTCGTACTCGTACTTGCAAGAGAGAAATAAATGGGTTCCTGGGCCCAACTCTCGTCCACTAACAAGCCATAACAAATGGAATCACTTGTAAAGGGCCGGAGCGCCGGTGGACCTAGGGTCAAGGGGACGGACCGATTGACCGACTGACATCCTGGTGGTGCCCACTCCATCAATCATGCTAAAAGAGAGACAGAGATGGCGAGTGAGAGAAGGGCCTCACTCTCACTGCCTGACGGTTTTATCCCGGCTTGGCTGCACCAGCGGCTCCTTCGATAAGGAGGGTCCAATGTGGTACAAGTAAGGTATATAGAATGCGGCTTGTGTGGAGAGCTCTCCGCGGTTCAGAATGGCAGGGTAGCAATCGGATGAGTGAGAAGGAAAGACGATAAAAAGAGGGAAAGAAAGCGAAAACGAAAACGAAGAACAAAAGACAGGGCTCAACGCCAAGAAGAAAGAAAAGAAACCTACCAGGAGCACCAGCACGAAGACGACGAAGGTGAATATGCTTTGCAGCGACCAAGGCGGACCTAGACTTCGCGGGCCATTCTCTTCCCGATTCCCCTTGCCAGGGTACTCGTAAATCTCGGCGGGACCATCCTCATCATACCCGGGAAGACGACTCCGCGGGAGGTGGTGGTCGGCTGGGTGCCAGGAGCAGGAGGCGGCCACCTCGCCCGCCTGTCCCGCTTCTGCTTGGCCCGGTGAGGACGACGTGTTGACGGTGTAATTTTCCCTGAGTGTGGGTCTTGGCGGCGAAGGGCCGGGGGGACACAGTGCTGCGGCGTGTGAGCGTGAAAAGAAATCCCGCCCTTTATTTAATTGTTCCGCTTGGTTCCAGGCATGGGCGCTTGCTCGCTGGCTGGCCGGCTCGGAGCAGGACTGGAATGATTCTGCCCTGCACCTACTAGTCGAGGGGCACGGGGCTCAGGGCGCGGAACCCTGACACTTTTTCCTCCCACCTTCCACCCACTAGCGACGACGCCAACACCACACCGACGGAGTTTCGGCCAACTGATCCTGGAGGGAAGGGGGGCGGGGGCTCTGCGTGCGTGGTTTCTTTCCCCCTTCGTGTGGGGTTGGCGGCTCTTAAACGGGCCGGCTGTCGAAATGGATCACCCGCGCGGTCGATTCTTCCGATGGAGGTCTGGGTTAAGGGCGGGGGCAGAAGGCAGGGGCTGATGTAGAAATACGAAGAGAATGGGGAGAGAGAAACTAATGTGTGGGCCGATCGGAGGTGGACTGGACAGATGGATACTGGAAGCTCTTGTCCTTATCGATGTTGCTGTGTGGGCAAGATACCGACGAGGGGGAAAACTCGCTACGAGTCGATCTGGGGAGGAGAGGAGCTGTTGAGGTTGAGGAGTTTGTAATTAAAGGGACCAGTTAGTGGCCTCTATATCCTTGCCATGGTGAAGTGGGACACTGTCTTTCCTTGCTCTGTACTAAAAGCAATGCATTACTTGCATTCTGTCGCACGCACGGCAGGCAAGAGAGATTCGACACTTATGCGATTGAAATCAAGGAAATTGAGGGTATTGGTGTCTGTTTCCCTGTTCCCTGTTCACTATTTTTGCTCACGCGAGCCGGCCCTCTCGTACTCGTACAGTGAAGAATGAGCGCGCATAGTGGTAATTAATTCATGTGTTCTCTTCCTTCCTGTGATTGCGCCTGCTTGGGAGTAGATTACTTTTTAAACATGCGCTTGCCTGCCTTGGTTAGCATTCCAGGAAAGGAGGAGGGGCTGGCAAGGAAGGTGCGGTGCCCCACGCCTTCCCACCCAGCAGCGCACTATCGGCGTGCAGACAGCAGCGGCATTGCTGACAAGCAACAAAAGTAGGATAGATATTTGAGCTGCTGGGTTCCGTTTGGTGATATTTCCGGCTTTAGCCATCTTCAAGCGATCGTCCAATCGCACAGCATGCCTGTTCTACTTTGGGAAGCGTGACGATTAATAAAGAAACTTTAGGTCCTTAGGCTTGGATCCTACACTTGTCTTCATCTCTGCTGTCACCTCTTCCTACGAGTGGTAAGGACAACTGGACGTATAGGACAGTGAAGAGACCGCCAAGACTGTTCGAGGACATATGAAGTCATCAGGCTGGCAGTGAAACAAGATCCCGGCGGGACTTCTTACCCGAGCACGAATATGTCATTCAGCACAAGTCCTCGTACGCGTATTTATCGCTCAGTACGCGGATCTCTCTTTTAGTGTGCGGGTCATACTCGCAGGTTGTGGCTGAGGCGCCCCTGCTCTGGGGCAAGCCTCAATCCTATTCCAGGTAGAACGAGAAGTAATGCAGCAGTGGAGGAGTCGGTGAGGCACAGTAGCTCAGCCTCCTCATCGCCATCCAGACTAGCCACATAATTAATAATTCTACTACTAGAGAAAAGGTGGAGTGGCGGAGGATGAAGGTAGGCCCGTTTGGTCCATGTTTGCGCGACGGTCGCCGCATGCTAACTTGGTTGAGTTACCGTTAAGGTCCACCCCCTCCCTGGGAACGTTTCTGCAGGTCGCATCACGCCCGCAAACTCATGATGCGACCTGCAGGCCCAGCAGACGGAGGAGTCAGCATCGGGCTAAATCGTAGATTGTCGCCCGAGGAAGGTGTCGAAAGATGCTGGCCCCAAGACCAGGTCTTCGACGCATAGGTCTTTCGGGAGCAGGCGAAAAGACGGCGACCGGAGGGGGGAACCCAGCCACAATCCCAAGTTCAAGGCCAATAATTATGGTAGTGTCGCTTTCTCCGTTTTCCGTTTGAGAGTTGCGTTTTGGAGCCTTGTGGTGGGAAAGAGACACCTGCCCCTGTCAAAAGTTTGCCCAAAAGTCCTAGGAAAGTCCTGGATCTCACAAATGGCGAATCAGACCAGGGAATTACCTAACCCCACCCCCACCTTGGGTGGGTCATAGCTCTCCACCTGTAAGTAGTACAGTACAACCATGAAGGAGCAAGTCCCCTGATCCATTCGAAGTTCTTGCGGCTAATATTACTTGACTGAGCAGGACAACAGTGAGTCCTCCTGAGTCCTCCATTCCACAGTCAACCCCTACGATTTCAAGTAAGCCCTAGACATAAATCCTATCCTTCCTTGTCTATGGGTACACCAATGATACCATCAATCTCCGAGCCGTTGAATTGGCCGTTCTTCATCAGCTTTGGCATGCATTCACAGTCAGGCTCGCTCTCGCCCTGAGGCCCTACCCTTACCGGGTCCTGGCCAGCCGCGCCCAAACGCCACTCCTTGTCATCGGGTCCTGGTGCCATTGGCTCTTGTCTCTGTGCATGTACAAGAAGTCTCTAGACCATCTGCACCTGTGTCGTCTCCGACTGCACGGGATAGTGACACTGCGCCTATCTGGGATTTAAAATTCCGGTTACGAGGCAGGTACTTGTGAGTCGTATGAGTGTGTAGGGCTTGTACTTGGTCCGTCAAAGGAGTATGATACTTCGTCCAACCTAGATGGGCAATCTCAACCCTTCCTTCAAACTCGAGAGCTGCTATTCTGGTGATTCAATCGGGCATTGACCATCCGTACGGGAAAAGAGTATCTCCCGAGGCGTCATGAGGGTTTTAGGCTTTGAGCCTTGGGCTTGGAACTTGTTTTTAACAGGAAACGTAATAGCCCTCCTTCGCGTCTTCAGTAATACGAGTAAGCTGCATATCATTATCTGGAGGTTTTCTGCGCCGTTTATGGAGTACAAGTACCTCGTGCGCATCTACTCGACTTCGTAATCCCTTGTACCCGTACCTCTGCAGGGGCGCTGCTCAGCCTTACAAGTTCGCTTGTGGTGCCTGTCAGCCCCTCAATGGAGACGGTTCCGCACAGCCACCCACTAAGATTGTTTGCCAGCACCAGTAGCGGGGCAACAGCTCCATGGCCATTGTCTCTCTCCCCTCCGTCGCAATCGCATTCCCCACCTTTCTCTATCCCTCAATGTTCATCCACTCTTGGCAGCCTGCGTGCATTGGGCTCTCGCTCTCGCTCTCGTTCCGCTCTCACTAAGTAATATCGATTCTTCTCCTCGTTCCGTTCTTCAACCGTTTAATACGAGTCCCATATTCTTACAATTCCGACGCTGACGTTTTATCCCGGCCCGCCCTCAAGCCCAGGACCCAGGACCCAGGACCCAAAACCAATCAATACCTACACTCCCTCCCCCGCCTCCGTTCCGTTCCGCCCAAAGTCCTCACTCAGTCCTACCAGCCCAGCCCAGACAGGAGAGTCCTCTCCCTCGCCCAGCGCCGGCCACCCCGCTCCACACACCCCCAAGCCAGTTGGCCTACCTCTAACTGCGGAGCATCCTCCCTCTGTCTCTGCTTACCCTTTCCCCCCTCGTACTTGTGCTCGTATTCTAGGTACTTGCCCTTCGTTGAGTCCTTCCGACCTACTTGTAACACCTCCTCTCCCGCCCCTCCCTTTCCTCCCCCCTCCTTCCCAGAACCATTTCCTTATGAACTCTATGAACTCCCGCTTCAAAGGCTTTGGATTCGGTAAGCGGAAATCCACAGCCAGTATCCCTGGTAGTACCTCCTCCACCCAGGACCTCTCGGCAGCCCACCAGCACCAAACCCACCAACAACAGCCGGCACAGCCTCAGCCCGGGCTGCCCCTCGCTTCCCCTCAAATATCCCAACACCCCCCCGGGCACGCTCCGTCCCCCTCGGATTCCTCCGCTGCCTCTGTCTCCAACATCCCCATGAACCGCCCGCCCCCCGGCAATCGCCCTCCCAGCTATACGGCCAACTTCCACGGTCAGGGTCAGCCTCCTCTCGACCAGCGCACCAGCCCTCACCCAGTCTCTAATCGTACCCCGCCGACCCAAATGGTTGGAGGTCCGCCCCCCATCAACACCGGTGCCCCCATCCAGGGCTACCCTCCGCACGGTCAGGTTCCCGGCGGTCCGCCTCCCATGGGCGGCCCCCCCGGCTACGGCGGTGGCGCGCCCGCCGGATATCCCCCCGGTCCCCCGCCTCCTCAGCAGCCCCCCCAGCAGCAAGGACCGCCAGGCGCCTTCGGGGGTCAGCAGCAGTATCGTCGACCGGGAGACCCGGCCGAGGTCGAAGGAAACAGCCGTAGCAAGGCCCAGCTCATTGTCGGCATTGATTTCGTAAGTGCCAGCTGCCCAAAACCGCACACTAGACTCCCCTCCCCTCCCCTCCCTCCGGCGCTCTCTGTCTAGCACAGCCAGCAGGCAGTATGCTAACCGCTCTCTCCGCGCATTACAGGGCACGACATTCTCCGGTGTCGCTTTCGCCTTTGCGACCAACAATGACGCGAAAGAGGACATAATTACCGAGTGGCCTGGCGCAGGCTCGTACACAAAGCAAAAGGTTTGAACATCATCCCCCGGGCCAAATCTGGAGGAGTATATGTTTGCGCTAACCAGTATTGTCCCTTCCCTGCAGATTCCCACCGTCCTTTACTACGACCAGTATCAAAAGGTTGTGGGCTGGGGCCCCGATATCGCCGATGCCCTCGCCCCGACCGGATACCCCAAGCCCGGCGTGCAAAAGGTGGAGTGGTTCAAGCTGCAGCTGATGCTCAGCGGAAACACCTATATCGACCCCATCAACCTGCCCCCTCTCCCGCCCGGGAAGTCCGAGATTGACGTCGCTGCCGATTACCTCTTCAAGCTCCGCCAGGCCATGCGCGAGTCGCTTCAGAAGACGCTCGGCGAAGTCTTCAACCGAGAGGAGCGGAACATCCGGTATTACCTGACCGTCCCGGCCATCTGGAACGATGCCGGCAAGGCAGCCACGCGAGCCGCCGCCATCCAGGCTGGGTTCCTGAGGGACGAGAACGACAACAGGTTAACCCTCGTTTCCGAGCCCGAGGCCGCGGCCCTCTTCTGCTCCAAGACCGGTCTCCTAAACCTCAAGGTGCACGACGCCGTCCTCATCGTCGACTGCGGTGGTGGTACCGTCGATCTCATCGCCTACGAGGTCGAGGACGAGAGCCCCTTCACGGTGGCCGAGTGTACCGCCGGCTCCGGTGACTCGTGTGGGTCGACCGCCCTCAACCGCAACTTCAGCAACATCCTCCGGACCAAGATCCGGAAGATGAAGCTCCCAGACGGCTCCAAGACCGCGGGCCGCGTGTACGCGAAGTGTATCATGGACTTCGAGAACCGCATCAAGGCCGACTTCCGGAATAACGGCCAGAAGTGGGCTGTCGACGTCGGTATCGAGGCCGAGTTCCCCGAGGCCGGTATCGAGGAGGGTTACATGACCTTCACCAACGAGGAGATTCTCCAGTGCTTCGAGCCCGTGGTCAACCGCATCCTGGAGCTCGTCAGGAACCAGATCATCGCCATCCAGGCTCAAAACAGGACGCTGCAGAACATCCTGGTCGTCGGCGGTTTCGGTGCCTCCGAGTACCTGTTCCAGCAGATCAAGCTTCACGTCCCCCCCCAGTTCCAGTCCAAGGTCGTCCGTCCCATGGACTCGGTGGCGGCCATCGTCAAGGGTGCTGTCACGGCTGGTATCACGGAGCGCATCATTACCCATCGTGTCGCCCGACGTCACTACCTCATGGCCACGCTACAGCCGTTCAAGGAGGGCTACCACCCAGAGGCCTACCGCGTCCCCTCCCTGGATGGCAAGGACAGGTGCAAGTTCACGAGGCAAATCTTCGTGCAGAAGGGCCAGAAGGTCAAGATTGGCGAGCCCGTAAAGGTGTCGTTCTTCCGCCAGGTCGCTCCCGGGGCCACTCTCATGTACGAGGATATTCTCTACGCTTGCGACGAGGATGTCTGCCCTGAGTACACCAAGGATCCTCGTAAGTTTTTATCCCCATTCCCCGTGCCATCTGGAGCACGAGAGAGGGAGAGAGAGAATTACGTAGCTGACAAGTCTTATGAATTAGGCATCAAGGAGGTTATCACCCTCACGTCGGACCTGTCCCGCAAGAACCTGGAGAAGGACTTCGAGCGCATGGACACTCCCCAGGGAACGTTCTACAGGGTGTACTTCGATATCTACCTGACGCTGGACGGTTCCGAGTTCAGCGCCGAGCTAGTATGCCAGGGCGAGGTCATGGGCCGCTGCCGCTCCCGCTTCCGATAAAGCACGACGCCGCGGCCTGGTCGAGGGCGGAGTCGTCGTCGGCGAGTTGTTGTTTATTTCAAGTTATTACCTAGCCATGCATGTCATATGATACCTCGAGGAAGTCGACGGAAGAAAGGGTTGGTGAAGTGGCCCAAGATCGCTACGAGGAAAAAAGGGAAAGGGGGGGAACGTATACTGGAGAATCCGGTATATACCATTATACCACCAAGAGAAGGATGACCCCGAAGGAGGGGAGTTAAGAGGGAAAAATAATCACGTACATAACTTTTGATATGAGAAGAGCTTGGGAAGAAGGGGGTGTTTTCTGATCAATTGTTCTTTTTTTTTGTCTATTTGATACGAACGTGGCTCGCTATTATGCTGAAGTGGCAGGGGGGGACGAACTCTTGGATTCGGGATGGAGCAAGTTCTTGACTGTTCGCTTGTTTTTGTTCTTTTTGGAGGAAATTTCGCCCATGGAAATCGGTCTAGAACAGGGCCAGGGGGCTAGTAAATGTGGGAAGAGGGTTGTGGGTATGAGATGGATGAAGTCTTTGAAGCATGCCCATATCTCTCCTTGTCATGATGTCTTCTTTTCTCTCTTTCTGAGCCATGAGCTATAGATAGGTATCTTCAACTTTTTTTTTCGGACTGGACTGGATTGGACAGCCTTGCTGGTTTCACGAGGGGATTGTGTTAGGGCTGGGAACCGGGGCGATACGTCGGTAGTCTCATTGAGGGTGGCTGAATGATAATCAGGGGGGGGACATCGTCTTGTCAGTGCATCCTAGTCGTACGGATGCCCGCTTGCTACTCCTTGCGTTGAGTGATAGCGTCTAAGAGTTCTTGCCGCCTAAGCTGCCATTAGGAGATATATCTGCCCCAGCCGACAGTTTAGTGGGAAGCTGAAAGAAGGGGGGGGTTCCTGAGGGGTTCTCGGAAGGCGCGGGACTGACGTTTCTGCTCAAGGAAGCAGACATTATCTCTCGGTCTCGGCTGGGCTGGGAGACTGTTACGGGGTCACTCAACTAGAAGTGGGTGATCGGGATGTGTTTTGGAGACTCCTCCTCCCCCGAGACACAACTTCTGGAAGTATAGAAATCACGATTCGTATCCATATTTCTCTACAGCTTCGACTCGTCTACACCCCCCTCCTCCCCACCGCAAGCTCACCCTTTCCTCGCCTTCCTTCTCCTCTCCCACTCCGCCCTCTCCTCCTCATCGCTCCCGCTAAACTCCGCGTCCTCGTCGCTCTCGTCCTCCTGCTGCTGCTGCTGCTGCGCACCCATGACGGCCCCGTGCCTCAGGGGGGCCTCGTCGGCGTTGATGAAGTCGCCGGCGTTGAGCGAGGCGTACTCGTGCTTCTGTATCAGCTCCCGGAGGCCCTGGTTGGCGGGGTCGACGAGCTGGACGGGGGTGAGGCCGCCCTTGTTCTTGGCGCGGGGGCTGGAGCCGGCCTCGAGCATCATCTCGACCAGGGCGTTGCCGAAGGGGCGCTGGGCGGGGGGCTCGGAGTTTATCCAGCGGATGGCGGAGTGGAGGGGGGTGTCGCCTTCGCGGCGGGTGAGGGGGTCGCATTCGAAGTTGGGCTGGTCGAGAAGCATGTCGATTACTTCGTCTGTTGAGGCGGGAAAGGGGGAGGTGGTTAGTCTCAGGGTGTAACCTGAACATGGTAAAGGGGGGAGGGGGGAGCTTATAGGTGGAGAAGGGGTGGGGAGGTGGGAGGGGGATCGTACAGTTACCGGCGAGCGCGGCTTCGTGGTAGAGGTGGTTCCCCAGGACGGTGGTCGTGTCATTCAGTAGAGCCGTCACCTCCTCCTCGCTCTTGCAGTCCTCGATGATCTCGGTAAGTAGGTCCGTATTGTTCCGACGGCATGCCTCGATGAGCCGCTCCTTCTTGGAGGCGCCCTACAAAATATAAAAAAAAAGGTCGGGTTAGCACACGGGGGTTTCGGTTCTCCTCCTCCCCAAAGGGATAAGGGATGTGAAAGAGGGGCCTGTTTCTAACCTCGAGCTCTTCTCCCGCCATGATTGGGGACACGTTCGGTCTTCGAGGTAGTCTGTGTTTGTGGAAAATAAGGAATCTATAGAGCCGAAACCCCCGGGGGAGAGATAGTGCTTGTAAGTAGTGGTGGTTTCACGCGGGCCCGGCTCGGGCCATATTGGGCTTGGAGGGGGGGCTTGTTCGTCGTCGTGTGCTCGCCGCGCGGTGCCTGGTGCTAGGGGGTGGCAGTGGGGGGCAGTGTTCGTAACGCGGGGTCCGGGCGAGGTGATTCGCCGTGTTCCGGCGGGGTTGTTGGAGACAGGTGCCAGCCGCGTGCCAGCTGGCAGGTTCAAGGTCTTGTAAAGCATCGATGTCGTAGTAGCACCCGAAGGCCCGCCAGACATGAAGATGTTGACACCAGTCACATTCCCCCCCCATATAATTCTCTTTCTGATAGGCGGGTGGGAGAGGTATCTGAATGAATACAAAGGAACCTCTGAGATCGTTCATATCAATGGATATAGCGGTCTTTGCCTCAGTTCCTCTGGATCCTATTAACACCATAAATACGATGTATGTATGTGAAATACGAGGCCAGCGACACGTGAAAGAACTTCACTCTCGAGCCGGTTCCAGAGTGGACTTGCCGCGTCGTTGACTCCAGTGTGTGGAAGGTCGCGAAGCTGTTTCAGCAACACCGATGATGTAATGGCTCCCTGTTCAGGGGTAGGCAGGCAACGAGCAGGAGGCGGGGTTTCGGTGTGTCTGGTCGATTTGGAAGTCTCTCGCTGGTCGATGACAGGAGTGGTAGTACGGAAAGGGAACAGCGCGAATCTTCATGTCCCCTCTCGCGCAGTAAAGGTACAAGATACCAATAAACGACTTACACAGAAAGGTGCGTTTCTGGTACCCTACACGACTCGGGATGCAGAGTTCAGACAAGCTTGTCAAATTCGGAGTATTACCCCTATACGCCACATGGACTTGGATGCTGTTGGGTCCTGGAATCTGAGTTTGCGGTGCCTGACTATGTCCCTAAGATGCCTCCTTTGCTGGGGTATCCATCCAACTGGGAACCCCTTCAAGCACTCCCACTCATGGATTGTGGACGCTCAATATATCCCAATCACTCATTTTCGCCGAGGTGGCTTACGTATCCGAGAAAGTAGTAGTTCCTTTGCTTTCATTGACCATTGAGATAACCCAATTGGCTTTTTGGAGCAATTTATGTACTCCGGGTCACTTGTCCCGTTTCTATATCTCTATTTCCACCAACTTCGCGCTCGAGTGGGTCGTATGCGCGGTGACGTCCAAGTGCACAATGGTGCCCCGCACATGTACACCCACTTACACGCATATCTAGATGGCAGCTACATCGCAGGTACGTCAGGATCAAGGCAGCCAAACCACATTATGCACCTTCTCCCGGGAGTCCTGCAGATGTGCATATGGTGGATATTCTCCTTCGCTGTATATCGTACATTGTACATCGTATCCGACGTTAAAATGGTAATTTACATGATGAGGCAATGACGTACAGAGAAGAAACGGAGTGGGAACTCCCCTGAGCAGTTGGAAGCAGGTTCCCAGGAAGTTGGCCATTGGATATGAGCAGCGAAGAAGCACATATAGGGCCAGTCTGTTCTCCCCACTACCGTCTCTCCTACGACCCCCCTTTACTTCCTCCCTCCTCAATATAATCGAGAGTAAGAACGCTAGTCCGCACACTATACAGTAGCGATACACCTATCGCGGACCCAGAAGAGAAACATACCAGTTCTATACATCCAACAAGCCCTCGGTCGACCTCCACATATCAACAGTCCCGGCTTCCATCCCAACAAAACTCTCAATCAAAGGGGAAGATCGCAACTCACCATGCCGGCGATACCATCCTCCACACTCCCCTCCCCACCCACGGGCGTCCTCGCGCGCCAGGTAACCGTCACCATCACCGCCGCAGCCACCGCCGATGGCTCCACCGGTCTCAGCGGCGGCGCCATAGCCGGCATCGTCGTGGGGTCCATCGCCGCCTTCTTCTTCTTCCTCTGGATCGTGTGGTCCTGCATGAGGCTCGGCGCGTCGCCCAGCCACGGCGGCGTAGGGGAGAGCTCATCGCCCGAGCGGTATAGCTCTCCGGGTCACTGTCATCACCATCACCACCATCGGAGGCACAGCCATCGTCCGAGGAGGGAGGTGAGGGAGTACAGGAGGACGTCGACCCCGGTTGTTGTCGATAGGAGGAGGTCGGTCAGTGTTTCGTCGCCGCATCGCGCGTATACGAGGAGTAGAAGCCGAGGGAGAGACACATACTAGGAGATAATGTAGGAGCAGCACAGCTGGGTTGAGAGGGGGAGTACGGGACTGGGTTTTGGGGTTACTTAGCCGTCGCTTCTGAGGGACGGCCGTGGGAAGGGAAGAGAGGGGGATGGGGAGTCATTGTTTCAAAAAGGAGTCGGAGGGTTTGCTTTCGATTCGGTAATACTACTGTAGGGCGTTAGATTTTCTTTTTTTTCTGTCTATAAATAGAGATCTTAACTCGATCTGGACCTAAGGGAGTCGTGTGTCCGCGCCGTCTTTTCAAGTCGCCCGTTGCGGCTTCTGGGTGGTACGCGATGACGATTCGGCACATTTCCTACGGCACAATGTCTATGTATCTTGAGCTATGTAGACAATTCGAAGTCTGGCCACGCTCGGGGGTACGGTACTCATCGCCACCCAGCTTCCATCACACCCGTGGATACTGGACAAAGCTAAACTTATAGCTAAGCTGAGTCGCCCATGTCGCCCACCTCGCAGTTCCTCGTCAACTACTCACAGGAACGAAGTACGCGATACAGAATGCAGTGCTAGTTACTCTTTTACTTTTGGCCTACGAGGTAAGGATCGATAATGAAGACTACGGTGCCGATCTGGCCAACCATGTTGGGGCCAAAGGGGGTGTACTTCGCCGTGGTACGCCTAGCCTATCTAGAGAGGCTTAGCAATGAAACGTTAATGTATCAAGACTCGCAAGGACTTTTCCTTCCCTTCCCTCCGTTTTCCCTTCAACGCCACATACAATGAACACGACCCTGGATCTCTGGTTGCGGAAGCTTCCTGAGAGCACATCCTCCGGTTATAAACAGAACGACTGGTCAGGACGAAAACAGAACGAACCGAAAACCCGGACAAAATCAAGGACAAAGCACCCCTGCCTATTAGAATGACGACCCCCCCCTTTTCGTTCAATCTCGTCCTAAAGTGGCATACGCGATAATGGACGTCGCCCGCCCCATGCATGGTGGCTGTTCCGTTGCCGAAGAGCCGAGACATATCACACATGAGAACGACGCAAAGATTCAAATGGGCAGGCCATCCGTCGAAGCCCGCAGCCGCGAAAGCTGCCTAGGACGCGCTAGAGGCTGAAGGTCGCTAAGTTCGGTCCAGGTGCTGCTGTGGCTGGCGCGGACGGGCGACTCCTTGTCCCCCTGACCTACCAGCGCTGGATCCGGCATCTGATGGTCTGTGAGAGTCGACATCGGAAGCGGATGACGCTCAAGTCCGAAGAAGGAGACGGCTAGCATGGCGGCGCAGATGTACATCATCACCTTGACCTCCTCCACAAACGCCATGGCGTATACCTCTCGCGTCAAGGCCTTGTCATAATCGCTGTCCCAACCGCTCAGTCGCGTAGGGTTGGTCAGGAGGTCGTGCATCTGTCCCTCGTCCAGCTTGCCTAGGAGGTATTTGTTGTTGTGGAAGTTGAGAATGACGGTGCAGATGGAGATTCCTAGGCATCCCCCGAGCAGACGGGCCTGCGATATGACGCCGTGTCCCGTCGCGAGGTCCTCCCTCAACACCTGGATCGAGACGCTGATTGTCGCCGCCGAGAAGCATAAGCCGATGCCGAATCCGATGATAACCTGGAACCCGTACAGCGCCGCAGTTGACGAATCGGGCTTGCTGATTATGGTAGTGAGGCCCGTCCCGAGAAGCTGCAAGCCCGCTGATACGACGAGGGTTGGCGAGGTGTTGTTGGTCTTCTTGGACGCCGCCGCGGCTACGAATGATCCCAGGGTGCACGAGCCCAGGAGAGGGAGGAGTTTCAGACCTGCAAATAGGGGATTATCGCCGTGGATTATCTGGAAGCGTTCAGGTACAATTACCATAAGGCCAAGGTAGGTGAAGCCCGTCAGAAGTGTCACCCTGTTTCTGGGGTCAGTCCATATCCCCACCCACGACTAGGAGGAAAGCCATCTCTAGGATTGGAGACGTACACAATGGTAGAAGTGAAGACCCTGTTCCGGAGAAGGTTGACAGGGAATATAGGCTTTATGTCTCTGCAGCTGCCGCTGTTTAGGCTGACCTGCCAGATGATGAACACGATACCGCTCAGCGCCGAAAGTGCCAGAATGGCGATGATGACGCTGTCGCTCCAGTGGTAACGCGCTGACGCGGCCTGCTGGACTCCAACAATGAGGAGGCAACAGGCGCACAGGAGCGTTGCGCATCCCAGAAAGTCGATCCTCTTGACGGAGTTCCACGAGTACCGAACGCTCGCGTGAGCTCCCCTATCTTCCCTAGATGGCCACGCCATGGCTATCATGATCATGGCTGCCGCACTAAAAGGGGCACTGTTCCTTGTCAGGGTCTCTGATCTTGTTTTGAGATAGAAGGACCGCTTACTTCAAGTCGAATATCCATCGCCAGTCGGATTTGTGGGAGATCAACCCGCCGATGATGGGCCCAAGAACGAGTGAGATGGCGAGGGTGAATCCGATCATGGCGCCGACGAGCTGAGGCTTGGTGACGGGTCCGTACTCGGTGAGAGTGATCTGCGCGAGGCTGTAGAGGCCTGACCCACCGATCCCCTGGAAGGCGCGGAATATGATCCTGCGGTATGTTAGGAACTCCAAGAGAGTTGCATCGTAGATGGCATGGAGGTAGGGATTCCACTACTGACAGCTGTAACATTGTGCTTGCCCTCGCACATGCGAAGGAGAAGCAGAGGAATATCATCCATGAGCCGAGCAGGACATCTCGTCGACCACAGATGTCGCTGAGACGCGAAAGGAAGACGGCGAATCCTGTTCCAAGTGTCAGTAACACTCTGGAGTGTATGATGGGACTGGAGGGACTGTCTCGTCGCTTACCCATGTACGACAGGAGATACGCGAGAATGATCCAAGGCGCATTCATGAATTCCTGGAGCTCATCGGAGATGGAGACCATCGAGGTGGCGACGATTGCGGCGTCAAGGGACGAGAAGAAGAATCCTAGTAGGGTGCTGTTCCATCACGAAACTGTCAGCTATCGCGAGGGCAGTTCCTGGATCTGGAAGGGCGATGTAGGGTGTGTGTGTTACCATGCTATGATGAGGACCCGGCGCGCCTTGGAGAGGCGGTGGCTTCCGACCCCGCTACCCATCTCTCGGACTGGCTGAGGAGTGAGTGGGCGTATAGAGTCTCCGCCGATAACATTTCCATAGTGGTGATTGCCACCGAATGGTTGGCTCGACTGAGGGCGTAGATAGCTTCGACTCGGCGACTTGACCGGGCGATTGGACATGGCCGGGGTCGAATGACGCCGTCCCCTCATCATTTCTCGTAGCTTTCCTACACACTTAAGGATTGAGAAGATATGAGTGGGTTCTTAGACGGTGAGGCGTAGATTTGAGTAAGATGGTGGGTTCTTCTAGGACCCTGGTGAAACTGTGGTTGTGTGGGAAGGTAGGGCTTTTCTTTTTTTTTCCTTCTCTGTTTTGTTTATTTTTTGGGGCAAGGGGGAATGAATAGGATGAGATTAGATCTTGCATGAACAGGGCTTCTTTTCATAGTCTTTAGGCATTCACAGACGAGTGTAAACAGTCGGTGGAGGAGTGGAGGCTAGCTTGATGCCAGTCGGCAGAGGAGGACGGAGAGACTAAGCCACTCAGGGTCGAGATGTGACTGGAGAAAGAGTTTGCACACAGGAGCAAGAGGCTGAGGAACAGAAGAGAGAGGGAGAATATAGGACGGAAGAACACAAGATTTGCAGTTGCAACTATGTCATCTCCATTACTGTCATGGTTGTGTGATTGGGGGAACTGAGAACTAGTTAACTCCTCGAGGTATATCCACAGATGAAGTGAGCCCTCATAAGTGATGGTGCATTTTGTGAGATGCAGGAGTTGTCCTAGATGAAAATGGGACCAGTGGCCAGGCCAAATCCTGTCCTGACCTCAAAGGGTGACAAACCGGTAGGCAACAAACAAAGTAGAAATATTCCGGATCTTTGAAGGAATAAGTAAAAAAGGGTTCCCAAGCGACTATAGCTACAGACAAACAAACCAACATATGTTACCCCCCCCCCCCGGCCGTTCCCTTTAAGACGATCTACAGTGATTGAGATACAGTAGTTCGAGGGGACCAGTGTAGATA